>JAGQDJ010000073.1:0-115436 GCA_022885665.1 Triops longicaudatus
GTTTGTGATGATAAAATTCTAAAGTATTTTGTTAAATGAAATTATCAAATAGCTTACGAGGCAAAGTTGAGTAAACAATAAGCGTATCCTCGTGCTGCGTCACGGTTGCTTTCATAGTATTATGCTTGTTTTCTGTAGTTTCTCCATCCTTCCCGCCGGTTACTTCGCCTCCTATTTCTCTGTAGATAAAAGTTGATACATTACATACAAAGTGATTGCTTACGGTGAAGTAAGAAATCTATTTAAGGACCTGCAAATGTTAAAGAAGAAAATCTTGGGTTTGTCTTTGAGGCTGGAAATATTGTGAATGCTATCAACAATTTCTTGTGTTCCAATTTTTTTCTCATCGTGCGTGAGGAATTTTGAACCGGTCCATTCATCCACAACAATGCCATGACTCATCACGACTACGATGACTGAATCTGTCGTAGCTACTCTATCTCTGGCATATTTCTCGATCTCATCTAAAGCCCAGAACGTTCCCTACTCAAATATCACTTATCAGGTAAGCGAGACGCGGGTCAATTGAATTGCGAGGCAAAAGTTACAAAATTCGCAACTAAAGAAAGCCTGAAATGTCTGAGTTAAAAGTGAAGCAATTACCTTATGTGTCGAGTCGTTTTCGACGTCAACGTTATAACCCAAATCTGCAAGACTTTTCTTTAAGGCTTCCACATCATACTTTGATCCTTTTCTTTGCAGGTTTTCGTCATTTTCAAACGCGTAATTCAGAATCAGTGCTGGGCCACGGATCGTCCCAGGCCCAGCCCACAAACACGGGTAATTCTATCCAAATAAACGGAATTGGTTGCGTTTACTACTCTTAGCTCCTTCTACACGACTTTGCACGCTAAAATATCATCTTACCAGGTCTGAAGACATTTTCAAGGAAGGTTTACACAAACAAACACGTTCAGCCACACAAACGCAGTTTGTGTAACATAAAGCAATCTTTCTCAGTTGCGGTCTACCAAGCCTTCGAAAGGTTTCCTGTATCGCCTTTTTTGTCTGCTGCGAATTATGAACCGCGGCTTACCTAAATCCAACTTTCATTATGAGCATTTGTTGCACGGTGAAAGCGAAAAAGTTCTATAATGTCACAAGTTTTGTTAAAGTTTCTGTGCAGTGGTGAGAAGAACGTAAACAGTATATTACATAAAAACAGGTTTTCAGCATTAATAAAATAGTGAGAGTAAAATTTATCAAATACCAAAGCAATCCATTGACCTACAGCCGTTCTCGCGTTTCAGCGGTTTGAAAGCGGTTGCAACAAGTGACACCATTTGCCTAGACCAGTGGTGCCCAACCTTTTTTCACCCGAGGGCCGCGCGCGACATGATATAAAATCTCGCGGGCCTGAATGTTCCGGTTTTGCCAGAATCATGCCGACGTTAAAAATGAAATTATGCAGTGATATACAAAGCGTAAGATTCGTTTATAAAGAAAGAAATCATAAGCCAAAAGTAATTGCACTCAGCATTTGATGTCATTTTATTAATGTTATGTCTGCAGCTGCTTTTCAGAAAACAGTTTTGGAATGTTTGGATCAAATTTCGTCACGTTGATCCTCAGTACAGAATGCAGGTGATCGTCCGTAAGTCGAGAGCGAGATGCAGGTTTTGCTCTCTCTAGGACCGAAAATGTTTGTTCACACACGTAAGTACTCGCGAAAGTAGTCATCATTCTCTGTCCATGTTTTCGCAAATTTGGAAATGTTTCTGGTGATAGCTCCGCGTAAAAGTCTGGCAACGCTTTTTAAGGCGTGGGGATTGACATACCAGATCCCATTAGCGCCAGAGTTAAGGTCTCAAGAAAAGTTTTGCTTTTGAGAAATTATACGGCAAAGAAAGGGCAACCCTGTGGAGGCGAAAGGGTGATGGCACTCTCTGTCCGGTATAAACGAGCGGGCCGCATGAGGCACCTTCGCGGGCCGGATGTGGCCCGCGAGCCGTAGGTTGGGCACCACTGCTATAAACATAAGAAAGCACCTCCCTACAAGAGCCCGTTCTCTTATATGAGGGGTCTCTCTTACATCCGGGTCTTCCGCAAAAACCCCTTTACACACAAATATACACAGTTTTAATGAAATACATTGATAGAAGAGTTCCAGTAGAACCTATAAACATAAGAAAGCACCTCCCTACAAGAGCCCGTTCTCTTATATGAGGGGTATCTCTTACATCCGGGTCTTCCGCAAAACCCATTTTTACGCCAATATACACAGTTTAATTGAAATAAATCGATAGACAAATTCTAGTAGAACCTAAAAGAATCGGAAAGAACCTATCTACTAGAAAATCTTTTTTCCAAAAAGCCCTTTAAAAGTTTGCCAAATTAAGCACAAAGTTTGTTCATTTTTACTGAAACGAAAAATTTAAAACAATTTCTTCGTCACCACACACTAGACTTTTTGGGAGGTTTTTTGACGTTAACACTGTAACAGTTGGACAAGCTATTTTGCGGTACCAGCTACGGAGAGGAGGAGCTGAGATGCATAACGTGGGTCAGAAACCGTTTTTTTTTAATAAAAAAAAAAAAGTTTAATTCACTTGTACCTAGTCAGCTGTCAGCAAGCTTTGGCCACTTGCTTCACTGATTGCCACCAGACCTTCGGAATCAGGAACTGGGTCAAAATCCAAACATTTTGCACAAACACAATTCGACTTGGACACTGCGAATGGACACCGACTTGCAGTTTCTTATTTTGGACTGTCGAGTTCTTCGATACGGAAAAAACTGACTTCTTCATCCCGTGTCATCAAGTTGCCTTTTGATGAGGAGCCCCACAACGCCTTTACTTGAGAGGCTGTCATGGCCTTTAACTGAGTTTTGGCAATAAAACGGTCTGTTATTATTCAACGCGCACACGAAGATGTTTTGCTTCTCAAGCCGAACCAAAACATAGCACAGCCACCTTGCGGTCAGAATGGCTAAATTGGCGCGACGCTCAAATCTGTTGTCAAGCTTTGAGGATACGTGTGAAAACGGCCAGTTTTGTCATCTTGTTTTTCAAATCATCAAATCGAGAACAACCTAGTAAATAAGGTAACTTCAATTATTACATAATTGGCACGAGAACGCCCCAGTCTTGAGTGCATGAGCCCCAGAAAGACACTCACCAGCAGGGGGATTGAAAACTTTTTAGTGTACGGAAGCCCACTCAATCGCCATCTGTTGATCAAACTGAGTTACACTTGCTGCAAGCTGTGTTGCTACGGTCCAAAACAAACGAAAACGCTCCTCTAACGTGTGTGGAACGAAAACTTAATTCCTGCAAATGTAATGGAAAGAAATAGCTTGTTTCCGGCAAATTCCTGGAGTGCATTAACGAATGGACAAGCTAGAAGATGTATCTAAGGTAACGTTTACACTCCTTTCGATTTAATAGTGTAAAATCCTTAATTATTAGACCTTTAGGAATTGGTGCGGGCAACATTTAGTTGACTATATTTAGACCTCGATTCCAAGTTCTTGTAAACAGCTTTCAACATTTCTTTTAAAGAACGTAGCATTCTTTGTCAATCGTAAATCATGACACTTCTTTACCAGAGCGTGTAGAACGTGTGACAAGGTGAAAAGCTGTCCCGTGACGTCTTTTCTTTGATTCAACTTGTTGTCGGGAGTTCAATAAAGGGGCCAAAGAAGGCGAGGTTCCTTTGATTATTACTGAAAGAAGGTCACTGGGCACCTGGCACGAAGCGCCTCGCTCTATCACCGGGCCCCGGAAATGAACAGCTTTGGTAGCCGGAATGGAGAAATGAGAGAGAACATGAAGTTCTCCCGGGGAATAATGAGCTACGAAGGTAATTACATACGATCAGACACGTGAGAAAGCGACTACTCTATTCGCTTCCTGAAGATAAGATATCTTCAACGCAGTGAATTCCTGCCAGTTTTCAAACAATTGTCAAAAGAAGAATTTTACTCCGAGTCTCAGAAAGTACGTCTAACATCAAGCGTCCAAACGTAATGTACTTATATTTTTAGTAAGTGTAGCACTTGAGTTTGGAGTCCTAAATAATACAAAAAAGCTGTAGCCGGACGAGTTGAAATAAATAACAGCGACGAAGAATTGTAACTATCGATCTGCAGATTACCTCAAACGCTTTTTCCTGTCGTTTTTCACGTCCCGGGAATTTCCAGAAACTTATGTTGACATAAACGCGGCCAAGTTTGCTCACTGGTCATGTGATTGATTAAACCCTCCCCCCGCCCATTAGCAACCTCCCCACTGATCCTTGGGCTATTCTGTTCCTCTTTTTGTGGTCGTCATGACGACAACCAAGAATTGACTTTACAAGCTCGTTGGAAATGAATCCAAGGCTCAAAACGCCAGCCAACCTTAGCCTATGACACTCTGATACACCTCACCCTTCATGGGGCTAACGTACACCCCCAAATCGCAGCAGGATGCTTCCAGTAAACGAAAAAGTCCCGCCCACCGCGGTTCTTCGGCTTAGTCTTGTCCCAGAATTCCACTACTCCGTCGTTCTCACCTTCGTCGTTGAACGTTTGAAACCATGGTGGGGTTAAAATCAGAGAATTTTGGGGGTGGGTGGTGGTCAGTACTGGCTGTGGCTCGTGAGTGATCAGATTCCTTGTCCTTCGCGCGTGTTCTACCTCCTTCGTGGTGCATTGTTCCCTTCCTTCGTAACTTTCACGGACTGTCATAATTGCCCAATTCAGTTGTCTCTCGCTGTCGTGTATTGGTAACAGTCCGACTCGTAGTAGTCGTAAAATGAATCGAAAGAAAGCGCCCAATCTCGGTACGAGCCGATCCAGTACGGGAATCAACGCTGATCATCCCGGAGCTTCAAAATCTTCGAATTCCTCCGCCAAAAGCAGTCGAACTTCGACTCCTACCCCGGCTAGTAAACCCAGTACTGGCATTTTGCCTTCTAAATCCGGCCAGTCACAGAAAATTAATTCAGAAGTGTCCAGTAGTAGCAGTACTCCGCCTTCACCGCCAGTACCGCCCCTTTTGAAGAAAAAAGGCCCTCTTAATAAAAAGCCCAGTGCCGATACTTTAGTACCGGGAGGTGGAAACGTGAGTAGCCCTAGAAATGCTGTTCAAGCTAGTAAATCGAGGACAGTGAATCCACAATTAGCGCCCAGTCCTTCGACTTCCGTGTCCAGTCGCGCGTTGTCGTTCGAATCTACGCCGGATGTAACGGAATCCGGTGGAGAGAGTGATGATACCTTGGCTGCCGACACCCAACACCAGGCTGGTACCGATAAAGCTGGTAGTAATCTTAGCAGCGTCCAACGAGTGAAGAAAGAGGCGGAGTTAGGGAGTTTAAACTCGCAAAGCTCGGTGGAAGGATCTTCGTTTCCGTTTGGACACCTGAACATGCAGTCCTCGACAGAATCCGAGTCGCTGCCCCACCCTGATCCATTAGCGACGGTGAATGCACCCAACACGGCCCGATCCCGTGCCCCAATTTACCAGGTTAAACGCCAAATCCCCTTTTTGTATTATCTTGCAGGTTGTTTGCGTCGAAACGAAGATAAAAAAGGAAAAGAACGGATAATCCGGATACTGACCACTATACTATCGAGGATTTGGTTTGAAATACTAATGGAGATACAAGTATTAGTTCGAACGTAGATATAGTACTGACATAAGTGTATTCAGTTACACGGAAAATCACCCGCCATAAAAAGGCCATGTATTTGGGGTAAAATAAGGAGGTGGGAGGAGCAAAGAAAGGCTATTTATGATACGTGGTCAGGGAGGGAGGGTTACCAGTACGTAAAACGAAGCGTGTCAACGTGATTTTAGTTGCGTCTTTCGCATGCTTATTTACAATGCTAGCATGATAAAGGGCTCTGAGGCGGACCCAAAAGTTGCGGGACGAATTTCTCTAGGACTTGTCAAGCTGATGAGGTTACTGGGAGAAAAAAATCGGTACACGCGAGAAACTTGTCACGGAAACTGGTGGACTTGTATGATAAATGAGTTGACGAGGGAAAAAAGACGAAAAATTGGACAATTTAAGGCTTTTCTTTTGGGGCTGTTTATTGGACGAAAATTTGTCACACGTCTACGATATTACCGAATTTTTATAATTTTTTTAAGAAAAATCTATTTTAAGAATCTTAAAAAATTATTAAAAATGTTTTAAAGATTATTGCAATAGTGATGTTTATTTGTCTGCCTTTTTTTAGTAGAATGAAAATTGATAATTAACTCATTGTTTTGTGTGATGTAGCGCTTACAAGAAAGTTTGCGCGAAGGAGAAGAAGACGTGAAGCTTTTGGTGGAAGAGGAGGGGAAAAACGTACCTGTTGTCAAGAAATTGGTGTCAATCATTACACATCGTTTGGGGTCGCCTTCATTAACGCCATCGCCGGAGTGTAAGTTTTTCTTCTTTGCCCCGTTCGTGAATGTTCAACATTACCCAACGAACTCTGACCCGTTTCCTGTGCTATAGCTTATGAGCTTTTGGAGGGGACGAGTTACGGTCAGAAATTTTACGACTTGTGATGAAAATTGCATAAAAACTCAACTTAAAACCCACAACTTTGGAGACATTTTATAGTCAAGAATAATTTTGCAGTAAAAAAAATAATAATTGCAAAGAATTACGAATTTTAGAAGAAATATGTGTTAAAGCTTAATTTACTTTTTTTCTGACGTTTTCTTTGTAGTCACATTTTCCCTCAAATAATCGAATTTATTTTCTTTAATAATATTCAAGCAAGTTCAGCTGATCCATTTTGACAATATCAAAAGGAAATTTTCTATAATAATATTATTTATGAATTTAAAAAAAAAATGTAATGGCGTCCTTGGGTTTAAGTTTGCTTACTTAAGTGTGTTTGGCTTTTTTGGCTTTAGGTTTGAAGATTAACGGTGACGATCAGCTGAAAGATAGCGGAAGCATTTACGTGACGTGCCCTGAAATGCCAGACTCGGAAGTTTCCACCGACATTGTGACGCTGTCAGGTATTGGCCGTGAATTGCGCACCAGCAGTCCGCTCGACTACAATGTACCGACGCCGGTCTTTGAAGCTAGTGCGATCACGAGCGTCCTTCCAGTCAATGTAAAGCCTTTACACCCTTCCAACACAATGCCTTTCAAACCACAATAACTCTTGGCGCCCTAACACTTTAAACTTTCGGTGCTACATGTCGATTTGTCATTTCTGCCGTGGCTTTCCTTGTATTTACCTTTTCTTGTTTTATATCATTTTTATTGACTTTAACTTGAAAGTATGGACTCAAAGTGGGCATTTTTAGGACGATGAACGAGTGAGTTTACGGAAACAGTTGGCAGCGTGTCAGAAAGATAAACAACGCCAGCAACTCGTGGCCCAGAAATTGCAAGAAAAATTGCTCCAACAACGCCAAAGCTACCAACAACTCGAAGAGCAATACGCAGAACTCAGCTTCCTGTTACAAAATTACGAACGCAACGCTGGTTTGGATAAGAATGCGATGATGCAAAAATTCGTTCAAGAAAAAGAAAGGTATTCCTATTTTTGTCCATTAGTTTATCCTCACTTTCAAATTTTTTCTTCAGTTTTTTCATATTCTCATGTTTTCATTTCGTTTGTTATACAATTCATATTACTTTTTGGATGTACATATAATTTCTTCATATTATTTCGCAGTTTATTTTAATGCCTTGATTTATTTTAGAATTTAATATTTTAGCCTTAAATTTTAAAACTTATTGGTCTTACACTTGTGAATTATTTTTTAATTATTTTTGAAATTATCGAAAATTTATTTACATTGTTTAAACACTGTTTTATCGACCCAGAGCCGATAAGCTGACAGCGTTAAACGAGGACTTGAATCAGCAGTTGGAGCGTTGTACGCAAGAAAGCCAGTCTTTGGCCAGTAATTTGCTGAAACTCGACGCCGAGTTGAAAATCAAGGAAGAAGAGTGGAAATGTCGTGAAGGAGAGCTACAGAAAGAGGCTAAGGTAAGGGTTGTCAATGAATTTCACATTATGGTTTGTACTACGTATGTTAAGCTCCGTTTTCATTGAATTCTCTCGTTCCCAGGCTTATTACGATCGTCATTACGCGGAACATGAAAAATATACGGCTCTGTGGTGGCAGATCGTTTCTTTCCGCAAAGAGTACTCGGACATGCAAACCGGGATCGATCGAGACCTCAAAGGGTTTTCACAAGAATTGACTGCTGTGGCCAAATTAGCGCAATCCACTTTCGGAAGCGTACGCAGCCAAAATACCTGCCCTACTTGCAACGATGGAGTACGTTTTAATATCCAAAATATAAAATCTTTTTAACACGTCGCAAAATAGGGTGTGTTGTAATTTAAAAGAAAATTTTGGTTTTGTAATTTATTATATTTTTAATATATATTAATTAAATTCAAGTAATTTTCTGTGAGATTTTAGTGCCCAATGCCATCTAGGACGTAATTTTTATGTTTATTTAAGATTTTGTAGTTTATATAAGATCTGAATATTTTTTACTTAATTTTAAATATAATAAGTTTTTCCATCTAAAATTTTCTTTAAAATTATTATTCTTCGAAGTTACGATCATTTTTTAGCGATTATTGTTTCCTAGCATGTCCCTTACCTGGAGTAATGTTAACACGTAACGAGTGTGCGTGTACATGCATGTGTAAAGTCAGACAGCCGGGAAAACAGGGAAGGGTGAAAATTGATTTAACCTCGTCTGTAGTTTTCCCACGTTTCCATGGCTATGCCTCCTGGAAGAAATCACCTTTTGGCCCAGAAAAGTGGATTTTCGTATTATGTTTTACGTCCACGGTGTATGAGATGATGACAGAGATTAAAGTTGATTGGCATCAGTTTATATAGCCTGGAGGTTTAATGGCCTTTTCAATTGTGGGGTTGATTTTGGGGTTTTTGTCTTCGTGCGTGCGTGTGCGGGGAGCGAAGACGTCGTACGACCCTTTGTTAGGGCACTATTGTTGACTTTTGAAGGTTTAGGGAGGGTATTGAGTTATTTCGTGCAGAAATTTAACGTTTTTTAGAGTTATTTTAATTTTTTATATTCTTATTAGACATTTATTTTATTTATTATTTATTTATTTATTATGTATTTATTATTTATTTATTTATTATGTATTTATTTTTTATTTTATTTATTTATTTATTTTTCATACTTTTGCGCTAGTAGAGTAGTGTACGAAGTTAAAGTAAGTTTTTCGGCATAAAGGAATTGAGAATTGCGCAGATTGCTGAATTGTTAACAGCTTTTAGGTGTTTTGGCATTGTTGTTGATGAAAATGGGGTTTTAATGATTTTGTGTTGAATAGGCGGGAATGGCAGCGTGTTGGGAGAGTTTCCAGAATTTGCAGGCGGACTTAAACCAAGGTGTGGTGGAAAAGAAGGTCCTGATGGAGAAGATCGATAGTCTGGCGCGGAAGAAAAAGGAGTTGGACACGAAACTCAATGACAAAGAAGAAGTTATACAGAAAATCACCGAAAGTTTGTCAGAATTGGTGAGCATATTCCGGCAATCTCCGTGTAACATCCTTAAAACGCCTCAATTTCACTTATTTCATGTGCTTTTCTTCTGTTTTGCAAAATGTCTCGCGTTTACGTTAGTTTATTTATACATATTGTGCTCAGCATAAAAACTTTCCATTTAGCGGAAACTTATTAAAGTTAAAATCCAGAAAAAAAACGAGGTATTTTTTTATTATTTTGTTATTTAAAGTCTTTTGCCTTTAGTTTTATTGAGTTATGTCCGTTATAATTGCTAACATTTATTTATTTTATTGTTTAAAAATTAATTAAGATTTTTTATTTATTTATTTGTTATTTTTTTCACGATATCCATTTCTTTTGACAGGAAACGAAGAATGGAATGCAGTCAGGGCAGCTTTCGTTGATGTACCGTGTGCAGGAAGAGTGTATCGCTATGCAATCCGTCTTACGGTCCATAAGCCAGCTCCTCGTCGACGACAGTGTCGAAGAATTGGACGAATCTTCCGCAGCTTTGGACGTGCCTCGGTCTCCTTTGCTTCCAAGGTGGGAAGTTCTTCGACCAACGTCTCACAAATTCAATCTTCTTACTCGACTTTTAGATATTTTTGCCTTTTACTCTCTGGTTCTCATTTAAACCAGTTTTATTACTTAACCAACCCAAAGTTTGGCCTCTTAAACCGAAACTCGCACGCAAAGCTCGTAAAAATCCAGTAATTATGCATATACTCGCCGCAGTAACCTCGAAATACCTTGCGTTGAGGGTTTTAAACCAGATTTTTTCATAAAATTCATATCACGTGGTTTTTTCCTGGAAAAGAACGTATTTAGAGAATAAGAACGAAAGTTTGTTGCGACAGTCTTCTAACGGCAGAGAATTGTAACTGATCTATGGGTTCTCGCCACAGTCGTGTTCCTCGGACGCCCCGATCTTCCGCAGCTCCTCCCAATGCGGGTGATACCGCCCCAGGAGGCGTGTCCAAACTGGCCGAAGGCACACACCAAGCAGTAGTAGCAGCATTGTTCCGCAGAAAGCAGCAAGTCCAAGAACTTCAAGTAATAGAAAGATTCCAAAACCGCAAGAAATCACTTTACAATTATAAACTCTGTTCTTCAAGCGAAATTAACTAGAATTTTAACTTCAGCGCAGAAATTTTGATTTTTTTCCGAATTTTTGTGTTAATAGATTGGAAATTTCTTGTCGTAAACATTTTAAATTTCTATCTTTTAGCTCAATGCCAAGTAAAATAGTAAAAAATCGAAAGTGTTAGATTTTAAGTGGGAAATCTCGTTCAAACTTAGATTTCATGTCGTTTTAATGCGATTTTTTGCCATTCTTTGGCGTTACAGGTGAAGTTGGAGCAAGCTCGTAAGCAGTTAACGGACAACAAACGCCACGTAGAGACATTAGAAAGTTCGAGGATGACTTCAGACGTCGAATTACATGAACTACGCGACCAATTAGCGCAAGCATCCTTGGATCGCGATGGCCTCAATTTGAAAATCGCGGAATTGGCCCAAGAACTCGAAGCGAGTAAACGAGAAATCGCAACTTACGAAACGTCGCAGCAGAAAAACAACCTTGAAGTATGAATTTACCTTTAATTGTTGTTTAGGATGCTCATTTTGTTCCTTTTTCTGTACTTTTTTAGGTTACGGGCTTGCGGAGGGATAAAGAAGAACTGTACAAGAGTAAATGTGACTTGCAGAACCAAGTGACTGCTTTAGAAGAAGCGCATGCAAGCGTTGAAGCCGATTTCAAGCAATGCCAACAATCTGTCCAAATATGGTACGAGAGTTTCGAAGATTTTTTACACATTTCTCCTTCTGTTTTGCATATGAAACCTTATAATCGCAAATTTGAGACATAATAATTATGAAGCCCTACGTTATAATTAGAAAGACGAATTAACTCTTGTAAAGTCTTACCTTTAAATAGAATTTAAGAGTATTTTAACCTTTTTGAAAGTATTATTTTATTTGTTTTATTTTATTTATTTTTATTAATTTTTGTGTTTTCATTTTTTTTTTTAGTTTTTACTTCCACCTTGTACTAAAATAATGTTTCTGACATCTTTGTAGCAACGAGAGGATATCCACGTTGGAAGAAACGATCAGCAGTTTAAGAGAAGAGCTGGGATTGGCGCATAGTGAGATGGAAGACCTACGGATCGTGCGTGATTCTCTGCAGCAGCAAAAATCCGAGTTGGAAAACACTTTAGGAACTGCCAAAAGATCCAAATCCGAATGGGAAGTGGAAGCTCAGCGTTTGGCCGCGGAATTGGTCCAAGTCCGGGACAAATTAGCGTCAGTGGAGTCAACTTTGGCCCTGACCGAGAAGGATAAAGCCAATTTGAACGCACAATTGACTGAAGTAAGCTTTTGTTCAGCTGAACAAGGTCAATAGTGTGTTTTTTTATTGATTTGTTGACAATGAATCGAATTTCTTGGCGTTTAGACGGAAACTGCGAGATCAGCGTTGGCGGGTATGAAATTGGAATTGAGATCGGAGCTCGAGACAGTGAAGGAAGAGTTGTCGAGAGCCGAGAAAGCCAAAAGTCACTTGGAAGATCGGCTGGAAAGCTTGCAATCGGTTTTGAACGTGACGCAGGAAGAGAAGGAGAAAGTGGGCAACAAGACGAACGAGCTCAGCGAGGCTAAACATCAATTAACGCGAAGATTACATGAATTGGAAGCCAAATACGAAGAAATGATCAACCAGTCCACGCAGTTGTCCAAAGAGAAGACGCTATTGACGGAAGAAATTAACAAATCCACCCGTTCTGAAGAATTAGCCAAGAAAGAACGGACAGAACTGCTGGTAAAACACGCCAAATGCCTTTTTATGTGTTACTTGTGTTTTATTAGTGAAATATCTATTTTCGTAGAGAATTTTCTATTTCTTAGTGTATTTTCTGTGTAAGTTTTTTTTAATTCTGTAACTATACTAAATATATTATATATATTAATGCTATTTTTTGCATTTTTTGGTAGTTTTTTAATCGATTTTTCCCTGTTTTTGCCGTAACGTTCACTTAACTGCGTGAAATGCTTAATTTATACATATATTTTCAACAGGATAAAGTGGCCTATTTGGAACAAGAAAGCAGGAAACTCCGTGAAGAAGTGGCCAACTTGAATTCAGCCAAGCAAACCGTAGAACTCAGCTTATTCGCAGCGCAAACCGAGTTGCACACCATGCAGGAGAAAGAAACACAGTTAACTACTCAATTACATGAAATTCTGCAAGTAAATCTCGTAGCATAAACCATATCTTTCAGAATTTTGTGATTAATTTGGCTATTTTCTCGTTTCTAGTCGAAAGAAACGTTGTTCCGTAAAATTGCCGATTTGCAAAATTCGTTCAAAACCAACTCGCTTAGTTGGCAGAGCGAAAAAGATAAACTTTTGTCCCAGATAACCACCCTGCAAGAGCAAATCCACTCGCTCAGTGGTGACAAAGTGTCTTTGACGGCCAATTTTGAGAAAGAAAAGGTGATAACTTGTCAGAATCAAAGATCTTTACAACCAAAATGAAAAAAAAAATCTTCCGAAAATTCAAAATAAAATGCGAAAATCAAGATCGTGGGAGGTCAAACTTCCTTTGTTCCAAAAATAAAGCTCTCTAACATTGACGAATTAAATTAATTCTTTCTGACAGATTTTTAAGAACTAAATTTTTTTAAAATTATTATTCAATAGTGCGATTTCTATTAATAATTTACGATTTACTTGTGATTATTTATGACTTAAACTAAACATTTTAATATGAAATGAAACTTAACTTAAATGAAACATCTTAATGAAACATTTTTATAATTTCCAAGGAGGAATTGCGTTCGCAGTTGGAAGCTCAGTTAAACCAACAACAACAGCGTTGGCAAAAGGATGTGCAGCACGCCAAAAGCATCGCTGACGACGAAATCAAGCACTTAAAAGACCAATTAGCTCTCCATGACCGTTTACACGAAGAAGCTTTGCAAACCATCGAAAACGAGAACAAATTAGCTCTAAATACAGGTAATTTCTTGCTCTTTTTATCCGCATGTCTTTCTTTCGACTAAATGCAACGTTTAGCTGTAATCAAGCTTTTTTTTCGCTTTTATTTTTTATTTTATTTATTACCCTTTTTTATTTTATTTTTTTTTTTATTTTTTTATGTGCCTGTGTGTTGTGTCGTCCCATTTAGTTCGTTTGCCATGTTTTATTTCAAAGTAGTTGCATGTTCTGCTGTTCGCATAAACTCTTCTGGCGTCTCCTTTTATTTTCCTTAAAAAATGCCACGCTTTTGTGTCAAAAAAAAACTTCGTCCAGCCCTGGCAGAGTACACCGCCCTCCAGGAACGCCTCCAAGCTTTGCAACTGGACCTGGAAGCCGCCCGGGGCGAAAACTTGCGCTTGCAAAGAGCCGATACTGCCCGTACCAACGCCGATCGCTTAACCATCACAGGATTACGTGGTGACGTCACACGCCTGCAGACAGAACTCCATAGTGCCACGTGAGTAGAGACCCTTTTAACCCTATTTAAACCCTTTCTTACCCTTTCAACCCTCCTTGACACCCTTCCTTAACGAGCCACGCCCTCTATGGACCTGAATCCAATTCGTGTACTGCCAGGGCATTTTTTTCGACAATTTTCGCAAAAATTACGGAGGAAGTTTCAGTTGGCAGTAGAAATTAGATCTTTTTGCGTTTACGTTGGCGCCAGAGCTTTTTGGTTCGAATTACGGTAGTAATTAAGTCTTGTCTTCATTATTTTCATTTTTGAAAATAAAAAAATAAAAATAAGATATTTTAATAAATTTTAAAAAATAAAGAAAAATTGAGGGTATACCTGGGAAAATGGTTGTCACCGCAGGTACTGGCCGACCGGGGTTTGTGAGTTCTACGAGCCTGAAAATTCACACGGGCCGACTGAAAGCCGAACTGAAAAACGTGACGTGAGTTTTGAAACGGGGCACATTGAAACCTTCCTACGGTTTTTCGTCCTTAAACGTTGACTACTTATTCCTTTGCGCTTTTATTAACTTTTGGAGGATTTAGGGTTTTTATTTTATTATTATTATTATTATTATTATTATTATTATGATTATTACCTATTTTTATTTAATTTTATTGCGATTATTTTTGGTGCTCATTAAGGGTTTAGGATGTATTAGGATTATTTAGTTATTTAAGGTTAAGAGATTTACTTGTCGCTCATATTGTATGACGAATTTTATATCCTAATTTGTGCTTATTTGATATTTTTTTGCGAATTTATTTAGGCATACTTCCTAAAAAGAAATAAAGATTTTTTGTATTCACGACTTTAGGCAGGTCTTGTATCATTTTTTTGCGATTTTGATTATTAAATCGAGTGTTTGAAGCTGGAATTTGAATGACTCAAGTTCTAAATTTTTTTCTTTTTTCTTAGGACGAAACATCGGGAAGAAAGGCAGTCGTTGTTGAAACAGGTAGCAGCGTTGGAAGAAAGACTGGAAGAAGCGAGAACAGAAATCGGCAACCTGCAGTCAGAACTCCAAGCTGCTTTGGTAAAACATCAAGGTTTGCAGCAAAGCTTGTCCACTTGGCAGCATAAATGCAAAGATATGGAGCAACAACGCGAAAACTTGCAGCAAAAGTTGAATAACGTTCAGCACTCGCTCAACGAATCCCAAAAACAAGCTGACAGTCACCAAGCCACGGCCCAAGATGTTCGCAATTCGCTTCTAAGGACTGAAAACGAGAAATCCGAACTGAGTCGCTTGCTGGAAGAAACCGAGGCTAAATTAGCAAGTAAATATTCGCCGGCTAAGAATTCGTTATAAGAAAACTTATTGGTTTCCTTTAATTCTGAGTATTTTGGCTAATATTCGTACGGTATTTTAGGTGACATAGAAGCGAGAAAAGTAATGGAGCAAGAATGTCTGGCATTGAAGAACATGTTGAAAGATACACAAAGCCAATTGGAAGTTGCGAATTACACCACAGCTCAGTTGGAGCGTCAACTGAATTCCCTAAAAGTGCAAGCTAAAGATTTGTACCTGGAGAAAGATAATTTGGCCAATTGTCTCCATAACGAGAAAGCGAAGAACGAAGAAGCGGAAGAAGCCATTACGGGCTTAAAAGACGAAGTAATATACTTAATTTTCTTCTCAAATGTACGTTTCTTAGTAACGAAAAGTACCAAAATCTGTAATTTTACTACACCAGAATATCGTTACAACAGCGTATATGGAAACGGCAACGCAAATTTAGCCAGAATAAAAAGTCTGAAAATATTTTTATAACAAATTTCTATTGCATTAATTTAATTTGCTTTTTTATTGCATTTATTTTCTTTTTGGTTTTTCCCCGTTTTTAGATTGATTTCCCTGAAATGTTTTGAATTATGTACTAAATTTGCAGTGATAAAATGTAAATGTTATTTTTAGAGAAATTTTTTAGTTTCTGATTTTGACGAATTTTACTTAGGTATCGATTTTACGAGCCGAGTGTGATCATATGGAAAACGAATTACGTAATGCGCGGTCCAAGGCAGCGAATACGGAACAGCACTCGAATCAGCGTATTGACGAGTTGCAAGGTATGGTGGATTCGTACCGCATGCAGCTCAAAACGTGGGAAGATCAGACTCGTAGCCTAGAACTGGCCCTGAAGGCATCGCATGAAGAAACGGACCAAACGAAACTTCAGTTCAAACTCAGCGAGAGCAAAAACGCCATGTTGGAGCAGCAAATCCGCGATTTAGACTTCGATAAGACGGAACTGCGCTCGAGGTTGAACTCGGTGATGATTTCCTTGCGCAAAGTGGTGGGAGTCAGAGAGTGGGACGCGAATACGAGTGCTAATACGACGCTGAATCAAACGAGAAGGCGAGTAACAGCCAGCCCGGTACGCCGACTCGCGATGGCCAACAATTCAGCCGAAACTTTGGAAGTTACAAGACTTGATTTCGATGCCGATACGGTTCAAACGACATTGCATGACTTGGTGAAAAAAATGTCCGTTATGGAACAAGAAAAGGTAAAATATTTCAGAAAATTTTAGAAAGAGAGTAAAAATAACGATAAAGCTAGCGGAAGAAATGCATTCACATGTCCGTAACCGCGTAAAGCGAATCTTCCCGTTATAAGTATTGGAATTTTGCTCTCCCGAACCGCGTATACGGAGGCCCAGTGTCCATTCTCGCTTGAAAGCACATAATTAAATAGGGTTTTTAATTCTTACTTTGTTTTCAGGAAGAAGCTGAGCTGCAGAGAAGAAATACTGAACACCAGTCAAGCGAATTAAGGCGTGAGTTAGCAGAATGTCAAACGCAATTGAAAGATTTGCAGAAAATTGTGGAAAACAAGCAAAGAAGGCTGATGGAGATGGAAAAAGAACTCGCTAATGCCAAAACTTCTTTGTTGGATAAAGTAAACTGTTCAATTAACTCTTTTATTGAGAACAAAAACTCTTCATAGCATGGAAATAATTTTGTATTGTTTTTCAGGAAGCGTCCGATAAAGAGAAGAGTCAATCGGCCAAGAAAGACATGCAGAAACTCCATTTTGCCGAAGCACAGCTCAAAGAAGCTTTGAATAGCAAAACAAGTCTTGAAGTACGACCGAATTCTGATCTTCTGTTGCTGTGTTTTTTACAATTTTCTTTCGAATTATTTTTGTATTGACATCTTTCGTTTCAGTTGGTTAAATTAAAAAAAAAAATACCTTTTATTTTTTAATTATTATTATTTTATTTTATGTTAATTTTTTAAATTATTTTTCGTTACAGAAATAATGAGATGTTAGAAAATTCCTATTTTACTATAGTCTTAGGTTAAATTATTGTCTTCATTGTTTTATTTTCTGTTACGTTTTTTATTTTATTTTTGTTTCGGTAATTCATATTTTCCAAATTTTTATTGTGTTTGTTTGCTCTAAAGATCTGAGTTTAATCGGTTTTTGTTTTGATTTCTTTTTTCAGGATGAAATTGTAAGATTAAGGGCGTCTCAAGAGAAGAAGGAAGAAGAGATCAAGACTTTGCGTTTAACATTGGCGAATGTTGAGTCACAGAGCTTGAGAATGGAGTACGCCGCAAGAAACGGTGACGGCGAGGTTCAGCGTATGCAACGAACTCTGCGCGAAAAGGATATGGAAATCCAAGTAAAGACCAGACAGTTTTTTAAAAATAGTCTAAGTTTTAGAAGTTTCCTTAATTAACATCACTTTGTCGAACTAGCTGTTGCAATCGCGTTTGGAAGACGTGACTGCTCGTCAGAAGACCTCCGAAATGGATTACACGCGAGAACAAAGCGCCAATGAGAAACTGACGGTGCAGATCAATGAGTTGAAAGCCCGCGAAACAGAGCTCCGGATGCAGCTCACCGAACTGAATTCGGGCGCTTCGGACAGAGGAGCGGCACTTTCAAGCACAACTGACAAACTCAGACAGGTGAAAAAAAAAAAATTAATTAAAGCACTGAGAGAAAAAAAAAGTTTGGAAAGGGTCGAAAAAAGACGTCAGAAATTTACAAAAATCAGTACTTCTCTGGAGTTAACGCTACTTTTTTCTTCGCAGTTGCAAGAGAGACTGTCAATGGCAGAACAAGAGAAGCGTAAAGCTGAGGAACGGGCGAATATTTTGCAAGACAATTTGCGTGAGAACCGGGAAGACAAAGAGCATTTGCAGAACCGGATGCAGCAATTGTTAATGGAGCTGAGTCAACTGAAAACTTTAGGGATGAATAGTGAAGCTGTGAGTAATTTTACAATATTTATTTTTTTTCCACTAAAAAAAAAATAGTTAAAAAAATCCTGTTTTGATACCTTTCTTATCTATTGGTGTCAACATTTTTTAGATTTTTTTTCTTAGTTTATAAATTCTTCGTATTTTCCTTTAGGGAGGAAAGTTTTCGATGGATAAAGATAGTACCGATCGATTACGCAAAGCGCAGCAAGAAAAGCTGGAATTACAAGGCAGTTGTAATTTCTTGAAGGTAATAATGCAATACCATGAATTCCGCGTATTCACGAAGAATTACTTTCGTTCTAGAGAGAGAATATTCGACTACAGAACGAATTGTGGGACGCGCAACGGAAAATGTTCTCGCAAACTAAGCTCCTTTCTGCCACTCATGATAAAGTAACGTCATTGAACTTGTTTCCTTACGTTGTGTCAATAAAAACCTGTTTTGGTAGACGTTGATGGAACTGAGTTCTTCCACCTCGAAAGTGTTCGATGCAGGTGACACCAGTTCGCAAATGTTGCAGTTGATCCGTAAAGTGGAAGAAAATTTGCAAGAGAACCGTAAACAAAACATGTCTTCGTACAAATTCGTAAGCACTTTACGTATTCTATTTCTGTGACGTGATAAAATGCTTATTTTATTTCTTTTAGTATTTCTTAGTAATTTTTAATAGGTTTTTTAAATCTCTTTTTGAATTTCTTTTCGGAATTAATTTTTGTGTTGTGTTTATAAATTTTCAGTATTTTTCTCTTTTTGAATTTCTTTTCGGAATTAATTTTTGTGTTTTGTTTATAATTTTTCAATAGGAGTTGGATAGTTTGAAAGAAACGTGGTCCAAGCAGCAGAAGTTTTACGAAGATCAGGAAACGGACTACCGGGCCAAGATCAAGCGTTTAGAAAAAGAGTTATCAGAAGCGAGACAGACGTTAGCTGCAGAACGGAAGCGCATGAAAGAGTTGGCGTCAAGAATGCAGCGTGCTGGCAGTAGTACTTCAATGCTCAGAAGTGAATTGCACCATTCGTTACGTGCGGTGTCTACTGAACCCAAGTTAGACGCGAGTGATTTGCAGCGCGAAACGGTGCGCTTAGAAGGCGCCTTGTCTCATTATTCATCCTCGCCGTCGCCCACTTTACCAATGAACTTCAGTTAACTCTTAATTTAGTTTAACTTCTTTAAAAAAAAGGAAATCATTTCGAACAAAACTCGTCGCGAACAAATTTATTAGAATAAAAAATCTAGAAAAATGGAGTTTACAAAAATTGTTCTAAATTCAGTGAATTGATTTGAATTTGTGACGTGCGTTGGTTCGTTGTGTGTTGGAATTGGCGTTTGTTACAGATACTCGAAAGGAAAGACTTTTTGGCCAAACTTGCTAGTCGCCCAGCTCTCTTTGTTTACTAACCTTTTCTTAATGAACCTGTGAAAAATCCCTTGTGGTTTCGTACCTTCAAAGCTCTCGTCCTCTCGTTCGCTCGCAGAGAAACGAGACGCTTGCTTGTAGTTGGAAAACTTGGCTTTAAAATTGATCTATTGGTTTCGTTTTAAGAGGACAATTTGTCAAATGACTCAATTACTCGTTTTCTAATACCCGAGACTTGTCTACAGCGATGCTTTTGGTACCGAAAGCTCCGTTGCTAGGACCATTAACCTCCCCCTGAAAGCATTGTTATCTGTGGAAACTGTTGTCAAGCGGTTGAATGATTTGCCCTCGCACATTGTAACAATGGACAGCAGCCGGTTGTAAGAGAAGTCTTCTGGGTGCATTTGTGGACTACTAAAAATCTTCATAATACATATCTTGCAATTTATGTAAAAAACAAGGAATCTTGTGCTTTTGTTTTTATGCTTTGAAGTATTTTATAACGTTTTTATTATTTATAATATGTTAGTATTTTACAATATTTTAGTATTTTACAGTATTTTACAATATTTTAAAACATTTTAATTAATCAACGGAAAGTAGCGAAATATTCCGTTATGGGATAAATTGCTCTGGAAATTCAACAACGTGTCTCACTAGGGGCAAAACTCCGCCTTTAAAGAGCCTGTGTGTTGTGTGTGCCGAAATCACGTAGAATACCGAAGGTGAGAAGGGTGGGAATGCCTTAAGGGTGTTTGCTACCTGTTCCTCAACAAACGAAGCACAAATTTGCTTCGTGTTGACTTAAGTACGAGGCCTTGGCAAATTCCAGTAATGTTCAGTTCACTTCGGACAAAACTTAGGAATGATTTATTCAAATACTTTTCTAAACTATGTTGTCCTACTTTGAAGTTTTAAAGCAGTTTTATGTATTTATACTTTCTTTTTAAGACCAGTGGAGGCTTGCTAGTTCCCTAATGGATATATAGGAATAAATAAAGGGAAAAATTCACAGTGCATTTTGCGGAAGACGATCAAGTATTTCCCGAAAGTTTATTGACAGTAAAGTTTTGCTTAAAAACGCCTAGGGCACAACATCTAAACTTTTAGAAAAGACTAGCTAGTAAATGTTTGGGGACTCGACAAAGTTTTGCAGTTTTTAAGCGGAAGGCAATTCCGACTAGCATGTTCCTCAAATATCTATCAGTGCAAGTCAGTTACTATATTTAGTAGTTTCAGCTTAGTGTTGATGCTTAGTAGTTAGAAATTTGAATTAAATTATTTGTTTGTTTTAGTGAATTGGAAAGACCGAAATTAAATAGAACACACTGTAAGTAATTGATTTATGTATTAGAGATTTCGAAAATGTACCAAATTGGACAAAATTTAAAAAATTCGTTCAACGTTCTAATTGCCTAGACTTTGTTTCATTGCTAGCACAGGTTTGCTTTGTTACTTTGCTTGCTACTTTGTTATTGACTAGTAAAGATTTGAAATTAGTCACAGTTTGCGTATATGAATTGGAGTTCCTTAACGCTGTGGATTCTACCGATATTCCTTCCAACTTTGCAAAGTGTGAAAATGTGTAAAATTTCGAAACGAATTTTCACACCGTATCGAATGCCACAAATAACAAAACTACCCGAAAATGTCTAAAATATGACACATTACGAATACCAAAGGTTTAAAATTTCCATCAACAGCTGTAAATATATACGAAAACTTCCCAAATCCCCTTCTCAAAAGAAAAGGCTACATTACAGACTCCCCCTTTGGACATGTATATAGCGTATGTGCAGAATAATGCGTAATATCCAAAGCAAGGACAAAAACGCTCTTCACATATCATATTTGTTGCAGGATGGGGAGAAAAGGTAAGCTTTAATGCAAGCATTTTCACCTTCATACAATCTTATGGCTACAGAAGCCGCTGCTGGCATGTCCCAGCCAAGTTTCCCTATTGTCTGTGCTGGAATGGAACCGAGTCCCTTTTTCCCACGACTGTGGGAACTCACTGGCTACGCTTTTCTCATCGCCCCACTCCTCGACGTTCGGGGTGATGAGCAATTAAGCACAAACTCCTCCCCCACCTCCCTTTGACACCCTTCTAAAAACATAGTATACTCTTTATACTTCATTACACGCTAGTTAAACCTTAGCGAACTGTTTCACAAAGTATCAACCATTACCGTTTCAGTTTCCCCGGGACCGACTTTTACAACAATGTGTACTCCATTGTCTCCACCCATTGCTTAAAACTAGCAAATTTCTAAAATTTCTAGTCTTCGAAGCACACAAACATTGTAAGCATGCCCTAAATCTTCGTAAATACTGTATCTCGAATAAAAATTTATTTAAAAGTTCTATGGGTATTATTTAAAAAAAATAATTGTTAAAGAATGTTAAAATGCGATTTTATTTTCATTAACGATCGAAAGTTTTATTTCTTTAGTTTAGAGTGTCTATAAGCATTAAGTAGATTAAGGTAACAAGTGAAAAGCTTTCTTTATTAAAAAAAAATCACTGGCGTGCTGTCAAACCGCTGAATGACGACAATAATGGCCGAATAGGCTGCATTCCCTGCACGCGACTGACTCCTGGGAATAAAAAGTCTAAATTCCCATCCGTATGAGTCCAGCCAGCGTGGGAAACCGGAAAGAACCCACGTTAGATGCCTTCACAGCCACTCTCTTTCCCTCTCTCCTGCCGTCACATTCCCATAGTGGTAACGAGGGGAATGCCGAAGCCCTCCTCGGTAGCCTACGTCTAACCCACTACACGAGGGTCTTTCCTGCTTTCTCTTCGCCGAGTTCAGAATTCATTCAACGACCAGCGAGCGAGCATTCAACATCGGAGCTCGTCAAACCTCACGATTTTGCGAAAATTCGCGTTCAGTCGCTGAAAAACATTCAACAGTGAACTAGTTTTTGTTCGGAATACTGTAGTGCAGAAACATGGAGGATTACTGTGGTAAAGACATATCCGATTCTGCGAATCGCTCCGAAAGTCGCAAGGTAAATTAGATAAAAAATCTAACTTACTTACAAGGAACTCTTAAGTAATGAATGACAATTAGAAGACCATTTTCTACAGAAAGATACTTCATTGTCCATACTTTCTGTCACTTAAATCAAAACAGTGACAGCCATTAGTGTGCAGGCAAATTCGGTGTTCAAAATTACCCACCAAACTCTGACCCGTTTCCTGTGTAATGGCTTATGACTTTTTCGAGGTTAATGCAAAATAACCCCCACACAAGTAAAAAAATAAAGAAAAACAAAACAGTAGCTTATTATATTCTGGACGGTTTTCGAAATAATTAAAAAATTTTACCTTTTTGCTCAAAAATTATCCGAAATAGACAAGAAAAATAAAAAATACGCTTTTTTCAAAATAACAAAATAAATAACGGCTTTAGCGAAGCAATCTGAAACTTTTTCCTTTTTTCTAGCAAATTTGAATAAACTAATTTACTTGACATGGAAAACACCACAGTTAAATTATTAATTTTATTATTATTGTCTTGTTTTAGAGTAACAAACCAATTATGGAGAAACGAAGACGAGCGAGGATCAATTACTGTCTCAACGAGCTCAAGTCGTTGATTCTGGATGCCATGAAGAAAGACGTGAGTAATTTTTAAAAATTAATATTGTATTTCAATTTAGTTTTTCTTAATACTGTATTTTTAACGATTTTTTATTATTGTAATTACAGCCTGCTCGCCATTCAAAATTAGAGAAAGCGGATATCTTGGAAATGACGGTCAAGCACCTGCAGAACGTTCAGCGGCAGCAATTAGCGATGGCCGTCTCGTCCGACCCTACGGTGCTTTCGAAATTCAAGAACGGCTTCTCGGAATGTGCCAATGAAGTGAGTCGCTACGTGAGCCGGATCGAAGGGGTGGACCAAGGAGTGTGCCAACGGATGATTACTCACTTGACACGCTGCATGTCCAACATACAAACCCCTCCCATTGGATTAAACCCGCTTGGTACTACCACCGGTAGCATCCCTGCCACCATCCTTCCCAATAACCCTTACCTCGGAAGATCCGACTTGCTCCACCCACCACCGGCGGCGCATGGTTTACCGGATGCCAATTTTCACACACGATTGCTCACTTCCCTGAAAGCCATGCAGCATTTAGGGGATTTATCTTTAGCCTTCTTTCCGCATCTCCGAGAAAGCCAGGTGACTTTGAACCCCCTCAACATGATTCCCACTAGTTTTAACAACAACAACAACAATAATGTTGGAAGCACCAAGTCGGACGAAAGAGGAGGTGCAGAAGGCGAGAAAGATAAAGAACAGAGTGCCTTTTTACCTGTCAAACGAGCCCGGAGTCCCAGCCCGCCTCCGCTTCGTGAGAAATTCCATCAGCCTTCCAACAATAACAAGCGACTCAAGTCATCCGTCCCTGACGAAAGCTGTGATACTGCTTTATCCTTGAACAATAACGTGATTGAGAAACACTCGCCCCGCCTTCGAGAACATGAAGACATTCCGTGTCAACCGAACCGAAATATGCACACGCCCCCGAGCTCGCCCTTACCGGATCAGAAAGAAGCCAGTAGTACTGACATGTGGAGACCATGGTGAAACTAGTTTTCTTAGGAGACTGGACAAAAACAAGAAACAATTTTTCAATATTAAAAAATGATAATGTGAATTATTAAAAACAATAATGAGTAACGTGAGATTCTCAAGAAGTCACGGAATATGAATGAAAGAAAGAAAAAGGCTGCAAAACTCAACAGTTAAATGTGTCTTGATAGGAATTAATAAGGTTGCAAACGCTGTAATTTAACTAGTCTGTTAAAAACGACTCAAAACCTTTTTATCGACTTGATCGTAAAAAAGGACAGACACGATTTGTGCTGCATGGAAACTTGAAAAGAAAACTTGATTAACCCGACAAGTTTATTGCATATGAAAATTTTATAGTCTTCAATTGTGGAGTAAGTAGAGGCTTGTCATGTTTAACGTGAAGAATTTCCAGTGATTGCAGCCTTAGTAATTACCAAGTCTTTTGAAAAGGATTGTATTTTGAAAACTTACCAGTCAAATAAATGTGTTCTATAAAGTCATGTCGACTTCCCAAAATTGTCCATAAAATACAGTAAAGTTGAAGTACACATAAGTCGAATTACAGTATAGTAAAGTTAAATTATACATAAAATACAGTAAAAAAAATCCACCTAAGAGAAAACGGATTTTTTTTACCATAATTGTAGACGGAAAAGTGTGAGTATGGGCTGCCATTTTTGACAAAGGTCGATAAAAATATTTATTTATGTCCAAAATAATGCTTGGTAGAGCAAAATATTCTGTCTGACTCTTTATAAAGGGAACGAATTTAAATTACGGCTTCGAAGAATCAAACCAACGACGCTAAACACCTCAAACTCTTTGAATAAACCGCTCGGTTAAGCAGCTAGAAAAGTATCGATAAAAATTGCTATCGTTCAAACTGTTATCGTTCATATTACAAACTTCGATACCAAACTCGTTCCCGTTATCTCCTGGGCGGGTTTTCGGACGCTGTGTTTTTTGTTTCAAGGCTAAATTGTTAATCAATAAATTTTCGCCATTACAAGATGCGTGAAACGAATTATGAAAACTCAGTCTCTTATGCTTTAAGTAATATAATTCCCTGTATGTTTCAATGTATTTGATTTACGTATAATTTGTTATTTTCTTTCAGAAATACATTCGTTAGCATGCCACATCCTATCGCATATTTGTCCAGATGCGGATCGAACGTAAACCCAGTAAAGAAGAAAAGGTGTCCTTCTTTCGAAGAGTAAGCCAAGAAAAGCGAGCAGACAAAATTACAAGCTTGCGCTCAATGTAACTAATTCATTATAAACTTTGGTAGGTTAGTTATTGTCAAATTCCTCATTGCTCAAATTCAAATTACTCATTATTTAATTCGGAACGGAATTACTTTCTCGTGGATATAAAGGACACAGATGCAACAAAAATCTTTCACAAGCATGCATTCAAGCTCATTTGGACATGCCTAAGTTTTCGCCTTCGAAAAGAGCGGTTATCACTGGAATTAGTTGCGCAGATACATAGGATAAAAAGCCGCAAAAGTGGTTGAAGTATCCTACATTAAAAGGTACATAAAATAAGTATAATATAAACTAATAAATTCACTATATTAGAGATTCTGCTTGGGCAATAATGTTATCGAAATAACGTGCTGAGCAACTTTTGACTGAAGCTCATTTTCTGACTGAAGCTTTACTGTCAGCTGTGAGATCACCGGTAAAATGTGACGTCGAGCTTAACATCGTTAGGAATTAATTTTCTCCAAAATTTTCCTTGATTGGCTGTCAGATCTAAGCCTGGAAGCGTGATTCTTTGGAATTAATGCTGAAAATGTTCAAAATGTAGAGCAAGTAGGTACAGAGAGCAAAGAAAATTTTAATTAAGAGCGCTCTAACGTAGCAGCAAACTAATGTGACTGTAAAATAAGTTTTTGTCGTCTAATTTTGTCCTTTTTTTTTGCAGGTATTGGAATTATCGCGTCTCATGTTTTAGAACGGCGAACGCTTTTATCCAGCTCGGTCATCTTTATCAATAAAAAGTATGATGGAGTGGAGTAGTCTAGTCAACTAGTATTAAAATAGCGTTATACTCTGCTAGGGTCGTCTAAGTCTGTAAATTACATGATTTTGGCGCTTTAACTTGTCAAAGCAAGCATTTTACTCAGCTGGGTGATAATAACAAGCTTATGAATGTAATATATAATAGAGCGTATAAATGTAATATATATATAAATGTATATATATTTATATAATTGCATTATATTCCTAATTTAACATATTTTCTGTTACTTTTGCATTTAAGGCAACGGTGAAGCTGAGGCGCTTATGGCCAAATTACCTGGAGATTGGCGTGCAAGTTTTCGGAAATACTGCTAACTTTTTCGAAAAAGCTCTTGACAGTAAAGTTTAAAAACTTGACTTAACTGTAAGAAGCGTCAGAGTTCTTTAAAATATTTGTTAGTAGATCAGCAACACTAGATCATTTTTATCAACTTTTTGTCAATCCTGAAATTCTGTTCTGCTCATTACGAAAGATTTTTTTTATTTTTTAAGTTTTTTTTTTTTTGCGAAAGCTTTTTTTTCTTTGAAAAAGGGTATATGTTGAGGACGCCAGAATGGCTCATTTATGTGTTTAAGATTTCATAACAGATTTTCCCAGAAATGGAACGTGTAAGGATATCGAAACGTGTCCACTTTTTTGCTTATCCCAAAATTTAGAAAGTTAAGCTTACTTTTTCAGTTGACTTAAATTACTATTCTAAAAATAATGTGCATTTACTACATTCGATATCTCATTAAAAACTTCACAGTCGCTATATTTTAGCTAATTATTTAGCTGTGTAGGTCAAATCGTTTCGCAAGCTCCTTACGTTGTTGTCTTTCCTCCACTGTGGCTTTTACATTCTTCTATCGAAGCATGTATGCATGTCGCTTAGCGAGTAAGCATTTAATTTAGGATTGAGTCTCAGTTAACAAACCTAGGATAATGTGCGTTTCAAAATTTCCTCTTGTCATAGGGAAATCTTTTGAAGAGGGGAAAACCTTCTGTTCTGGCTCGTTTTTATATTTGTTTCATTAATTTTTTGTGACCTCGAATTTCAAGCTTCAACCTGGCTCCTTGTTAAGTACTCCAAGCGTGACTTGCGTACTTTGAAACATGTTGCGCAACACAGTATGGGCCGAGTATTAAATTACAACGTGTTAAGAAGCGTGTCAAAGAAGGAGCTTGATAGAAACCGCAGTTGCATATGAGTCATCTGAAATGAATTACATTTGCAGGTCACTGGGAACACGTAACTGTTTGGAAATAATTGCCAACACGTAATTTGTTCCTTTATCAAGAATTTTGATTACTGCGTAATTGTAGAGCAGCTGCGAAAATATTTTAGTGGACTTTTTTTTGGTTAATAACCAAGTGTTTCTTTGTCTCCTTTTTCGTTCTTGCAAAAAGCTGTCATTTTTGTTTATGGTACAATAATTTAACTAAAGTCTTCGACAAGACAACTGGGTTATGTATTGCAGGGCAAATCAAAATATTCAAAAGGAAGCTCTCAGTCTCAACACAAAAATAATGCGAGGAAAGGGGTAATGCGGTGATGTTAACTGAGTAAATTCCCTTAAAAGGGCACATTCTAAAACCAAAAAATTATATTTCACTACCAAAAACTGAAAAAAAAAGAACTAAAAAAAGGTGACCACATTTTTTTCCAATGTTTTGCTAGCAAATTACGTACTGAAAACTTTGAGCGAGTCTAGATTAATAACTTTGAGGAATTCAAAAGATTTAACATGATAAAACCCTTGTTCTTGTACGTCCTTTGTTTTTGATTTTCAGTAAGGCAGTTACGTAGCTGCTTGTCGGCACACAGGCCCCACCTCCAACAGCTGCTTCAATGAATCACATTCGGGCGGCAACGCTTAACGGCCTCTCTTGGAGGAGCCACTCGCTGCCAAGTTGACGAAATTCCGAGTGAGCCAACACAGAAAAACCACGCCGCGTTAGATCCTCGTTCTTATCGCCATAACCCACACCATTACGTATACCTCCAGCAACCATTGGAGATCTTGGATCCTGAACATGAACAACATTTTTTATTTTTTTATTTATTGTTTTATTTATTGTATATCTCTTGATAACTGAATACTTTTAAGGTGAAATGATGAAAAAAACAGTACGCAACAAATACCTCATTTACGACGTCCAGGATTGACTCCTGGTCACTTCGATAACCATCGCTGTCCTAACACGAAAACGAAACAAATAAAAAGAACATTAGTATTTTAGGTCCTAATACGGACCTACAGGGTTTTTTATTTTCAGGCTCTTGTGTGCGAACAACATAAAACTATTCAGGTCATTGTGCAAAGTTCATCAGCTATTTCAGAATACCTTTCCAACAGTGATCATGTAGAGTACGTCTACTGACTATCGAAGAGATTTTCTTAAATCATTACATTAGAATTTGAAAATAAGGAATACATTTCTGTCTTTGGACGGGAAAAGATAATTTGAGAAATCGGATTAACGATAGTCAGTAGATAGTGAATTTTCGGAGAGAACAGGGCTGCAACCTGAATAGTTTTTGCGAATTTCCTTTCTCATGACGTAAAAACATTAGATATCGTGAGGAAGCTATGGAAAATGCATTGTGTTTGCAATGACATCTGTGAAGTCGCGTCGTCGCCAGCTCAGGTAGCCTTAACAGTAGTTTGGAATAATGAAAATTTATCGCTTCGAAACACAGGGCAGAAGTACACCAAACTTAGCTTAGTTGCCTTTTTCAGCCCCAAGAGTTTTCTGAGCGTAACTTTTCCACTAGACGGCTTTTGTACGAGTAGGTGAATTACAGTTGGAAAGATTTTTGCAAAAATTGAACCATTTTTGCAACAGGATTGATCTGCATCACGCGCTACATTTACAAAGTTCCCATCCGCTTGTTTTGGTTTTACGTGCTTCCAGTGTGAAAAATTTACCTCATTTAACTTTACCTAACTGAATCTAACCTAAAAGGTCACGGGCGCATAATAGTTGTACCCGACAAACTGTTTTCGCATTAGACACGCAGGTGTGATGCGAATACTCACCGTTCTACATGTGATGCATATTTCAGTCGCAGAAAAATAGAGACGAGATGCTTGCCTATTATATTTTTCTGCGACTAATTTCGCAATTTTCATAACGCAAATTCGGTTACTCCAAACTACCCAGACCTTCAAGGCTAATACGAATTCGTATCCTATCAACCTGTGCCGTTTATAATCACGCGCCGTAATCAAAAATTGTGTTTACTTCACAGTCCGCGTCCCGCGAATTATTGTTTGTTGCGAGTTCTGCTGGCCAGTTTTGACCTTCCTTTTGCGGTTGAACAGCCGTTGCTGAGTGGCACTGTTGAGTGAAGAAGTCATAAAAAAGCGAGAATGAAGTGAACAAAGTCTGTGTCTGGCTTGCTCTTGTTTACCTCAACTATAACTGGACTACGGCTCGGGTTCTCTGGTTCTGCTGGTTTCTTTTTGATTTGCCGTTGTTGTTCATGGTCTCTTTCGTTGGCCGAAATGGGTTGTTGCGGCGGAGGATGCGGCAGATGGCTAACGCTCACGCTGTTGGCTAGAGATACATTGGGCAGTGGGATCAAAGGCTGGAGGCCCTCACGACCCCCAACAATTACTGATGGAGCCTGGTTTCCTCGAGGCGACGGACAAAGTCCGCTTGTACTGGGCGTAAAGGGTGGACTGGTCGCATGCGAGATGGGTGGCAGCAAGGTAGTGTCCCGGGGCAAATGTGGGAACGCGTCGCTGAACTGTGGGGTGCGAGTGAAAGGAACGAGACAATGAAAATAATCGAAACGGAATGAAACAAGACGCAACTCTTGGAATGCGTGGACAACGTACTCGAGTAAAGCCGTTCAGTTCATTCATTGTTATTTGCTTGGCGCGGTCCACGGCTGCAATAACTTGTTGTTGGTGCTATTCGGAAACCCCACCATATATCAAAAATAATTTTCAAAAATAATTATATATTTCCAATGATATGGAATTAGATAAAAATGAATTAGAATCGAATATGAAATTACTTCAACAGTCAGATAAGGTAATATCTGCGCAATTATCGCGTTAAGGCGTTTGGATATTTCCGCCTACACAAAAAAAGAACAAGATCGAAGTCAGCAAAGTTGGTTAGTCACCTTACGAAGTTGGGAATCAGATTGCTTATCTGTTTGTACTCAAATACCTTTACTCCTATTTTGCTCATTAAACCTATCGTTTTTTCCACGAAAGAAAAGACGCAGCAAAATTGAAAGATAACACTTGGTTTCGTTTAACATTTTCATAAGTTGTTTTCTTTTACAGTTGAAATTAAAAATACGAAATTCAGTCTTTTCAGAGAAATATACTCAAGAACAAAAGAACGCAATTGAGACGAGTTGCCAACCAGCCACTCGTTTTACGTCCGACCGTTTATTGCAAAATACTGCAGATTGTAATAGTAACCGTAACAAATCGGACAAAATCTTAACGGTCTAGAAAAAGCGCAAGGATTTCGACGCTTAACAAGCGTGGTTGACAGCTTCAGTCACAGACTCCCATAAAAAGTTCCAAGAAAAAATGGGCATTTAAGTTTTACAACTTGCCTGTTTATGCATCTCCATCTTCAGCCCATAGGACATTTCGTAATACTGTAAAAAAAGTCCCGGATATCAGTAAAACTGCAAGCAATATCGTAAAATGTGATCTAACGAAGCAAAAAAAAGAATCGAAAGTTATTTACCGTATCGTAATAACGCTGGATGTTGGCCCGCTCGGTGTTCAGCTTTTCGCAATCCAACTTCAAACTTCAATATTATTAAATAGGTATGAAAACTCAACGTGATAAACTATGCAATAATACAATAAGCGATTTTTGTCGTAACGGTGTATGCACCCCAAAAAGCCAGTTGAAGGGATTTGGAGGGGTTGGACGTTGCTCGAAAATAAATGGAAAAATAAGCACTGGAAATAGGTTGGCCACAACCAAACTATCGGAAATGTATTACATAGGGGGTATTACAGGGAGAAAAAGCCATCATGGAAAGTTTGAATCACCTTTGATATTGTGTTTGCAGAAAATTAATGCCATCTTTGACACGTTTGAATGTATCGTACACGCTGAAACTCGGCTCTTCAGGCGGCATGGGCGACAGCCGTGGAGGCAAAGCTCCCTCAGAAAAGAGTCACATTAGGTTTCTTCAGTTTCAATAACAATCATTTTTTTTATGCACTACAGTGAACACTCGACTTGGGATTTCGATGGCTGAATAGTTAACCAGATACTAGATCTGTGAAGATTTCCGCTTTTTACTTAAATAAATTATTGTAAAAAAGCGAAAAATACTTAATTTGACCTTAAAACAGGATTCTCCATATTACTCTATAAATTGTCAATGTACACCTATCGCTCTGTGAACTTGTATTATTACGCTGAAAAATGCAAGGAACCGTTTTTGTATATATCTCGAGTCTAACAATGTTATTTTCTTAAACGAAAACTACGATGGATAGGAAATTACGTTGAGCTCATTTTTGAAAACGTAAAGAGCCACGTGTTCGACAGGTGGCAATTTTTGCGAAACCGTTCACGCTAGATTCTCAGGAAATTAGTCATAAAGACAAAGTGGTATATGGCCCTTTAAAAGACTTAATAGGTCGGTAGTATCCTTAATAAGTCCGTTTCGACATATTTGCTATTCGAATCGTCACTACGTGGATTACGAAATAAATACAAAAACAATAAATGAAAAAACGCTAATACTACGGACTGCTATCATCTACATTGCAAAGAAAATGTCTCGTTTCTTCTGTGTCTAGGAAGCTGACAGAATCCGTTCGATCATTTCAAAGAATTATTTTAGTCTCAAGCATACACGAAGCAAATTACGAATAACAGTCGAATCCAGCAGTTGTTACTAAAAGCCTGGCACTTTGTACATTACATACCTGGTTACTTATTACTTTCTCGATCCGTGAAATGAAAAGAACCCTATCACTATGGTCGTCAGTGAGACGGACCTTATGTCGAATTCGGTAAATCCAAAACGCATACGCATGTCATTTGCAGATTACAACTTAAAAGAGCATTACATGAAATAAGCTCATTAAAAATGTTACAAAAGTCGCGATTGAGCAATGGACCGTCTCCTAGTTTGACTCATGATTCAACAGAGTCGTTAGAAAAGTATAAAAGAAAAAGAGAGATGGATAAAGCGATGTCAATAATCGTTTTGACTCCTTCACCCTACTCACGAGAGTTTACGCTTTCTGATACGAGTGCAGAAAGTGACAACTGTCACTTAATAGTGTGAACGTAATTTTAAGTTTGTGATAATTGATACAACCCAAGAAATTGGAGGGAAAAGATGACGGAGAATAAGCTCGAAAATCACTAGTGTGAAACAACCGGATTTGTAAGGTTCCAGGGTATCTTTGATATTGTGTTTGCAGAAAATTAATGCCATCTTTGACATGTTTGAATGTATCGTACACGCTGAAACTCGGCTCTTCAGGCGGCATGGGCGACAGCCGTGATTTTAAGTTGGTGATAATTGTAATTTTACACGTAATTTGAAGTTAGTGATAATTGTAATAACACAAGAAATTGGGGGAAAAGATGACGGAGAAAAAGTTCGAAAATCACTAGTGTGAAACAACCGGATTTGTAAGGTTCCAGAGTATCTTTGATATTGTGTTTGCAGAAAATTAATGCCATCTTTGACATGTTTGAATGTATCGTACACGCTGAAACTCGGCTCTTCAGGCGGCATGGGCGACAGCCGTGATTTTAAGTTGGTGATAATTGTAATTTTAAACGTAATTTTAAGTTAGTGATAATTGTAATAACACAAGAAATTGGGGGGAAAAGATGACGGAGAAAAAGTTCGAAACTCACTAGTGTGAAACAACCGGATTTGTAAGGTTCCAGGGTATCTTTGGTGGACGAACTTCCCTATCGAAGCCTGATATGAAGTTAAGTTGCAGTTAAACCGTAATCAAACCGGGTATAACTTTACCCTACAAACCTTCATCAAATTAATTCCTAACTTTAAACAAGCAACATAATTAACCCACCACTTTTGACGTAATTAAACGAAACTAATGAAATTGTAATTTAATACTAGTCATTGTCACTTAATGAAGGCTAACATAACACAGCCTGTTTTTTTTTTACTAATTTAGCCTACGCAAGAGTTAGGTTTCTTTATGGACCATGAAGAAGTTAAAGGAAAGTTGCGTTTTGCGTTAAACTAATTAAGTTACGTAAAAACTAGCCGGCCAAAAACGAAGTGATAGGGACAGCCAGATTTCTTAAACCCTAAAGTTTTATTATATAATGATCCGAGAATTACATTCACTACACCATGGTTCTAAAAAAGTTCTGAATCTTGCTATTTCGGGAAGAAATTAAAAAAGTGGGAAAAGTAGGTTCCGTGACAAGGCATAGGTTTGCTTCTGGGCATTTTATACGGAATGATTACTTTTTGTGTTCTTATTTCTGAATTACCTTTGATATTGAGTTTGCAGAAATTTGATCCATTTTTGAAACGTCTGAATGTATCATACACTGTTAAACTCACCTCTTCTGACAGCACGGACGACAACCACCTCGCATTAAATAAAAGCATTCTAACCTGAACTCACCATTATCTACGTAAGGTAAAAGGGCCCTACGAGTGTTCACCGCCTTTTAATAGCGAGCCTAGCTAATATTTACTTACTAACTGTAAGGTTTGTGCTGGGAATCCAATAGAAACTGGCTGAGTAGACTCCACTGACGGAGGTTCTCCTAACTCCGAGTCTTGTTTTGCTGCACGACGTGCTGCTACTTGATTAGCGTTTACTTTTCTTTTCCTGTCCGAATTAAAAATTCGAAAAAGAGGTGAGCTTCATGTTGACCACCAGAAGGTAAACTTTCCATCCGACAATCGGACAAAAAGTTCCTCATGGTTGCGAGGTGTTGGAACTTACTGTATCGTGCCGAGGCACGCAACACACTTGCAATTTTTCCACTTGCAGTAACGTTTGTGGTTTTTGAGATCCACGACATAGCCGTGATTACGACACAGAGAACATCTCGGTATTCGATTATTGCCTTTGGAACTTCGTCCCAGGGAATTGTTTTCTTCACCTTCCGAGCTCATGAATTGGAAACATGAAACCTTTCAAAAAGAGAAAAGACCACAACAAATTAGTCAGACACAAGCAAAAATACAGCCAAAATAGTACCCAAAAAAGTAACGAAGTTGCAGAACTAGCGATCGATCAATAATATATCGAGATGAATGGATTGATGGAGATGAACGTGCTTGTTTTACTAAGTGCTGCAAATTAAATGTATGAACTTGCTTAATGCTCGCATGTTTGAAATCTAGTTCATCTACCTAAATGTAACTGCAACTCAAATTTAAAAGAAGTTTTGTTTTAAAACCCCACGCTAAAGTTTCTTCGTATGCCAAAACTCCTTAAAGGCAGCATGCCATATCCGTGCTATTTGCCTTCTTTTTTCCTTAACGTCCATGATCAGCGTTACAAGTTTCGCAACATCTGCCAGTCCTTTTGCATCTACATTTACAAACGCAAAGATTTTTGGCAGCTGTGTCCGTCCTTTGCTCTTACCACAAGATACGCAGCTCTTGTCTCTCGTCTTCCTTCATTTGTCGACGCGTGGCTCGACTTTGTGTCAGTCGTACCAACAAAATCCCTTTCTTATGAAAACAGCGTCAACATGCTTATGAGTCTCTTTAGTTTCGACATTGTCAGTTTAAGCTTAAAATGGATGAGTAACGCAACGTTTTTTTATCTAACAAAAAAGTTTTGTTGCATTTATTACCTAACTTAAGGAGAAAGTGGTTTTATAGTCCGCAGTTAAGGAATAATAAAAGACACACACGACAGTCACGTGCTACGCTGCACATAACAGCGACTCGGCTGGAAGATAACGTCGAGGTACTGGTCCAACACAAGACAATACCCTACTTTGTCAGTCCGACTGAAAAAGCCACGCTTTGGTCTGTATTAGCAGCCAATGGGAATACAAGGACGTGTTATAAGCATACAGTACCAGAAACCGTTATCACTACTCACAATGGGCGCTAGCCTAAGAATCCGGAGGAAATTTTACCAAGACGGCTGAGCTAAAGGACTCTGCGACCGACCCTCTGGACCCGAAGGGGTTGGACTAAGTAGCGTCTACGAAGACCAAGTGATGTATGCGTGTTCGTAGTCGTATTTCAGCAACGGAGTGTTACGACATTGCACACACAAACGCCGAAGCGAGCCGAATTAAAACAAGTTCCCTCCAAAAAGTAGAATAACTGAACAGTTTGGGTTGCTCAAGACAAGTTATCGCTGTTGCTAGGGCACTGGAGGCCAGAGAAAGCAGCGATTCAGCCCAAACTCGACGCACTTACTAGGGCCACGCACCAACAACGACAGTCCGATTCCTACTTACTCACCAGCACGTTGCGTTGCCAGTTTGGGGCACAGCTTCTGAGCTTGGGAAAGGGCTGTATTATTACTTGAAGGGGAGGGTAGCTATTTCGCGAAAAAAAAGTCACAGTTTTTCACACCAGAGTTTGTAGCGTTGTGTTTTCTGACACTGTCGAGTTACGAAAGAAGGTTGCCACCTTAATTTCCAATTCACCAATCTCTTTGCTATCTTTTGCATGCGAGCCCTGACGTCACATCTCGCCTGGCCATCAACTCGCCCACCAGCACAGAAAAGTGCACCGAGTACGCTCTTTGTGTCTAAAAAAACTTCAACTTTTCCCGCACGTGTAATGGCTTTCGTCCCACTGCATTGGCCACTCGCATTGTAATTCGCCAAATATCCGCGTTCTTTTTATTATCCTGTCTTTTCGCTTGTCAGCCAGCAACAAGGTGTGATAGGCTGCCCTCCTAACTGATTATACGTACTAACACGGCTAACATAACTCTTTAGTCCAAAGTTCTAATTTGGCACGACACAAAAACGCACCGAAGGTCAACGAGTTTTTTTTACTCATCAATACCTTATTTTAACCCTCTTTTATTTTCAAACCGTTTTACTCCTTTTTTAAGGAAATCACCATCCTTAAAAAAGATGGCGATTCTTTAAAAAAAGTCAGTATACCTTTGCCAAACTTTTTCAACAACCGTAAAAAGCTCTGTAACAGAAACCCCTAAAACTTTTAAGACTGGCCATATCTCGGTTCCTTCGTTATAAAACGCATTCCGTAATGTGAACCTTCCCGACTATTCATAAAAATCCTCCAGCTTAACTCTCCTTTGGGCCTTTTACGTGCAGCTCGTTGCTCAACCACTCAGTGATCTCACATAGCGAATGGTACTCAAGAATGCGAGGCGAGGTTTAAAAACGTTTCGTAATTCAGAACCCTTGCCCAAACTAACCCATAAAAAACGAGTCCAAAGCCATCTGGCGGCCGCTAGTCGACGTATCCGTTTTTACGACTTTCATTGTTGCCGCATAGGTAGTTATTACGGTCTCATTTTAGCTCCTCCTGGGCTACTTTTTCGCTTTTATATATACACTAGAGCACAACTGATTCGTATTTGTACGAAAGAAGAAATCTATTCGCAAAATGCACAGCGCAAGAGTGTGTAGTAGCGATTGTGCAACTAGCACACGTACACATACTTGGCGGGGTATATCTTTTCCTGTGTGCTCTTTTGTCATCTCGCGACTTCAAGGATTTTTGGCAATAAGTTTTAAACACAAAATTGCTGTTTGCAGACGAAGGACGTCTTTTTCTGATTGTTTCCTTGCCAATGGAACGGAACCAATTTTGGACAGAAAAAGTCCCACGTGTGAAAAGGTTATTGTGCTTATTCATGAACCGTCGCTGTTTTTTGTCGGTAATTTCATCATCTTACCTGCTGCATTACAAGTCGCCCCCGAAGTTTGTCCCATCTTTCTTTCCTGTTCTGTCTATTAACTAGCTCCAAACATGCAACAACTGGCTTCTTCCCTTCATTTGCCACTACCGGTTGCCAACTGCGAGTTTTCGTTTCGTAACCGAGGTAAGAGAAAGAGAAAGAGAAAGAGAGAGAGAGAGAGAGAGAGAGAGAGAGAGAGAGAGAGAGAGAGAGAGAGAGAGAAAGAGAGAGAGGCGTCTATTTCGCACGACTAGATTTGTTCCGTTCATTTTATTCTGCAACATTTATTCCGAGCAGAAAGAAACAAAATCACTCAAAGACAATGACCGGAGAATTTAATAATTCCAAAAACTTTTACTTCTCTTAACATGACCTAGGAACCTATAAAAGAACCTTAAAAACGTCTTTAAAAGACATCCCATTTTTAACGTAATTTTCTTTTATCCTACTAACCAGCTTTTCCTGTGTCTTCCATTTCTTTCTCGTTTTCGTACATTGTATGGCTATAAGCGAATTTAAGGCCTTCCTCCCTTTCGGATACAATTTGCGTTTATGATAGCTCGTAATCACACAGTAATTTGTATCGTACAACCCATCATAACGCACCCTCGAACATACTAAAGCAGGATCTCACAATAACAGTTTTTTATAAGGAACTACATTTAACAGCAGACAAAGTTTCGTGATACAGATGTAAGTATGATATAACGAACTTCGGATACACCGATCAATTGATCTGCCCGTCAATTAGTTCGTTAAAACGGCATTTGTATTACTGTATAAACTATTTATAACGAACTCTTTTACAATGAACTATTGTATATAATAGATATATCTTAAAGTCTCGAGTTGAATTAATGCAAAAAACATTTTATATAGCGAACTTCGGGTATATAAAAAAATAGTAATACAGGATCCGTTATAGCGAGATTACTCTATTTCTGATATAACGAATTTTTATATATAATTTATTTTGCATGTCCATCAGGAAGTTCGCAATGGCCAGATTTTACTACAGTAGAACCTCGCTATAACGAACATGTCAGCTACATTGGATGGTAAATTTTCGTCTGACTTCACGAACTTCGAATGATCGAATAGTAATTTGTTCTCCAGGGGTTCGTTGTAACGAGATTCTAGTATAATAAATATTCAAAAATAATAAAAGATTTTATGTTTTTTCTTTTTTTTATTTAACTTTCTTCTTTTTAGCTTTCATTTACTACACAACTATGGCAGGTTTTATAACTTTTTTAACTTTTTTTTTTTTCGGGGGGGGGGGNGGGGGTAACTTATCAGCTTTTGTATACTACATAACTATTGTTGGTTTTATATCTTTTCTCCTTTTCTTCCGCCCTAACACAAGTTATGCTTATGGTAGGTCATAGAAACTTAACGGCCCAGAGTCTCCGTGGTTAATGGTCGTACTACTCGGTGTGGTAATAGTTAAACCTCGACATAAAAACGCTGCTTAAAATTTTCAATAGCCTATGCTGGTTGGTTTTAAAATTGTGAAAGCATACACAAGTCGTTTTAAATAAAATTTAAGTAAATTTGAAGTTAATTAAATTGATTTTAAAACGTGAAAAGTAATACAAATTAAATTAATTTTAAGATTAAAAAAATCAAAGTAAGATAGATTATGAACTTTTAAGTTAGCTCCAGTTCAAAGTATCAAATATCGTTACAAACGTTTCGAATATCGTTACAAATGAAAATACTTAATCTTGTCTTTTGCCCGGATTACGCAGCAGTTAAGCAGTCTTCAATAACTGTAACTTTCGATGGCCTACGATGGTTGCAATTAAAAAAAAAACGAAATTCAAAACAGTTTTAATAACAGAATTTAAACAATTTCCAATGTTAAAATGTAGTCAATTTAGATTAATTTTAGCATTTTAAAGAAACTAAGGACATAATTATTTCGAGTTTCCAATTTATTTTAGATTTTTAAAAATATAACTTCAAGAGCTCTACTGAACTTTTTAAAGAGGGCGCTCTCGTATAATTGGCTTTAACTATAATATTCTGAATTTAGCTTATTACAAGGCGGTCACTGAATTACAGCTAATATCGTTATAATGAACCTGTTTATAACAAGATTTCGGCTCAAGTACAATGACTTTTAAGTTCCGAACTATGTAAATATATAGGTATTTAAACGCAATTTAGAAAAAGCTTCTGATATAACAGTTCTTTCTGTTCCGAATGAGTTCATCACAATGAAATTCTACTGTCTTTAAAATTTTGAAAGAATGCCAAAACATTAACAACTAGCACGTGTTTCTACCGAACACGTTTCTAGTTCACGTACGTAATTATTTGCACGAGTTTTGCAACTTCTGGAAAACGAATAAAGCAGACACATTGATGCCTCGAACTGCGCGGAAAACTGTTGCTGTGATTTATTAATAAGGGAATCCTAGCAAAACGTTGTCTCTAAGGTTGCCCATAAACGATGACCTTACGTTTCTGTTTCGCCGAACTCGTCCCTAAAACATATTGTCCAGGGACAAAGCATAGGCCTCATTTGCATACCAATCCCAGCTTATACCATTAGATTAACTCAATTCGGTAAATTATCTCTAGAAAATCGATGAAATTTTAGAAGTTACTGAATTTACGTCAAAGTTATTAAAAATCCACCAAAATTAAATTCGTTTTAATGAATTAAATTTGCCTAGAATTGTTCACGACTTTTTCTGATTAAAAAAAAGTTGCTCCGGTTTATGAAGACACGATCTAGCGCGGCACCGGTGGCCAATTAAAGGCAAGGGAAAGGATTGGTAACAAAAAAGCGCAAGGAAAATGCGTCTATAAATTGACAGCGAGATATGACATCCAAAATAGAGCCAAGGTGGCAATTAGCAAGATTGTACTTGCGAAAGAAACTTGCTAGATCATGCAAAGATTCCTTAACGCTCTCCTTTGGGAATCAAGAAGGAAACTTTTGTTCTGTCACGAATTAAGAGAAACTTTTGAATTAGTGCGAGATTACAAAACGTTGCTTCGTTTTGGGAAGACGCGAGGCTAAAGAGCTAAGCAACAGTCAGAGAGCCGTTTTCAATTTCACGTAAGTTGAGCGTGTTGGGCAGACGCGTATTACAGAAACAGGAGATGTATGCTAATTAAGTCTGAAGCACGCAATAGAGGATAGAACAAGCGTAGTGGTAATTATATGGTAGCTTACCTGTGGGCTGTCAGCGGGTGAAACATTCCTTCGTGTAAGAAGTTCAACAAGAGTTAGTCAAAGGAACAATATTTTTCGCCTTGTGCAAGAGTAAATCGCGACACACTGGAACTGCCAACGCCAATGTAATGCCCAAGCATGCAAAAGTTCCGTCTGTTTACAGCGATGCGAGCGCAACCAGCGGTTAGCAACACCAAGCCAGTGGCCTTGGAACGACCCATAGGGACCCAGTTTCTCTTGAGACCAAGATGGCGAGACAAAGAGCTAATTTGCATGGCAAGGAGAACGCCATATTGACCCTAATGAAGAGGGCAAACCGAAGATGGCAGCAAGGGTTACGCGGGCTGTAGAAAACGAACATTGCGGAACACATGTGCCTCCCAAAGGCATGACTTTTCAGGAGCCCTGCTACCTACCCTAAAGCTGACGAAAGCGGTTGCCTTATGGTCGAAGCTTATAGGAATGGCTACCTGGAGCGCTACTGTTCGAGCACATGTTCGAGCATCAGTGGTGAAAACAAAAACAAGGGAGGTATTATTACTATACTATTATTCCGTTCCTAAATACGTCTGAGTTTATCATTTGTCTGAGTCCGATATTAATGAATTTCGTTATTCCTTCACAGATTTGCTTCATTTGCCGACAAGATTTAAGCGTTTGTATGGTGGAAAATGTATTTTGCTTGTATTTGGTTGTTTCGACCATATAAAGGAGTGTTTATTCCTTATTCACATGCTTTGTGTCTGAATTATTTCATCATCAGCAACTAGATCAGTCTGTGCTAAGAATATTTATAAGTCTCGTAACATTTTGTTTTAGATCCGCCATTCACTCCGAACTTGATGGTCCGTACTGTCTTAATTAAAATGAAGCTTGGAGACAGTAATCTTAAGCATTTACGTCCTATTTTTGATGCTTTTTGTAGAGAATTCCCTCGGTGTAGCTGTTAACTAGCCACGATGACGTAGCCGAAAACTCGCTGCAAGTTTGCATTCCACCGCATTTATCAGAAGAATCCGAACTAAAGTGCTAAATTTGAATAAATCAGAACTAACATGCTATGCTGTTAGTGATAACGAGACATGCATTTAAAAGCTTGCCATAGTCATTATTTAAGTACTGTATTGAAGAACAAAATACAGAAGATTCTCACGTTCCATAATTGATTTTCATTTCCGGACTTAGTATTAAAAACCATGAAAAGCAAGTTATTGATAATTGCCAAACCACACTTGACAGAGATAAGCGCCTTGATGGAAAAAATCTCCAAGCCTACCCAAAAATAATTAAATAAAACATCATAGGTAAGCGTGCCCTGGTGTACATCTGCACCTGTTCGGATGAATAACATGAACGAATACACGTCTTTACAAAATTAGCAAATTAGCCTATGTAAATTAAAGAGGTAAATTTTGTAGAGAAATTCTACCATTAGGTTTGTTTACATGATGTGCTGGGTTGATTAAGCCTAGGATAAGATTTCTTTACCAAAAATTTTCATGTTTTAATCAACATAAGCTAATTGTTTTTGTAACAGACGTGTATTTGCTCGTGTTACTCAGCTAAATATTTACAGATGAACACCAATATGTGCTTTCATACCTTGTTTTACATATGTATGGTAGGGTTGGGTATTTTTTCCATCTCATGAACATGTTATTCAAAGCGCTTAGCTGTTTAAGTGTTGTCTAACAATTATCAATAATTTCGTGGCTTTGAAGTAATACGAGTCTGGACATGAAAGTCAGTCAAAGAACGTGCGAATCTTCTGTATTTGTTTGTGCTTAACGGCCAGCGTTTCGGAGCGGACGGCTTGGCAGTTATGATTTTTCATACTTCCTGTGCGAAATTTTGTCCATTGTGCTGGAAAGGTATTAAGAGGACCAGAATTGGCACATAAACGCTAGAAAATTTTTACGACCTACACGTCCGTAACGAGACTGTTCAAGGCATTAGCGGGATTATTCTGAACAAAAAAGCGCCCGTTTTGGTTTTTCTTGTATATTTCGGCTGATGTGTAATAAAAGCGAAAAATAAGTTTTCCTTTTTAGGAAACCGTATAGAAACAAGAAAGCTAAGCGATAAATAAAAGGGCTGAATTAATGTGAAAGCAAAAATTAAGTTCATAGTTATGCCACAAATTCATTTTAGTTTGTTAAAATTATTATACTTCGTCATAATTCGAAAAAAAAATCCTTACCATTGGTCTAATTCAACCACGTATCGACGACGCCTTAATCAATCTGCGAAGGAAATTTGCTTGGCAACGACACTTTCACGTGATGAAAGTTTCGCGTGACGTGAGTTGTAGAGTTTGGGTAAAAAAAAAAAATAAAAATAACAATCCATTGTTACGCGCAGATTGGTTATTTTGCTGCAATGGTAATTTCCATGCTAACGTACAGGATGTAACAAGCTTAGCCACCACCGGAAATTGCATTTGTACGTGTAATACACCTAATTACGTGAAATATGCGCTTGACTTCTGAAAACTTTTTTTCGTTAAAACTTATGACCATTGTAACTGTAATGGAAATGACTCCCTAATCAGGGTTACGTGACAACTAGGTCGCTTAGGTTAAAACGGATTAACTGCGATGAATTAATTTTATTTTTATTCAATTTTCATATTTTTTACTTTTACTTTAAAATATCGTTATAACGACTTTTAACTTATAACTTTTATAACCAACTGTTTAGAAGAACGGTTGTTTGGTCATAATTATGCAATTGTACTAAAAGGTAATTTTTTAAAACGAATTTTGGATACTTCGTACATTCTCGTGTTTTAGGAAGGTTCGTTACAATTCGTTACAGTTTGTTATAGTTTGTTATATAGTATATTGTATTATCCTTAGTAAAACTTTTCTTGTGCCTTACTATGTTGGAACACATCGTAGTTTTGAGTTTTAACCCTTTTTATTATGTATTTGAATTCTACAATGTTCTTTTCATTTATTTACGTTGATTCATATACTTTGTATAAAGCTTTTGGTGAGTTTGGGGTAACAAAGTAGCCTAGCCTGACTGAGTATCAAAGGACCTAGTTATCCAAAGAAAAGGAAACGTGTAGGATGACTGCAAAGAGACACGACATGAGAATTCGCAAAAAGCGCAACGAATAATGTATAGAAATGTTAAGAAATAAAGTTTGCATGTATTCAGGGTGTGAAGCTTTCTTGTATTCAATGCGACACTGTTTTGCAACACAAGCCACGCAAGTACTAAAACGATTAAGATTTCGGAAGAAAAGGCTCTATGTCATGATTCTCACGCCAGGTTAACGTCCCGAATATGTACCAACGATCTAGGAAACATTCATATATAGCTGAAGAAAGGAAAATGTACAAGTTATATGTAAACAAAACACAAAAACAACAAAAAGTTTTCTTTCATAAGCAAGCTGCAGTAGATTTAATTCAATTAATAATTGAAGTAATCGCTTGAAATAAATTGATAGTAATCAGTAGCACATAGATTCTCGCTGTAACGAATCCTTTCAAGTGTTTCAGTCGGTATAGTAAAAATGTTAAAGGATGCGGGCCTAAATCTTACTGTTGATCTTTTTTTCGAATAAGACCTAAATAATTCCAGTGTTTTTTCAAATCTATGTATACCTTGACCTTAAAGTGTTGCTGACAGTTACTATACAGATAGTACGTACCCTGTTGCACCCGAGGGAAGAGTAAGTGCAAAGTACGTTCCATTCCGTTCGAAAATGTTATTCAATCCGCGTTTGCCAATGCAACGCATAAGATAAACACGTAACATACGTGTATCTTGTCTTGTACTCAAAAACATTTCGCACATTTGGGGTCGTTCTGAACGCAAAGTTGAAGGCCAAGTCCGTAATTTTGAAATATATGCCAACATGGGTGAAATTAATCCATAACATCCATTTTTTATCTTCTATTTCATCTTTCAAGAAAAAAAAAGTTGAACGGATATTTAACTATAGTACGACTGTGATTACGACGCATACAAATAATGCGAATGCTTAGCATAAGTCTTTAGTTAAATGCGAAGATTCGTCATTTTAAGTAGCATTGAAGCCAGCTAAAATGACTTAGGACAATGCAATGGACAGTTGTCCTCTATTGTAGTAAAAAAAAAAGTACCTTTATACCTCGTTTGTACTTTTTCTACTTTTGTTAAACTCAAGCAACGTAATGTTGTGTGACATTGATAGTAAGTGACATTGATTTGTTAAAGCAAGAAGATCTAGGTACATAACACCGGATTTACTGTAAACAGGTTAGATTCTGTGAGTTTTTATATTCTATTTTTTTTTTTAGAGAAATTCGTCTTTTCGTGTTTCGGTTATCGACTCCTTTTGAAAGTCACGCAACTTTTTTTTAGCTCTTTCTTTCTGAAACTAAAAGTCCAAGTTTGGGAATGCATTTGAACCGTAACGTGTGCAGATCCTGGCCAGCGGTGACATAAATAGCGAAAGAGACAGTTGCAGGTGATATTGCGGAACGGAGAGAAGAAAAGGTGAATTGCGAACTGTTTTTGCTGCGTCAAAAAACCCGTTTGTAACTTACATTTCAGGTAATTGTGATATAAGAATAAAACAAAAAAGGACCCCAAAAACGCTGCCTAGTTTTTACATTGTACTTTGACATTTTCGTGGTTGGCTCTATACTGCAAGATTGAAAACTCCGATTGTGCCATTTTTGGCAAAGAACTAGTCCCAAAACTTGGAAGGTTTCAAGTTTTAGTAGACAGGAGAATGCTAGAAGAATCCGAACTCTTTTTTTTTCTTTTTGCCAGGGCCGCTCCAAGGGCTAATTTATAACGTACTCCGACAAGTTTTATTTTTGAAAGGTGGCAGAAATTTTTTTTCAAATTTTATTTGTCCTAGAAAAACGATAAACGCAAAAAAACGACAAAAAGCAAAAACGAATAAGTATTTCCCTGTTCACTGTTCCCTGTTCACTCAGAATTATTAATATTCCCTGTTCACTTGTTCACTCCCTGTTCACTAAGAATTACTAATACGTATTAACAATCGAAATTAGTATCATGCTCACAAAGTTTCCCCCAAAAAAACGTCAGGAATTTTGTGTACATGGGCGTCTTAGTCTTCTAAAGACGGATTTTCTTTTTGAGTAATAGGAGCAAGATTAATCTCCAATAATGTTACTGATGTTTCCTAGCGGATTACAAAGTTTGCGACTCATACATTGGCTTGAAGGACTCTTTATAAGTAGTAGTGATAAATTAGCTGATACCAAAAGTTGGGTTAATGATATAGCGATATAGCTCTTAAGACTACTAATATTAGACGCTCAGGATTGGGCATCGAAAGAGCGGCTGGGTTTGTTACAGTTTCTGGCAGAGAACAGAGCGAGTAGTTGTGTGAGAGCTGGGGGTATTATTTATTTTTGTTATTTTGTGATCGTTATATAAGTAACGAGACTAGCCGGACTAGATTCCCTGAAGCGGTGGGCTATTTTCAGGGGACTTAAGAGTCTGTTCACACTACTTTAAGATGGCTTTCGTAATGCGTATCCAAAGACAGTTTTTTTTATTTATTTGTCTACACACGAAGAGCCACTGGAGTCGCATCATGAACAATTATTAGCAAGCAACCGTTTCACAATATTCACGAATAAAAAATGTAACTACTGTCCAAGAATATACTGCAAATGAAATAATGCCCACAGATATCGCTCTTGTATTTAATTAGAATGAACAACAATAAAATTAATCGTGAACTAGCAAAAGCAGTATCATTCTTAAATACAATTCATCTAAATATTTTTTTAAAAATAATAAATGACCGCGTGATAAGGAAATGTAGCAATAAATTGTGTCTTACGCCATCTATTGGGACTTCTCTGTAACACATCGTGAAAAGCGCCTGGAAATCACAGAGGCGCTTAGTTTGTTCTTTCATTCCTAAAGATGTTTAATTTGTGCTTTTTAACCATTGGAATTATTTAAATAACCGGTGTGTTTAACTCAGAAAGTGGAGTTTCGTAGAGTGAAAGCTTGTTAAATAATGGATGAAGTTTAAATAGGCTCTGTTCCGATGCGAATGACGGTCACGTTCCATTCGGTTATTCGTAGAACTGTTTTATGTACGCGGCGGCATAATCTGTCTGTGCCTACTTTGCCATGTTTTTGGCACCTTTTGAACGAAGTTGTACGTTGACTGTTTCTTAACTGCTTTTGCGGATTAAAAGTCGTAATTATTTATTTTTTTTTCAACCGTCTTTCATTCAAGTATGAATTAAAATAATTCAACACTGATTTTTACTTTTGTTGGCAATAAGTGGAATTTTCCACGAAGTGACAAAAGTGTGATTTTTCCAAAATTATTTCGCTGATGATTTGTGTGTTTTATTAATGTCTTCCAGAGAAGTAACTAGGGGCAAATAACTGCGAAGTCGTCCACGTAAATTTTGCGTGGTACTTGTCCCCGAAAGGAATCTGTATATAGTGATCATGAAGGTGTTGCTTTTTTGTGTACGTTTGCACGTTTTTGTATTATCTGATAAATACCAGTTGTCTGTAAAACATAGATCTCTTTTAAGCGTTGATGTCATGCAAAAAGCTTTTGGATTTACTGACGACCTTGGTGGCCTCAGGGTTTCGCTTTTTCCATTGCGTTGACCACGTGTTACTTCACACAACAATTATAGCTTATCACGTGATCTGCAAGGCTAAGTAAGTTTCATTTCAGAGTAAACGAGGGACGGGACAGTTGACACATCGGACAAAACAAAAATCATTACTAATAAACTACATGAAGTGTACAACTGGAAAGATCGAGAAATGCATTTTTTATGTACAGATGACAGTTTTTATACCTGTCAGTTGAAATTTCGTTTTTTTGTACCTCATGGAGAACTTGTCGGAATTGTAACGTGTTGAAGTATCGGTACGTAAAACTACAGCTACAAAAGTGAGTTTCTGCTCTGCAGCGTCGTCGAAATACGCATAACCACGTATGTCCGGTCAGAGGGCGTTACGAAAAGGATGTCTGATCCGTTATTGTTATTTTTGGTGAATACGAGCCAATGAGTGTTTCCCAATAATTCTTAAAGTCGCAAAAACCGAAGGACACGGGGTGAAAAGAAAAGTCTGACGTACTCGCATTGACGACCTCCAAGAGTTGTATTATCGAAACAATAAAAATGCATAATCAATGTGTTACAGACAGAAATGTCATATTGTTCGCTCGTATGATCGACGCAGACAAGAAAAAAACCCTGCTCGTATCACTTTTTTTTATCAATAAAACCCATGTACTGCATATGTCTACCACTTGTCTCGTGGACTACTGTGTGCATCAAATGCACGCATTTCTGTACGCGTTCTGCTAGCAGACACTCCACAGTTTGACTCGAGGTGCATTACAAAAAGGAAAGAAAATAATGAAAGTGCTGAAGAATCATCCCGAAATAATTACATTTGCAATTTGTTCTCGTAAGTACACACGTATTTTGTGATTTAGAATACTATAATTCGAACCTGAACTTCGAGGTAGAAGTAACGAAATTTTGGAAAAATCGGACAGAAAATATCTCACTAAGCCTTTGCAGTTTTTCTGGTTACGAACGGCAGACATACTTTTCTGGAAAACTTCAAGTGCGTTTACAACAATGGCAGAGTTTCTGGCATAGATTACATGATTCAACGTGTGGGCGGGGTTACCACCAAAGCTGTGGCTTTCAAAATGTCTGCCTTGCAATGTGGCGCTCTGTGCATAGCCAAAGGACCAACTTGCGTTTCTTACGGCTACAATGTTATTACACACCAATGTTTTCTTTACAACCTAACTGCACGGGTGACGGGAAGGCTGTGTGGACGGTGGATGGGTGACGCTCGCTATCGGCCTATGGCACTAGGCAGTACTTACATTACTTATGGAGGTAAGACGCAACAAACATTTTGCGTTTTAGAAAAAGGTATTGGAATGGTAAATTATTGGCAGGAACCAACAAAATTTTGATGGAGTGCATGTCTGGAGCGTGTGTCTCTGACTATTGGCCGATACGACCGCTATCTGCCGACAGTTGTTTCAACTTGTGTAATGGCGGACTCTACCCTTGTTTGATTTTCTTTGGCGTCACTTATTCATGTCAGAGTTGTATGCATACGAACAGCATGATTTGTGAGACCGATCATCCCTTTTTAGCAAATAATTCTACTCGTGGTCTTTGCTCTCCTATTTATTAATTTTCAAAACACATCACATTAAATTAAGGCAAGAACACCCTAAATTCCCACGAGATGAATGCTGTCTTTTTGAAGTTTCCACTCTTTTCTTTGTTAAAGAATCTGATTTTGTGAAACTAAGTTTCATACATTACGAGTTTTGAATTGGCGTGTAAACGGCAACAATCAACGGCAAATTTACTACTTAGTAATGTTTGCGTGAAGAAGATAACAGGCAAAACTTTCTGTTGGACCCAATTTAGTGAAAAGTAAAAGTCATTATTGATAGTGGAAACAAGTAGGTCCAAGCCGGGAAATACGAACGATAAAGAGGCATCGAACTATGTGAATTTTAGAGAATTAATACACGTAATACCAATTGTGGCTTTCAGTTTTCAAACTATCCAAAGATGCTTAACATCCTTACTGGACGACAAGACTTAAAAAAAATCCGTTATAATAATAAATACTACCATATGTGAACAGTTAATCCAGGTGAACTAGTACAATGAAACTCAATGAAAGGGGAGTCGTTGTCTACATATAGGGAACTAAAAAACGGAAAGCTAACCTTGCATTCAGCGACCTTGCATGTCCACGTGGCGACAATGAATTACTTTGCTTTTGATTGTGCTGTTGCTCCGTTATAAATGAATAAAGTAGCACATGCTGGTAGTCATACATTGTTTTCAATTGCTGATTATTTCCAACGTTTGACCGACTGCCAAGACACTGCGCATTTTCGAACTCGATTTTTGGCTTTGACCCAATGGTAGTTGCCACGACTTTCTATCAACAAACACAGTTAAAAGCCATGAATTCGATGCAAGAGGTTCACAACGATCACTCTTGGGGAAAGTGTAAAGCCACGCGTTGCTGTACTCCGCAACTGATTTTTCTTTTTAGAGTACTGCATTCATTTGCGCAAAATTGAAACAGCAAAGTCCTTCTTTAAGGGATCATTAAAAAAGTACTATATTCTTGACTAAGTTAACCCCTGCAAATCGCAGAAAAAAATACAGTTGATTTAGGAAACGCGGTCAATTCTTTTCAGGAGAATGCAAGAACATTGCAGTAATTTGAAGCTCCTCTTCTTCCTAAGTAAGATTCTCTTCCATTTGCTCATTTACTGAAAGTATTGCCACTTTAGTAGTGATTCCAATAGTGCGGCCTCGTTTTCTTGAAACGAGTTTTAAGTGCGTTTATAACGAAGGTCGAAAGAGTCCCCTCTCCTTTCTCACCCAAAACGCAGCTAATTACGTTCAGAAGCCGGATGTCCTAGGAATTTCTTTGTTAGAATGTAGTACTTTGTGTGCAAAAAGAGGCCCAGGATTATGTAACTCGTTCGGCTACAAACCTACAACACAAACTTGTTACACGAAGAATGTTAACTCCAATATCACAGGCTACCTCTGCGGGATTTCTTACGAGGTGGCTCGAAATTTCTGTCAATCGTCAGGGCAGACGTATGTTGCCTTTGGAGGTAACATTCTGGTACGTATTAGAGCCATTAAAAGAACAGGATGTTATGTTGTAGGTGTTAATCAAACAATGATGGAATGTGTCTGCGGAGGATTCGTAGAAGGGGGCAAGTGGAAAATATCTTCCTTGATCAGGTATGACTGCATTGATGCCTGTCAAGCCAAACGACCTTGCACGATTCAGAACGGGCTTCTCGCTTCGTGTCAACTTTGTGATGGATTACCGACGGATTGTAACTATGTACCTCACGTGGACAACGAGCTCTTTCGTGCGTTGTGTACCACCTTATAGTAAGGACGCAAGCTAACAGCGGAATATTCATAATGCAATTTTTCGTGAATTTTCAATAAGAGCTCCGAAAGTACACGCTTGAATGCAATTGTTCCTTTGCCAGACAAAGCTATCCAATGGTATTCAGTTTTTAAGAAATTTAAAAAGCAATTTATGGAAAGGAAAAAGCCGTAGCAGAGGAGAATCAGGACAATTACAACACGTCGAACTATGTGGAATATCGCCCCATTCAAATTGTTGGCTCGTGGTATTAATTTGGACATTTATTTTAATGCTACCAAATAGCCAATGCTGAAGATCTAAGTATGTTTTTAGCCTTCAGAAACGCAAAGAAGCAAAACGAAAGTTTTCCTGCTTCATTTATCAGCCCTGTTTTTCATATTTTGACTAAACACAGAAGAGCTTGATTCATTTTTATATTAAACTGCACTCCCATTTCTGCTACTTTACAATATATTCGTCAATTGGAAAACATCCAAGATATCTTGTGAATGAAATGACACTCGAGAGTATTCTATGAAGGAGGAATTAAAATTCAGTCCAAAAGACAAAAATGTGACCTTTTCCAACCTTTCTTGCTATCTCCCACATCTCGCTTTGACGACGAATGGAAACAAACATTCCACTTCAAACACGTAAGTGACGAAATTGTACTGGAACAATAAAAACGTCCTATTGGTAGCCTATATATCTACTTAGCAATTGAACTGATAACAATGAGCGTATGAACAAAGGATGAACGGATAACGAGCTCAGTTTACGAACGCAGAATGAACTTCATTTTCGCTAGCACTCTCTCAACAAAGGATTCGAGGCTCGTATACAGGAGGAACGGGGCATTGTGGATAATTTTTGTGCTTTTTAGTTTTCACTCCACGTGCAGACAAAAGTTTAGCCCCAAACCATATTCATTCGATGAATTAGGGTCATGGCAATGAAACGAGGTATTGTATGCTTCAAGAAGACAAAAAACAAGACCAAATGACAATGAAAATTGGAGTTTAATCGAATACAGGTCCCTCAAACGAACCATTAGGGACGTCAGTGGAAGCGGCCTTGGTAAAATTGTTTTAAGCCGTCTTGTGTACTGGTTACTTGCAACAGCAATTCGTAACACAATCTACTGATCTTTGCTGGCTTAACCTAATGACACCTGCGAGCTCGTAAAGTGCTTATGTGCTTTTCATCTTTAAGACTTAGTTCCTTCGTTTTTTCTCAATAATAATTAAGAAAAATACGCATTTTAGCTAAGGAATGAAACACTTTGAACGTAGTACAAGATAGCAAGAATTTTGCTTAGCAATCGCTCGCTGCAGAAGGTATCGGACGTTTCGGAATTCTTACGCAAGGTTGCGATCCGCGGTTCGCCTAGTTTGTGGTTCCCGTGTTAGTATCACGCGGGAATGTGGAATATTACCTTACGATGTTTACAATACGGATGCCTCGCGCACTGTTTTACGGAATATATCGGCAATGTAATTGTAGTAAGTAAAAGAAATTCTGATATTTCATTAGCCAATGTATTAATTCTAATTTATGCAAAATACAGTGTACAGGACCTTCTATGGAGCCGACAATTCAGTCTAGTGACATACTTTTAACGGACCAAATTAGCCCCAAGTTAAGAAAATACAACAGGGGTGATGTGGTTATCTCACGTTCTCCTGCAGATCCGCAAATGCTCATATGCAAACGTATTGTAGCTGTTGCCGGAGATAAATACCAAGACGGATTTCGCGCCAAATACGTAAATTTGAACTTCTTACATAATTCTTGTTGCTTAAATTGTTAATTTTCATTTCAAAGTTTAAAATAAAACGGAAAATAATGGATTTGAGCCGTTTCTATTCAAAATCTGCTGTCTCTAAGCAATTTCTAATGTTTTGATCGCTTTGGTGCTGTATAATTGATAACTTCCCCTGTATCAATACTAAGACAATTATCGTTTACTTGGACATCAATATCGATATCAACTAACTGCGCACGTTTTAAACGGCTAAAAACGAAGACAAGTTTTTACAAAGACTTTTTTCAGGATTTTTAGTATTTTTCTAAGTATAATTGTCTAAAAATGTGGTAAAACGCGTGTAATTTAATACAATAACTGTGTAGGTTCCGCGAGGTTGCGTGTGGCTGGAAGGTGACAACACTGACGATTCCAAAGATTCCCGTGATTTCGGCCCAGTGTCCCAAGCACTGATTAAAGGACGTGTATTAGCCAAAGTCTGGCCTAGAATTGAGCCTATAAGGTGAAAACTCACAGGTTGGTGTATAATAGAGTCCTAGTCTACAGTCCGAAATCCTGTATTAGCCCGAGAAAAACATAAACAAATTCTTTCACGCGGTCTTCTTCACATACGGTCAACAGGATTTAGCCCCAAAATCGCAAAACCTTTGCCCATAACGGCTGCCGTTGCTTCACACAGAAGAAGCCTTTCCATGTGGATCTTCACAATCTCACCTACACACGAGAAAGATCTATTACTTTTCTGTTTTTTCAAATATTCGCATTTAATCACTAATTAAAAAAACGCCGTGCGAAACAACATTTTTTACCTGACTTCTTATCTTTCTCAACGCAATAGCAAACGTCGTAGAACTCCGAGAAGGTCGTACTCAGTTCATATAAAAATTCACATAAGGTGTGTAGGCAAAGATCTTCCGTAATGCGACTAACGAGTTCAGGGAAACGCAGCAAGGCTTTCATCAATTTCAGCTCCCTTTCGTGTTCCAATTTGAGTTCACCGCTTTCGGCAAAAGCCCGTAACTGCTCGCTAGTCACGCCCGCAGTCCGTGCGATACTTCTGATGCGAGTGTACGCGTACAATAAATAAACGGCAGTATTGCCCTTATCTTCCAACATCTGATAAAAGCGAGAAACAAATTTAATTAATGTTACTTCTACTTAAAATTTATTACTTATTGAAGAATTTAAGAAATAATTACTTTATCAAAGGAAAAGACGTATTCGTGGTTCCTATTATGCGACAAATCCGCGTATTTAATGCAACCGTACGCTACAGCGTTTTGTGCAGCTCGTAACTCCTCTTCGTTAAGCACTTTGTCGCGTTCTTTTTCTTTCAGCTTGTCACCAGCGCGTTTCAAACCTGCAATTACAGCAAATTAATAACTCGTTTCTTTAAAATAGCTTCCAGGAGTATTTAAATATGCCCTAGAATTAAATCTAGGCTAGTACCTTCATCCAATAGGTCAATTAGCCTTACAGTATCGCCAGAACGCGTCTTAAACTTCTTGCGATCTTCACCTAACACAACTCCAAAGCCCACGTGATCAATCCGTACCTTGGCTGGATCGAAAATTCCGGCCTTTTCTGCGCAGCCGAACAAGGCTTGGAAATGGGTTGCCTGTCCAAAGAAATCTTCGCTATTACTCCGTTTTATTTATTAAAATAAACGGAAAAAGATTTGAAAATAGGAGAAGGAACTACAAACCTGTCCAGCGTCGGTGACGTAAATGATCCAATCGGCGTTTTCCTCCTCGATACGCTGTTTAATACAAGCCATATCGGAGGTATCGTACGTAAACCCGCCGTCTGACTTGACTATGGTCAAAGGAATGGTACATTTGGGCGTGAACATAATCTTCCGCCCCTCGTCTTCTTCCAGCATCCCTTTAGACGCCAATTCCTCTACCACTTTCACCATCCGGTCCTGGTAATAAGACTCGCCCCTCTCAACCAACCGAATCTGCAGTCTATCGTAGATCTTCTGGAATTCTACACGTACAACACAAACTTACGAATTAGTACCAAAAAATTAAATATTTTTTTCTACACTAATCGAATTGAATTACAACTAAATTAAATGTATTTAAATAAAATGGAATATCTAATCTAATATTCAATAGAAAAATAAAAAATACATACATGAATATATATAGTCCATAAAAAAAGTATTCCACATATATGGTCACATTTGTATGTGAGACAATGCAAAAAATATTACATATATACGTATAATACGGGTAAATGTGTTAACGTATCAAGTAAAAAGTAGCACATAAAAATACCGTTTCTAGAAACCTCGCAAATGGCCTGCCAGCCTTTGACGTAATCCGGATCATGGCTTTGCAGCTTCACTACACAAGCGTAGGCGCGTTTCTTGAATTCCGCATCTTCGTCAAATCGGGCCTTGGATTCCTAAAACGAAAATTTTACTTTTAGTAACGTCGGAAATCATCTTAAACATTTAAAATAGACATTATAGTAAAAAAAAAAATTAGGACAGAAGTGAGCAGAAGTCTAAAAATTCAATTTAAAAAAGAAGGTTATCTTGAGTTTCGTGAAAATTTTGCCTTGTAAAAGCTCTGCAAGTCGCCAATGGGCGGCGTTTCTTCACGGAACTTGGGGAAGCGATCTTCCAAGTGCGCTAAAAGCATTCCAAATTGGGTTCCCCAATCTCCTACATGATTCAATCTCAGAACATCATGACCCAAGAATTCCAAAAGCCTTGCAATGCTGTCTCCAATGATGGTGGACCTGAAAAAGATTTTTTTTTGTTATTTTTATCACTTCTCGTTAAAAAGTGTGCTTTTTACACCTAAATAAAGATTTGCAAACGTTTAAATTACCGCAAATGGCCAACATGCATCTCTTTGGCAATGTTAGGCGACGAAAAGTCGATCACAACCCGCTTTTTAGCCACGCCTCCAGGTGGACGAACGCCCTTTTTCACCAAGTTCGCCAATTCTTTGCAAAGCACTTCCTTATTCAGTGTGATATTAATGAAACCCGGCCCAGCGATATCCAATTTCGCGATTAATTCATCTTTCCCAGCTGCAGCGATGATTTTCTGCGCAACTTCTTGAGGCTTCAGCTTCGAACCTTGGGCTTTCAACAACTGGGAAACATAATAAAAAGTATTAGATTTTACTTTAAAGAATGTTCGTATCTGCATTTATTTGTGTGATTTGAATGGGATGAAAAGTAATTAAAAGCTAATTGCCTGCGATGGCTTCGAAATAGAAAAATTCCTACGAAAATTCCATAACGAAATGAATTAAAGAATGAGGTATTACTTGACAAATAGCCATTGAAGCATTGCATTGATAGTCTCCAAATTTCGCATTCGAGGAAGGAACGACGAGAACTGGCGTTTCCGGCAAATCAGGAAAAGCTGTTCGAACTGCGTTACCAAAAATTTGGCTTAGCTTATCTTGAATGTTTAACATTCCGTCTTCGGAGGACGACACAGCTTGGGTAGGTTTTCCGTTTTGCTTTTCCAAGGTCGCGACAGCCTTAAGAAAGAATATATGAATAAACTGACTAACGTAATATGGAAACTACAAACGTAATATCACTGTGATCCTTACAGCTTTGAGGATATCAAGCCTGTATTTTAGCTTAGCGTTTTCTACCAAAAGCTGCTCTAATTCTGGGTTGCTTTCTGTCGAACTAGCTTCGTTTGATGGAGCAGAACCATTTTTGAGAATACTGTACTGGGCTGTTAGCTTTTTAAGTTCAAGTTCCTGCAAAAAAAAATAACAAGTTTTCATAAGCTTTTAACATATGATACTATATTTTCTATGGCTAGTTACCGCAGTATTTGCACGATTGCTCAAATTCCTTAAATCCATAATGAAAACACCTTGAATTTCCTAAATATGGTGCAAAACCGTAACCCACAGCGTGGAAACGTGATTTTCCTGTTCAGTTTCCAAAAGGATCCTTTCTGCTATACGGGGTTTACTCTTCTCTTGCCAATTTCAGTCTGGTGCCCTTTCTAATGCCGCACTAACGGACAGAATCTAGCAAAAAGATGAAAAATGCTTTTCACGTGAAGCGATCTGCTAAGAATAATTTTCCTTTCCGCTAAGCTCCGCCTCTAACGGCAGTATCCAAAACTTACCCCTTTAGGTTAACGCCCCCTAAGCTGCTATTCCAGTGTTAGTGCCGTTATATTTCTGTTAACTTAGCGGGATTACACAAATAATCCGGTTTTCTCCCATATAACGGGTTACTTCCGCACTATTTAGTGAAATTTATCTACAGTGACTAGGAAGAAGTTCCCTAGGTACGAAATTTATCAAATTAAGCCTAATTAAAAATAAAAACCGTAGTTATGGCCGCATTTCCGTGTCGCTTACCGTCCTGGCTTTTGATTTTGGGGTCCAAATCGCCGTTACCTCGTGTTTTTAAAACCTCAAAAGCACCTTGTTATATTCAGCAGACTTGCTTGCACATTCGGTGTACCGTACGTTCCGAAAAGCGCACTTCAACTCACGTGTTTTCAGCCTTTAAAAAATGTAACTTCTATAGTTTCAAAAATTAATTCTATTCTGTAAATAGAGAATGGCTCAACCGGACGCTGGCATTCTGGTCATCGGTGACGAAGTCCTTAAAGGCCACGTACGGGACACCAACTCTCATTTCTGTTGCCAAAAGCTCTATTCCTGGGGCGTCAAAGTCAAAAAGATCTCAGTTGTGTCGGATAATATCGACGCCATAGCGCAAGAAATCCAAAATCTCTCCAAGAAATATACATTCGTCATCACGTCGGGTGGTATCGGCCCTACCCATGACGACATTTCGTACCAGGGCGTGGCCAAAGGCCTTGGAGAGCGTCTCATCCTCCATCCAGATCTCTTAAAACTTATGCGAAAAATATTTCCAAAACATGTCTGGTCACCCGAACTTCTTGAAACGTTCCGATCCGTTGAGCCGGAAGATAAACTCGTTGATCAGATCGATCCTACCTTGAGAATGGCGTTGGTGCCCGAAAGTTCTATATTACACCACCAAACTAACGGCAAAAACGAGGATCAGTTAGCTTGTTTCGGCGAAATGTTCCCCATTATCCAAGCCAAAAACGTGTACGTGTTGCCAGGCATTCCTTCGTACTTTGAACGCGATCTCAACTTCCTCGAACCTGTGCTGAGTCCCACAAATTGTCGATTTTACCTCCAAGAATTTTTTCTTAACATAGGAGAGTTTCGAATAGCTGCGCTACTGCAAGAAACTGTGAACCGCTTCGGGATAGAAGGAGATAGCAAGGTTTCAGTGGGTTGCTACCCGGTGTTGGATAATCCAGTTTACGCCACAAGATTAACGATAGAAGCCATGACCGAAGCCAGCGTCCGACAAGCGTCACAGTTTTTAATTGACAGATTACCCGAGCAAAGTATCGTTTCGATGGAAGACAACCATGCGGGCACGCAAAATGGGTTGCCTTTTGGCGATAAAAAGGCCTTGCAGTTGGAAGAATTGATTAACACGCCGGAGAAAAAGGATTGCAAACTCTACCGCCCGGTTAAAGAAGCATCGGAGGTAATTTTACAACGTTTATTGATGTTGAAATTGTTAAGTGTAAGTGTGCCCGAGCGTTGAAATCGAAAATTGGCTAAAATTTGACATCTCAACTAACCTCAACGCTGACTATTCATGACATTAAAACGAAGAAAAGGGAAAAAAATGGCCAGGGCTTTGATGTGAGAAATTAAAGCGTAACTGCAACGGAAGACTTCATAGTATTTTGGGAGATGCGACTGTAATGTATTTAGTTTTAAGTCCCTATAGTAGTGCGGGGCAGTTTGGACAGTTTTTTGACATTAATTTTTTATTTTGCGTGCAGATAACACTGTAGCATGAAAATGTGCTTTTTAGGTGCACTGCTATTCTCTATATTAAGTGCGTTTCCGAGAGCTTTAAGAAACGAAAAGCAAGGTTATACGACCGTGAAAACTACCAGCTCTTCCGGATGTATAAACAATCAAGGCTATTTTTTTTTTAGCGTGCTCCTACTGCCATCTATTATATGGAAGTGCAATTTTACCTAAAAAACGGCTTCTAGATTATAAATATGTCCGGAAATGAGCATGATGGATAGTTTAGACGACCGTAAACCAAAGAAGTAGAAATATTTCCTTACATTGTCCATTCGTCGCATAGCCAAGCAGATTAATAGCTTAGTTTGTATGTTTCTTTGTTGTGTTTGTTAACTGGTTTTTCCTCGACGCCTTTTCCTTGACATGCATGTTGTGCTAGTTTTAACTGTTAGATGGCGACTCTGGAGGACAAACGAGCTTTACAATAATATCGCAAACTATTTTTTCGGGTACATAAAATAAATGTAACAATGAAACATTAAGAAAAGGTTTGTTATATAAATAGCCACAGAGTTAGTTTTAATATTTTCTTGTGCAACTTTTATTATTTCCCCATTTAAATTTTGCCCGTGTATAGTTGTAAAGCGTTTGTAGTTTATTAGCTGTGAATTTTGTACAAATTGTACTACGTCCGGATTGTCCCGTCCTCCTATCGTATGAAAAAAGTGTGTTAAATTTTTCTTCACTAAAGAGCTCGTAACTAAAAATAAATCTATCTATATTTCAGTACTTTCCAATATACCCTGTATCGGGGCAGTTTGAACACCTTGAGTAGGTCCAGGAGAAATAAAGTATAAGATATATCCTTAGCACTAGTACAAGCGAAAAAAGTCGTAGGGGAAATAGAATGGCCAACATAGGAAACTACTTAAGGAAGAACTGAATATTTCAAAAACTAAGCTCTCCATGTTTTCTTGAGTGGAAGTTGTCCAAAGTGTCCCCGTTTCCCCTATTTCTGGTTTCTCTCTTAAATAATACTAACAATAATAAAATGTTCAGTAGTTTTCAACGTGTTTCTTTAACTAAAACTTAAACTGAATGCGATCGGCAAACGTATATTTATGTTTTTGCCCCCGGTTTTCAATCATACTATAGAACTTCGAGTAATTGTATCCCCGTAATAGCAAAGGAAGGGTAGTCCGCCTTCCAAACTTTAATGAATTGGTGGTCCGTATTCACGGGAAGTTTTACGAACCGCTGACGCGGTGGACTGTTATTGTGTCGGGTAGAAGTGAGGAAGTTGAGCTCCTGCCTTTATGTGAGTTAGCTGTTGACTTTTAGGGTAAAGCGAAGGAAATCGATAAAGGATGAATTTCCTGGTTGTTTTAAAGAATTGTATTGCAACAAGGCAGGCAAAATTTTTGTTTCGCATTTCTTGTTCGGTGCGAGTAAAAAAAAAAAAAAAAAAAAAAAAAGGAGGTGTTAATCCTTTGATCTTTTCTATATACTATTTGTTCCCAGACGTCAAAATGAGCTGACGTTAAGTTTTTCGCCGTCTAGAACAAACATCAATCGTACCTCCTTTTTCTCTCCATCAGGTTTTGTGACATAAAAAAAGAAAAAAAAAATGCAGAAAAGGCATTATATCGATTTGTGCGGGCTTCAGCTCTCGTATTTCTCCATAATATGTCTGTATTAAGTTATTGTTATAAAAAATCCACCTGCTGGTAAGTATACTGGCAACAACCTGAAGCTTTTCAATCCGTTTAGTGCCTTTTTTATGTCTTTATTTTTTGCTTTTTATACAAAAAGTTGGTTATTTTGTTCCTGATTGCGTATATATTTCAACAGCTTAATTTCCTTGACAGGCCAATTATCCGTCTGCGTGGAATTAATTTAATGTTAATTGCCTTGATTAGCTTCGCTTAATCGTATTTCGTCCATTAGACGTTGCGTATTGTAGATTAAATATGAAGGTTCTTGGTTTCACCGCTTGGAGCGCTAGCCGTGTTGCTTTCCTAATAAACGATTGAACACGTGCAAATCATGCACAAATGTAAATATTTACCTTTTTAATCTATAAGAGTGGCGCTTCAAGTGGTGTAAGCAAGAACTTTAACGTGGAATACGCCCTGTTAGCTATGAGGTTTCAAATATCATTTAGTGGATGATAAAGTGAAAGAAAAAAAAAGAAACAATTTCTGTTCTTACAATATCGTAGTTTCGTATCACATTTCGTCCCTTTAATTTTTCTCTCTTCTTACACTTTTTCTTGGTGTTTTTCTCTCCTTTTCAGGTCATTAAAGAATGTTTCCAGAAGTACTCTCCGGAAGAGATTTGCGTCTGCTTCAACGGCGGGAAAGATTGCACTGCCTTGTTGCATTTGGTTCACCTCTTTCGGCAGATATTAAAGATTTCCAGCACGTACCCTTTACAAGCTATGTACATAATCTGTCCGGATCCATTCCCCGAAGTGGAAGCTTTTATTGAGGAAGCGCAGAAAAGGTTTTCTTCTTCGTCCATTTCGACTCCTCTTCCCCTAGTAGTCTGTCTCACTAGCTCTTCATCCCTTTTTTGCCCCCTAATTCGCTCTCTTCGCCTTCTTCCTCGAGTTGCTAGGCGACTTAACAAGGTTGTCGGTCTCGCAAATTGCCTCTTTGCATTTTATAAAGACCTTTTCATTTTTCTTTAATTTTTTCTGTATTTTTTTCTATATTCTATTGCATCCCCAGATACAATCTCCAATTATGGTCAGTACCCGGACCTATTAAACCAGGCTTGGACCAGTTTTTGAAAACACATCCACAAATTAAAGCCGTTTTTATGGGAAACAGAAAAACCGATCCTTATTCCGACAAACTTACACCGTTCCAAGTAAGTACAACATCAAGTGGAATTTTTAGGAATTACATTAAGCAGTGCTTCTCAAACCTACGTTAATTGCTCTAAATATGGAGTGGTGAAACACCCAAAATGGGTTTCGTGGATAACAGTATGTGTCTGAAGGCAAACTTATAATTTAAATGGAAAATATTGGATTACTGTGAGTACTGTTTCTTTCGGAAAAAACACCGCTTAATATCTAAAATTGGATAAATGTCGTTTAGATTTGGGTAACAGCAAATACCAAGAAAAATCGAAACTAAAAATGTTTTAAAATTTTGTTCTAATAACATTTTCGTTACGGAAGGGCCGAAATGCATTGGCCAAACCTCTTATGGCGAACTAGAAGTTATCAGCGGAATATGAACGAGTTCACAAAAAGCTCCTAACAGTAATGTTATTGAAGTAGATCTCTTTAACATGACGAGGAGTATTTGTTAAGAAATTCTGTTTTGAATTTTTCTTAAGTAGTGCAAATTTTAACTGTCTTTAATGTCAATAATCGGCGTCGACAAATTGAAGAAAACGCTTAAAAATAAGAGTTTACGCTAGATAAAATAATTAATAATAAAATTAATAGTAAAAATGAATAAGAATATAAGAATAAAAAATATTTAAAAATATATTAAAAGATAAATAATAAAAAAACACTTCAAAAAATGACGCCTCAACACGTTCGGAGCATTGAGATTTAGCTAAAATCGTTAACATCTACAAAAAGTAGTGTAAGAGACAAATTTTTACAAGCTAATGAGCGATAAAGGTTTGAGAAGCACTGTGTTAGTAAGAAGCTTAGATTTTAATGGAGGGCAATCTGCGTAGTTTACGGATCCGGGTTGGCCGCCGGTTATGCGCGTCTTTCCATTATTGGAATGGACGTATGACGACTTGTGGGCCTTTCTGCGAGGCTTTGACGTCCCTTATTGCTCGCTTTATGATGAAGGGTAAGTCTTTTTGTTCCCCAAGACGTTGTTTTCTCGCCGGTTTTACTTTCGGTTTACACAGCATGATATCTAGAATATGAGAGAACGTAGAGGGCGTTTGTGGCTCGCAAGAAAACGGGAGGAAAAAAAATAAAACAAAAAATCGTAAGAAATTCGTGCAGCATGAAGGCCGGTATTACTGCAACCAGCAATATATCTTAAGCTCGGGGAGCTACAATGGGGGGGTGAGAGGTGGAAGAATGACCCTAAGAGAGATCAAGTAATAATAAATGGGATAGACATGGTTATATAGGCTTAGTACAGAAATCGATGGCTATCGCGTGAAGCAGCTTACCAGTTACACGAAAGATCATAAGAAAACGGAACGTTTTTGGGACAGGTGTGGGATAGTATCGGTTAAGCACCCTCCTACCAACCCCCTGAAAGGGGTGGCAGGGTGTTTTGAGGGGGTTGATACAATATTTGGTATGGGTCGTTGAAATTTGTCGCAAGTCCATTTCGCTTTATGCAGTAGTATAGTACGGGGCACTTTCGTTAGAAATTCATTGTTACAGGAGAGCTGTGAAGCGTTGTGGCGTTAGCGTTGGCAGAATTCTTGGATTATTTCGCATGCTGGGGACGAAATGCTTGAAACAAAGTCGTATACTTAGTTTAATTATGTTTACAATTGGCTGTCGAGGACCTATTTTCATTCGACTTATCTCTTTAGAAAACATTGCTGAAGGATATTGTTTCACATTTCGTGTCGCGAAGGATATTGTTAGTGTTGCACAAGAAAGCAAAAATACCATTTTTTTTACAGTGTGGGCAAATTAGAGACGTTTTGATTTTGCTGTTTCCGCGATTTTTCGAAATGTGATTTAAAGAAATGTAACTATGCAGTCAGTAAATTCAACGTTTCAGCGAATTAGTGAACATATTCAGTTTGTTTCCAGTTTTCATTGATTTTCTAGTGTCTTAGTGCTTTCGGATTTCTGTCTCTATCAATATTCGCATAGAAAATGTGTAGTTTATAGGAAAATTATGTCGTTTATGGCCTGTAGAGTTTGTCTTCACGAAAGCATTTGTCAGAAGCAGGGAATTTTCGAAATGTTTGAATTTTAGACATTTTGTTGAAGAAATATGTTGGAGCTGTTGCCAACCATGGTGGATTTGAATCAATTAAAAAAAGGTTTTTATTACGAAAAGTTTGGTTTCATTACAAGTTGGACGTATGCACTATTGGTGAACCTTTTTTTCTAATTTTCGTTGCCAAGTTTGAATGCCATATAATTCAACTTTCTTGTCATCATTTGCACCAAACTTTCTTCGTGAAAGTAAGAGTTATGATTTTCTTCGAGATTTCATTAGTGCGGTTTCTGCACGTAACACAGAATCAAAGGGCGGGGCTGAATTGAAAGGTTGCGAAAGTGCCGTTTTCGCCATATCTTTGCTGACAGTACAGGTCATTTTGGCAGATGAGTTAGGTTTTATGGGACGGAACGGATTTTAAGGGCAGTAAAACCCTTCTTGGACAGTGTGTCGCAAGTTCAGAAATCCATTATTGCATTCTGCGCTTGGGGCAGTAAAAGGGAATTATTGACTTAACTATAGATGTTATAACGCTATAGTTTTCTGAATTACTTGCAGCGAGACCGAAACTTTATTATTTTTTTAAAAATAAGTTATTTCTTGTCCCGTGTCTTTGTTACAAAAAAAAAATAAAAAAAAATAAGTAAAGCTCAAAAAAGCTGGAAGACGTGAAAAGACAGGTTTCCGAGCCAACAGAAACAACAATACAGCAGGAAGAAAGCACGTATCACTATGTATTGAAAGGTCAGAACATTGTCTCCAGTACGTGCCGTAGGGAGTATTTCGAGTTCTTCGACTTTGGGTAAACAAAACTTCCGACTTACGTTCGGATGTAAGGCGAAATCGGAGGATTTATTTCCATAGTTGTATTCGTCACCTGGAGGATCGTAAGTTATTAAATTATAAAAAATTATAACAATTATTTATGCTACGTCTATTTGCTTTTTAGATGGACTTTTCTGAAATAAAAAAAAAAATAAAAAATATTATTATTACTACTGTTAATAAATTAATAATAATAATAATAATAATAGTAATTTTAAAAGTAAGTAAAAGGCAGAATCATTGTCTCCTTATTGTTATTCTTTTAACTACGCTGGATATTAAAAAATAAGTTTTTTTTTTTTTTTTTTTTTTTTTTTTTTTTTTTTAAGCTAAAATCGTTGCAGGCTTGTGCAGCATTTTTGTCGTTTGTGCTTTGAAATATTTCTGTAGTGACAAGGCGTGGCCAACTCGAACACTTAAAGAATTAAATCCGTTAGTTATGTCCTTTTATTCAGAACTTCTTTCATATCCGTGTGTATTTTCTTCTTCCTTTGTATTTTCTTTTCTAATTTTTTTAAAAAAAGTTCAGAAATACTGGTAACGGATATTCCGGGTGCGTGGAAACGAACATTTGTTGTTGTGTGAGCCAAAGGGGTGGGTGGGGCCAGAAGGCGTGGTCCGTCCGCTTTTGGGGGGCAAAGCATTTTCGATGTTTGTCGGTCTTCGCCGCGTTTCGGCTTCAGTGAACGCTCAATAGCTGCCCGAGTCGGTTGTCGTCCTCGCGGCGATCGTGTCATCACTTGCGCCCTCTGTCTTCATTCAATAAGCTTGTTCGCCTTTATCGGCAACCGCACGTACTGGTTGCTATTCCCCGGCTCTTTAATACGCGGCGACCGTGACTGTGTTCCTGGGATATATTGATTGTTCTTTCTTTTTCTCCTGAACAATATTGGTGCGCTAACTAATTGATACACCCTTTACCACCCACCACATCCACCCATTCACCCCGTCTTTCAAACATGTTCCTCGCAAGACGGGGAAGTACGAGCATTCATTGTCCTAGTGCAGTACGTTTTAATCCACGGTGTACCTTGGAAGAAATACCGGTAATTTCTGCAGAAATACTGGCAATTTTGGTAGAAATACTGACAATTTCTGCAGAAATACGGGCAAATTATGCAGAAATATCAACAGTTGTAACCAAGCATTGATAACTGCATACTTCGTGACTTAGTATTGAAAAAAACTGGCAAAATTAATTTTGCGAAATTAAAAACTTCGTGTGGTGGAGAAAATACGTGCAGTAATTCCGAGATGCTAATCCAGGAAGGATAAGGGAGAGTCATGGGTGTTCGTCAAAATTTGAGTCATTTTTTGGAAAATCATGAGCTGGGACTGTGTAGTTTACTGGGCGGCGCGTCATTCATCGTGTTCATGATTTTGCTGCCGCTCATGATTGATCCCAGTTTGCTATCGTTCGTGATGCGATTCGAAGCCACGCAGTGCTCGACGACGGAAAGTGCCAAATTAGTGGGCGTTTCCAACTGTACGTGGACCTCGTGTCAAACGGGGTGTACTGTCGATTTCTATACGTGCTGGCACATCTTCGTCCGCTACGAAACCCCGACACCGCCAGTATTCTCGGCCAGTAACCCTTATGGGGCCAATCCCGTGGCCCGAGTCCGTACTCGTTTGTTTCCTAACGTAATCGGCTGTGGTTACCCGCCCGCCGTGGATTGCCAGCAGTTTTACCAAGTGTACGGGCCGGTGAATGGCCGCCGGTACCCGTGTTACGTTAGTCTCAATGACCCTACACTGGCAGTCATTGACCTCAACTTGGACAATGCCTTAAAAGATATAGCCTTGGGTTTCGCTCCTTTGGCGCTCTTTCTCTTCATTGTGGTCTATGTATGTCTACGGATGCAATGCCGGAAGAAGGCGCTGCTCAAAGCCCGGGAACAAGAATTACTGACCCAGCAGCAGAAAACGACGTTCACGGTGCCAGATATTGTCTTGCAGAACAGCGCGTCGCTGTCGAGAAAGGACTCGTGGATAAATAAATTCCGAGAAGGACGCGACGGACGGTCGTCGTCCTCTTCCTCGAATAAATCGAAAGTAAATGACAAGAAAGGACTCAATATTGCCAGTATTAGCGCGTCGATCCCGAACGTGGTTTACCACCCAGAAGTACCGTTATTGTGACCGCAAAACGGAGAAATCCGTCTCGGAGTTCCTGGAGCTAAACTCGTGTACCTTCCGCAGTATTACTAGAAATTACTGCGATTTTTGGTTGTGTTTAAAAAAAAAAACTGATGATTTATGTATAGCTTTTGAACTCCACATCGACGATGAAAATTGTTGCAACAGTGCTAAATGATCCTGTGTACGTCGAAAAAGGGAATTGTGTCTGCCGTATGGACTCAAGAACATATTAGTAAAACCACGAGGAACATTATGGAAGACTCAGTGACTCAAGCAAAGACCAATGAAATCTGATATTAAACCCGGTGTCTATCAGGAAAGTGCGGCAGAGGACTTAAAATTCACAATTGCAGTATTTTCGTTAGCTACACCAAGAGATCAGAAGAGAGGTGACGAAATACGTAGCAAAATGAAGCACAGAACATAACACTGTTTGTACTGGCTAAGATAATATGTTAGTGCTTCTCAATAGTGGGTAAATTAACCCTTATTGGCTAAAAAGTCGCTCAAATTTTGGGGTAAAAATGACTCGGTCAATTGTGACGCAAAAATAACAAATCATAACTTTCGCAAAAAGTTACAGGCTGAAAAAAATCGCAATAATGATAATTAAAGCTAAATAGCGTTTTAAAAAGTTGCACGCGAATAAGGACTTATTCCTAAGGCTGTTTCTCGGACCTTCCGGTAGGTGTACCATTGTACCGGCGAAAAAAAGTGGCTTGTAAAGAAGCTGCCATTCACCGACAAGTTTTGTTTACACTTGAAACTATGGCAACAGATGGCGTACTTTGACACGTCACATTGCTTAACTTTATTGGTATCCTAGTGACAGGCGCGCTTGTAAACAAAAAACTGTTAGAAAATTTCTTGACTTCTTCTACGCTATGTTAGCAATATCAACGTGCACGCATCTGTCTACTCAGGGAAACAGCATGTGGAGTAAGCCCCGTTAGCCAAATTTAGTTAGAAATTAAATATCGCTACTTTTCTTAGGAAAAATGGGTAGAAATGAAAAAGCCAAAATTACGATATTAATAAAGGAGCTCAAGGTTTCGTCTCTACTCCCAGTACGCTTCCTTACACATACACGGAATCTTGAACATCAACCGTGGCAAAAGAATACGCAAAAGGGCATTTTCGTGATCTATGTTACGTTTACTAGATGTTCAAAAATTACCGAAGAGTACTTTTTAAGCTCCTGATATGCTGCAAAACAGCACTAACAGTTCAGACGTTGTAGTTCCACGCTTTTGAAATGTCTTTAGATTTAGTTCCGTAAAAACAGGCTATAGTCGAAGTTTTAGTTACTTCGGTAAGTCAAACTTTCTGATCAGTGATTTCTGATAGTGAGCGAAACCTATTGAGAAGCACTGCCATAAGACATAATGGATTCTCAAATGTACCATTTCTTTCGGGCAGGAATTTTTTAAAAACCAGAAACGCTGCATTGGAACTGGGTGATGGAACAGTACTCATTCCGAATATAAAGCAAAGTCGTCGTCATTTTGGGAAAATCTAAACACAATCATAACCTGACCTCGAAAATCCCTAACCTCGCGGGTTATTGATACAGAAGAGGGCACTGTGACCTTTTGGAGGGTACCGGGGTGGTAAAGGCTTGTGTTTGTCGTATGGAGCAACTTTCTCAAGTCACGCAAGAGAAATGACCCACATTGGAAACTCATTAATGCCTGTACGGCCTCACTTGCTGGACTTTCTGGACCCATTATCACAGGAAAACGTTTTTGTGTGCCGATCCGTTATTGATTCCCGACTCCCTCCCAAGTCACCGCCCCCTGTGTGCCGCTACGTCGAACATTCTGCCAACTTTTTCGCCGATTTCCACAAAAATTCCAAGAAAAAGACGACAACGCCGCAAGTTTCTTTCTGACTAGAAGCAATTCCGAAGAGACATCGAAATTGCTTCTAGTCTTTGCCCAAAGTACCGGCAAAGTCCTGTTTTTTTCCCCCAGTCCTGGAACGTTCGGTTGTGTTGTTGGTTATGGGTAGTCGCACAGCCCCAGTTACCAAGGTCGATAATCATACTTGATTCATGCCCGAATTTCCCCTCCCTGTCAAAACCATCTCGTGATATGCCATGGCCACCAAAAAGGCAAACATATCGGTCTATTGGGTTTTCATAATTCATGGAAGTCTATTTCCCTAAGACGGTTCCGTGGGAAAAGAGCTAAGCAGTGTGGAAGAATGACACAAACTGAAGAATGACAGAAATTCTTACACAGAGAGACAAACAAACGACGTGCCGGGTGACAGTACTCTCGTTAATTAAGACGGGAGATGAAGCCTTCTCATACTGCATCAGGTAAAAGAAGTAGCAATGCTAAGTTCGGATCCTTTAATGGAATAACGAACGTAATTAAATGCCGAGTTGAGCTTTGATGCAATTGTATTATTTACGGTGAGTTTCGTGGCAATACGCACTAGATTGTGAAAGGGGAGGATACCGTGAACTTATAAGGGGAGAATATCGTGTTTAAGTACCATGGTTTGGGTGTTGGCGTGTGCATGCATCGGTTGACGTAATAATGTGGTGTTAAATTATAACCTAAGTAGATTGTATGCCGCCAAAGAAAACTGACGACTGTACCTTGTCATTTTACAGGTACACATCTATCGGGTCCAGAAATAATACGCACCGCAACCCGGCCTTGCGACGTGTGGATGGAAATGGTGTCGAATATTATGCTCCAGCCTATTTATTAGCAGATGGCCAAGTTGAACGACACGGGCGAAAATAAAGTCTCCAGTGTGGATGGTACCTTAAGTAGCTGCATTGTTTTTCGCCTCATCGAAAAGCAAGATACGATGAGGGCGACACGTGTATTGTAGAGCGAGTGGTGAAGAAGAGTAGACGTAAACAACCAAGTGCATTTGAGAAAATCTTGTAATGCATATTGCATAGGAAAGCCTTATTAGTTATTACAGAGAAAGCCATCGTACGTGAGTGTGATACTACAGAAAATTTGACTTTCTTTTCGTGGATATGCCGTGAGTGAAAAGAGAACGAGTCATGTAATAAATGCACACTCATATCACAAACCTGGAATTTTAGTCAAATAAATTGTATTTTATCTCGAGACTTATGGTTGGCTTTTTAGGTTGACTGTCGACACGGAGTTCATTATCCATGGGCATAGTATGAATCTTGCTGGACACGCTTCACCCACGTTTTTTCGTCAGTGAATCTTCTGGTCACGCAATGCTTCAATTTACTCGTAGACTAATAAAAAAAATGGCTTATTTCGTAGTTACGAGCTGAGAATGAAAAATGCATAAGTCGAAATTCCAATCTTCACGAGAATTTGAAATGTCGCATTATCGGGCTTAGCTCTAATGTTGGTTCAGAACTTACCCCGGCAGGTGAGCCACTGTCGCGACTAAAAAAAGGCGTTTCGTGCGACAGGCGCCAAAGTTTGGTCTAGGTTGTTTAGGTTCTTGTAACTTGGATACCAAGACGCCCTGTAAGATGTTTCTAGCCGGCTGGTATCCAAGTGACAGCAAAGCGCTGCGGTGGCGCACCTGCCGGGATAAGCGTTGAACCAGCATTAGAGGTAGGTAAGCCGTATAAGACGCTGTGACTATCCTTGAAACTTAAACTATAACAAACGCTTTACTTAAAAAGTATTTTAATTTTTTCGGTACTTTTACCAAGCAGGTATGAACATACTATACAGAACAACAAATTGGATGCATATACTTTGTAGGATTTGCGCAGTTTTTCAATGGTCAAATGAATTTATCATATCGACGCGTGCTTTTTTTTAATAGCATTTCTAGTGACTTATACGATACGGAAGCTTAACTAATTTTATTGTTATAGTTCGAAAATCTTCAAATTCCAGACAAAGAATGTGTCTGTGTTTCTCTGAACGTAGTCTTATTACGTGTATTCATTAACGCGATTTTTTCGCTGCATAAATAAGCAGATTCTTGAACAAAATAAATCTCACGAGTCTAAACGAACAAATAAAAAGGACAGTTTGAAATTCTACTTGTTGTATTACTCAATGCCTTCTCGTTCTCTCCATGCTTGCTTCAAAGCTTGCAGCTTTTTCGACCTCCTGTCACTTTCCCGACTTTTCTTCTCTTCCAGTCTCTTGGTCTGTGCTTCGACACTCATGTCCTTGTTGATCATGTTATCAAGCTTCGTTATCAGCAACTCTCTAGCTATCTTTCTATTTTGTTCTACCGATCTGGTCTGATGGCACTTGACAACGCATCCTAAGAAAAACAAAACTTAATAAAAACGGAATGAAAATACACACTCTGATATTGGAAAAATTTCGAAAATAGCGGTCATTATACGTAATAATATTTACCAGTTGGGATGTGTTTTAATACTACACAATTGGACGTTTTATTAACAGCTTGTCCTCCAGGTCCCGTTCCTCTGACAAACGCTTCTTCCAAATCGGTTTCTACTAAAACCGGAACTCTGGACTTGTCTATAGTATGTTTATACTGCACTGATACACAAAATCCCATGCTACTTCTTAAATGGCGTCCAAGAAGCTGTCTTATTAATGCCATTGTCGGTTAAACGATGCGTTTCTTCGATAGGAAACTCAGCCCTTTCTGGAAAGCAAATAGAAAACTAGAATTTTAGAGAAATTATAACGAAATATTTGCAAAAAATATTATAAAATGTTAGTGAAAATTGCAATAATTTTAATCGTAACAAAATATTTTAACAAAATGGAAAATTAACCCGTTAGATATTACAAAAATCGTAAAACTTGAGTTCAAAGAGAAGTAGTACCAAGAGAATAATCTGCAAATTAAAATAGCATGCTTTACCTCAAAAGCTTTGCGAATTTCCTCTTCGTTCGTTAAATCCTTCTTTTTCTTAAACTCGGATCGAATTCTTTTTATGTAAAACGACTTATCTGTATACTGCAGTGTCGACGAGTACCTCAACAATGACCTATACAGCTGTAAGACCTGATACGGACTTGGACCAGACATTCCCACAAACTAAATATTTTAATTAAGTTTCAAACTATATTGCCATTGCTCCACGTGCTCCTCTTGTGTATGTAAATAGCGCAGCGTAGCCTTTAGTGTACTAACATACTACAGCGCCACCGTAATTCCTCTGAAATGGGTTTTAGAATCGCTGGAAGACCCGCCAAGCCGGAGGAAACGCAGTCTCCCCGGCTTGGCTTCCACTCGAAGTCGCGCTGCCCAAGTCCGCTCGTACTTTTTTTTTTCTTTTGTAATTTGCACGCTTAGGTTTAGTGCTCTGTGAATAAATCACTCTTCCGGAATAGGAGGTTTTTCTTTCATTTGCCAATATGTGTCCGTTGCTAAGGCATGGACGTAGCGCCCACTAAAATTAGCGGAGAAATGGAAACAACGACTTTCTTGAAAAAACGCCCTCAACTGAGGCTGAATGCATCTTACCTAAGCGAATAAAGGTATTTTCTTTAACATTTCTTTCAATTTTAACATATTTACAGCTAAATCTGAATATACATATTTTTTGCGTCGCGTAGACGAAGAGCAGTAAAGTTACCCCATGGCTTCAAAGAATAATCCCGTTTGACGGTAACTCGTTCGGAAACGCTTTTTCGTAGCATAACTATCATGCACGATAGGAGGCGTCTTGTAGCCAGACTCTCCGAGTGGCTGTACGTCTTCTTTACTCATCTCTCTTTTCGTCATACCTTCAACCACGGCTCTTTCTTTTCTGGTGGTGGCACTTTGCTGGTAAGCCGTGAAGTGTGATCTCGGCTTTTTTACGCGTGTTCTTGTGATTTTGTTTTTATAAGAACTGAGTTCTTCGTAACTAGAAAGTAAATAATTTAATTCTGAACCATTTAAACAAGTCTTTATGACGTAGTTCTATGTCAACAAACGTTTTATTTCCATAGCAATTTTTGACACGTGTGGAAATTAGATTGCAGTAATGCATTACGACATATCTTTGTCCGTGTCAACAATGATTAACGACGAATTCCCTTCCTAGATGAAGTCAAGCAACTTTTTGGTGGTTGTCAAGTGCATTTTAAGTGTAAACCACGTAACAAGCCTGACAAAAGCTCTAACTCCACAAATTAATTTAAGCTTAAAATCTATTACTAGCTTAGTACATCTTAATCGTGTCCTTTACAAATCTACTAATATTTTTTAAAATATATACTAGCTTTGAAAATCTATTTTTTCTGTTTAAATTTATTTTAGGTCTATTTTTATCTGTTTTACCTTTTAGAAACCAACTTCTTTGATTCGTCTTCATTACTTCAGAAGTCTGTTACAACTTATTTATGTCTATTTTAATCTTTCTAAAATTCTATCATAATGTATTGTAAATCTGTTATTGTGTCGAAAAAGGTTTGAAAATCTAATTAATGTGTGTTTTATTATTTCAGAAGCATGCCTTCAGACTCGAAGAAGAAACGCGATGCGAAGAAGAAGGAAGCAGCAAAGGCCCGCCAGACCAAGAAGCCGGACGCTTCCAAGCAAGCTGCCAATAACGTTGATGAAGACGGTGTTGATGGTGAAGACGATCCTGTCACGAACGGCCAAGTCAACGGGCAGCAGAATGGTAGCGAATCTCTGAGTCCCGAAGAAGCTTTGTGCAAAAAGTTGGAGGAAGAAGCTCGCTTAAGTGCCGAAGCTCGGGCGGTGACGGGTGTGTTGGGCGTCCACCCGAAAAGCCGAGATATCAAGATTGACAACTTCTCCGTCACATTCCACGGTACCGAACTGATCCGTGATGCTACGCTGGAATTGAATTGCGGGCGGCGATATGGTCTCTTGGGCTTCAACGGATGCGGCAAATCTACACTGTTGGCCACTTTGGGCAAACGAGAAGTTCCTATCCCCGAACATATCGATATTTACCATCTGACGAGGTAAAATATATCTATAAAAAATTGGTCTTATAATTTTCATCATCATATTTTTTGTGCTTTTATAGAGAAATGCCGGCTTCTGAGAAAACCGCCTTGCAATGTGTGATGGAAGTGGACGAAGAGCGGATCAAGTTGGAACATTTGGCTGAAGAACTGGCCCATTGTGAAGATGAAGCTTCCCAGGAGCAGTTGATGGACGTTTACGAGCGTTTGGACGACATGAACGCCGACACGGCCGAAGCCCGAGCTGCGATTTTGCTCCTAGGTTTAGGTTTCAATAAAGAGATGCAACAAAAGAAAGCCAAGGACTTCTCTGGAGGCTGGAGAATGCGTATTGCCTTGGCCAGGTATTATTCTACATTTCTGAAATTTATTTACTGTTTGATAAGTTTCAGGTTATTTTTGTGCATTTGATAAATTTTATTCGTTTTTTTGTTGAATTTAGGGCCTTGTATCTCAAGCCGCATTTGCTTTTGCTGGACGAGCCGACGAATCACTTGGATTTGGATGCGTGCGTGTGGTTAGAAGAAGAACTGAAGACTTACAAACGCATTTTGGTCTTTATTTCGCATTCGCAAGATTTCTTAAACGGCGTGTGCACGAATATTATTCATTTGGATCAGAAGAAACTCAAGTATTATACTGTAAGTTTGAAAAACTTCAGTATTTCGAGACAAAACTTCTTAAGAAAGCATTTTTTTCCTTTAAATACAAACATAAATCGCGAATCACGCTATTGTTTCAGATGTGCATTAGAAGTTCGAGAAATTCAGAGGTTAAATTTTGTTTTTATTCATTCCTGCAGATCCTCGTGTCCGTTGTATAATTATAATTAACCGATTATTATCATTCTTTAAATTTAGTTATTTACATTTTGTTTTGTTTTAGGGTAACTATGATGCGTTCGTACGGACGCGTATGGAGTTATTGGAGCATCAAATGAAGCAATACAACTGGGAACAAGACCAGATCGCTCACATGAAAAACTACATTGCGCGGTTTGGTCACGGTAGTGCCAAATTGGCCCGTCAAGCCCAGAGTAAAGAGAAGACTCTCGCCAAAATGGTCGCTGGTGGTTTGACCGAGAAAGTGTTGAACGACAAAAGTGTCAATTTCTACTTCCCCTCGTGCGGAACGATTCCTCCTCCAGTTATCATGGTTCAGGTACTTTACTTAACAATGCGTTTCATTAGTCTAGTCGTTAGATTCCAACAAGCTTTTATTTATTTCACTTTTTCCTTGCGTTTTTCCCTTTTTAACAGTGAAGAACGATTTCTTGCGAATTGTGAAATTTTCTAGCTGTCGAGTAGCTTATTTTTTTTTTATTTATTTCAGAATATCGATTTCCGTTACACGGACAATGGACCTTGGATTTACAGAAACTTGGAGTTCGGTATTGATTTGGACACACGTTTGGCTTTGGTCGGACCTAACGGCGCTGGCAAGAGTACATTGTTGAAACTCATTTATGGAGACGTAAGTAACAATCGTCAATTTTTGCCAAAATGTTTAAAAATCAAACATAAAAATGTTTTTCTGTAAAAATCAGTAGTTAATGATTTTTGTTGTTTGCGTGTAGTTGGTTCCAACGTCTGGCATGATTCGGCGGAATTCGCATTTGCGTATGGCTCGGTACCATCAGCATTTGCATGAACTGTTGGATTTGGACATGTCACCTTTGGATTATATGTTAAAATGCTTTCCTGAAGTGAAGGAGAGGGAAGAAATGCGAAAGATCATCGGTCGTTACGGCTTGACCGGTAAACAACAAGTGTGTCCCATGCGACAATTGAGTGACGGGCAGAGATGTCGTGTCGTTTTTGCCTGGTTGGCGTGGCAAGCACCGCACTTGCTGCTTCTCGACGAACCTACCAATCACTTGGACATGGAAACTATCGACGCTCTTGCGGACGCTATTGTCAACTTCGAAGGAGGCATGCTCTTAGTTTCTCACGACTTCAGGCTCATCAACCAAGTAATATCACGTAAAAAACTATAAGAAAAATTAGTTGTTTCTCTTACCTGTATTTTATTTTTTACTTTACTATTTAACTTTAATCTTTGTATAAATTTTAACTGGATTATTTTCCTTGATGGAAAAAATGCAATTAATTTTTTTTTAGAATTAACCTCTTTTTATTTTCTATTTTGAGTTTTCGTATTTGTATTGAAGATATATAGTACAATTTTCCATAGTTTTGTAGTCTATTTAGTGTTCTAGACGGAAGTTTGAACAAATTAATAACTATGGATGGTTTCGGCAGGTTGCTGAAGAGATCTGGATTTGCGAACACGGCACCGTCACCAAATGGCAAGGCGATATTTTGACCTACAAGGAGCACTTGCGGAAAAAAGTACTCGCAGACAATGCCAAAGCGGTTAAGAATATGGGAAGGAAGTGAGGAGCTTTATCGATTTGTTAACAACGCACGGCTCGTAAGAGTGACGGACAGAAGAACAACAGGAATGGCGTAGGATGGCCATCAATCATTTTTGAAACTTGTTTTCGACTTCGGCTTCTGTAATACAAGAGTAAGGGATGTGCGTAATCGTTTATTTTTATTTGGATTGCAACAAATTGTTGTGCCAATTCGTATTATGTTGGAGAAATCCTTGATCCAGATATCTTTCTAATAATCATTTCCAGGCTTCCTTTGGATCTTAAAACCAGTTTTTTTGTTTTGATATATTCCGTTGCAAAAGCGGTTTGAGAAGAAGACCTTTCTGGAACCCGACTTTTGGAAATTTCCGCATCGAAACATAATTGTGACATATGACTTGCGCAAAGGATTTTAGTTATTAATTAGATGACTTAGTGCTTCACGATGTTGATCGCGAAAAGCACGCCATGGTCAAGTCGTTTATAACTCTTAATACTCTTTTCGCTCACTAGATGGCATTAAAGTACCACTAGCTTTTAAAAAAATATTCGACGCGCCAATCCAGCGTTTCCGCCAACCGCGTGTAACAGATGCCGTACACAGTACTTGTGTTGTCATGGCTCGTGGCCGGAAACAAAACCTTACATTGAGTGAGAGTGAAAGTTGGTTGTGAAACCATCAATCACCTTGTTGACGAAAGCTCAGTCCAGAGTCCATTTTGGTCACATCTCCCAGATTCGACGTCACTACGAATGACAACGTAAGTATTTCTCCATTTGCCCTCAATTTCTCGTTTCTTCCTTTTCCTTCACATGCCAAAATCCCCCCCAAAATCATTTATCATCTGCCATTCTTGCCCCAAACCGCCTTAAGGGCACACACTCAAAAACCGACCAAAGGTTCTCAATTTTAACACGAAAAACTGTCCATTTAAACTAATTTCCCAGATAGGACGTTTACATTACGTGAATTATTTTCATCCACAGCAATTTTCGGTGTCATTATACCTTTTCTGTAGTAAAAAATAATTAAAAAACTCGGTGCAGACTTTTTATTGTTGCGAAAGCGGAACAACCAGTCCAGGTGGCCTAATTCGTCTCTGTAAACCGCCCTGACAACTTTATTTTATTTTCATGAACCGTCTTATGTGTGTTTAGTGTAATGTATTATTGTATAGTAATGTTTCATTGCTTAGTTTGTGATTTTTTGAAGTAAGTTGTAAAGGTTTGGTAATGAGAATTTCACTATATACAAAATTGAATTTGAATATTACATTCAATTTTGAATTCTACATTGTAACATCGAATTTTATCTGAATTGAAATCTTTGGACTCACACGGGGAAAGATAAATCGAGACCTTATTCCCGAATTATTGTATAATATCACATATTGCGTAGTACCAGAATACCATTGTTTTTGTTAACTTCATCGAGAACGATAGAATCAATTATTAAACTAGCTAGGACATTTGAGAAGCACCGGCTGGCCTCGTTTTTTTTTGTGGATATATTTTCAGTCATCAATTCTCCATTTCTCAGTTTCGTTCATTTGCCCTTGAAGTCGATTTTTTTTCGTTTTACTATAATAGCTTTGCCGCTATTTGCGACGTACCAAGGCGAACGGCCATATAAATCTTGTTTTATGCGTCGTAAAAGCGCGCTGCACATGTAGTTCATATAGAGCTTGCTGTAATTTTCCTTTTGTACGACAAGGAGTGTTTGATATTAACCGTATAAAATCCTTTCGCCAGGTACCTGAATACCTTTAGTTCCTATGTACCTGTGAAAACCTCTTTTGAATTTTTATTTAATTTATCTTTTTAGTTGATAACTGTCCCGAGTTTAATGCTACATTTTTATTTATTTTTTAAATTTTTCCTTGATTTTTACACCATGTTTTATTCTTTATTCTTTATATTTCTTTAGCAGTAAAAAAAGGTTTAAAGGAATTTTCTAAGTTGTAGTAGCCATTTAGATGGTAAATGATCGTAGACCATGGAGCCATTGTTTTTGGGCTTTCATGGTTAGACAAGACAAACTGGAAAGTCCATGTTTCAATAGCTTTTTGGTGCGGCTTCGTCAGACGAATGAAGAATGCTCAAACCGTGTTTGGAATTGTGAATGTCTACTCTAAGGTCTAGGAACATTTCTATGGTTATGAAACTGGATTTTTCTCGATTGAGGCGAAAAAGCTAATTTCACAGGAAAATTGCCAATTTTCGTTATAGCCAACATTTTTTTTTTCAGAAAAGCTCTTGACATTAAAGCTTTTATATTTAAATTAATTATAGCCAGTTTCAGAATTTTCTAAAAATAATTGATAAGTAAATTGTCTAATCTGGGGCCATTTTTTGACATTATTTACACAAAGTTCCTTCCACGTTTTTTTTTACAAAAAAATAAAAAAGTAAAATTAAACTAATTAAATAAATAAAAATAAATTAATTAAGTAAATAAAAATAAATTAAGTAAGTAAATAAAAATAAATAAAGTAAATAAATAAAAATAATTTAAGTAAATACATAAAAAATGCAGTAAATGTCCTTAAAATCGATTGAGGTGTTTTGGTGATATCGTTGTCACATGAATACAATAACTTCAAAGCGACTTAAATTCTGAGATTTTCACAACAAGCTGAACGAGAAATGAAAGATTTCCATTTATCGGATAATAGGTAGAAGAAATTCAACCCTTTTCATATTCAAAAATTTCTATTGCACTAATTTCTATAACTTATGTTTAAAACTTAATAAAAGCTTTTCTGCTGATAAAATCAAACAGATGTCATAAACATTTCTCACGTTATCATAATAATAATAATAATATTAATAATAATAATAATAATAATAATAATAATAATAATAAAATAATAATAATAATAAATAAATAAATAAATAACAATTTTCAAGTCCCTGGAAAAAGGCGGTGTTAGAAAATTCATCCAGCTCAAATCAGTGGTTTGCAACTTTATAGCCCCAGGGCGAGTTACGAGTCAAGAGCGAGTAGGTTCGGTCGTATAGGGATGTTCAGGTGTGTTCAGGTGCCGACAATGGAACTTGAATTTTAATAATGAGCCGGAGGGGTTTGGCTCCCTTGATGTGCTCTGTTATATACCCTTTTTTGTTACCAGCCTCCAGAAGAGCGAGAGACCTTGGCCACTAAATGGAGATAAAAGGAGAGCGTGTCTAGTAATGGCCACTAGAAGCCCAGAGGCGTTGTTGGTGTGCATCAAAGTTCACTGTCACAATTTTAGTGTGTCGTGCGGTCAAGGGCAAGACGGGAGGTTTTAAGCCCTTAGTCACTCCAGTATAGAGTATGTGTGGGAGCTTAGTAACAATGAAATGAACCTTTGATGGTGGCTAAATATCGCTACGCGCGTTCAAGGCGGGGCTTAATAGTAGTCTTTGTATGGGAGTTTAGTAACAATGAAATGAACCTTTGATGGTGGCGAAATATCGCTACACGCGTTCAAGGCGGAGCCTAATAGTAGGAAAATGTGTTAAACAGGGAAAAGCTAAACAAGTTGTGTGTTTCAGATGCAAAAACGGAATCCAATTGCATAATGTTAAGGATGCTACAAGATACATTGCAGTTTCCTTAAAACGAACCCTTTTAAAACGAGCTTTTAAACCCGTTTTTCAACCACCAAGATAATGTAACAGATTTAAACAAATGCTATCATAGGCTATAAATAGGCTTTTCGATTGTTTGCTTGCTCTTTTCTTTTAAGGACCCCTTCTGTTGAGAGTTTATATTAAAAAAATTCTCTATCGTATAAATTCATTGTAATGTGAGCGAATTGTACAGTTTTGTAAATCGCTTCGGTTGAAATTATCCAAAATATTCAGAAGGGCAAAAGAGCGCGTGTTGTTAACACGTTGGCTGTGGAGATGAAGGAAGCTCAAAGAGCACGTGTAGGTAATTAGATTTTTTTATGCTCAAGAAGTATTTTTCGTGCAAAGCTAGCACAATAACATAGGCGAGGACAGAAAAATAGCTTGCAGCAAGGGTTGAACTCGCAATGAAATGTTCCAGAAGCCATTAAAAACAAGACTCGAGAAAGTTTGTTCTCACGTGTATTGATCAACAAAGGAACACGCAAGTACGAAGTACGTGGAACTCGTGTTACTCAAGGTATAATGACGCTGTGAAACGTGGTTCACGTGGTGTCGTATGAGGATCCGTTCGTAAAAAAATTGTGAAATTCAAAGCCATTTTTGTGACAGAAATAAGAGATTTTTTAAGCTCATTTTTGGTGCCATGGAATTTCTACTACAAAATGATACCTGTGGCAGCTAGAAGCTCTGTTTTTGCCAGAAAGTTAGGTTATTGGCCTGCATTTTTGCCACCGAAATCGAGGCAGTCAAAGCTTTTTGCTTCTGTACAAATTCGGTGTTCAAATTTACCTAGCGAACTCCGACCCTTTTCCTGTGTTATAGCTTATGGGTTTTTGGAGGTGAGAGTGTTGCAGTCAGGAAAGTCGCGAATTGTAAAAAATGCAACTTAGGCATCAAAACCTTATTCAAAGTCTAGCACATTTGTAGACAAACAAATTTAATGATAGAAACTGTAAGGAAGTGCAGAAGTTTTTTTTCTTGTTACAAATGAGTTTTAAACAAACTCCTGGCTTCTTAGGTAAGAAGGGTTTCCTGGCTGTAGAGGTTACGAACCTGTTGTAAACTAGTTATAAACTTTATTTCGTTTAATTCAGGTCACAGAACTACTATAATTTTGCGAAATTTTACTGTCAGTACGCAGTCAAATTGTTTCAAACGACATAGAGCCGGAAATGGCTCCAAATTGTTTAAGAACAGGTTTGATCAAGAACGAAACACACCTTTGCAATTTATGAAAATTGCACATTTCCCGTTCATACGAATATCTGGGGTTCTTTTTCCTTTTCTAGTTTTAAAGTTTTTTTAATTTATTTTTTCCCTTTTTTAATAAAAAGGTAGAGTGTTAGGAGTGCAGTTTAACTCCCTCTTGCTGTTAAAACGCTTTGTTAGTATCTCTTTGACGGCAGTGTCGATAAGAGACAGTCTAACTTATCTGAAAGAGACGAAAAACGTTGAAAACTTACAAAAAAGTCTAGTTGAACGTACAGACGATGAGGCGAGATTGAACTTGATTGTGTCGTCTGTCTAGCATTTATACTATAAGGAAAACATTTAAAAAAAGGCGTGTCGAGGGCGATGCCACGCAAGCTATAGTAGTAGTGAATTTAAATAAGAAAGTTTTTAATGATGTATCTTTGCACCTGTAAGAAAACAATTGCAAGATAGAAACAGAACAGTACAGTTGTCAAAATAATAAATTAAAATCAAAGTAAGAATTATTATTATTATTAATAATAATATTAAATTAAAAAAATATTATTTGTATTACTATTATTATTCATAATTATAATAAAAAATAATTATATAATTATTATTAAAAATAAATAATTAAAATAAATAATTGGGGTATATTACGCTATTTGGAGGAGCATTGTTATAGTTTAAGTACATCGTTATATTAATTAGGTTAAAGCTAGTGATTAGATTTTACCTAGAGCAATCTTTCATAGACGAAGCAACGTCCAATAAGCTGATGCGTTGGTAGGCGTAAACGTGTTAAAAGAAAAGAATAATTGTTTTGGAAATCTTCCTGAACTTGAAAAGTACACGTGTTTTCTGCTGGAGATAGGAATTCCCGAACTGCTCATTCGTCAAGGACTTAAGAGTTCTCAGAAGTTTGCATCTCATTTACAGCGAAAGCTCCATTTAGAGTAGATTGGCATCTGAGCTTGTTCCAAGGAAGTTTTTTGGATCTTATACGCGGACAAGTTAAGTACAGCGCCAAAGGTTGTTGATATTTAATATCCCCGGATGTTGAATCACTCTTCAAGGTAACGACTCAAACATTCCTCAACTTCCGGAACAGTAACAGGTTGCAGCAACAGATTCCCCAAAGCTCCATCTTCCGGCAGTTACCGCCTCCTACTTACGAATTACGTCAAAACGTTAATAAAAACTCCTACAAAGAAAAATAACGCTGAAAAATGAACGATAAATGCATGGATATTATTTTCTTAAAAAAGGAAAAAAAAATCAGGAAATAGTAAATCCTTGAAAGAAAAGCAATTTACTTTTTCAATAAAATAATTTATTTTTGAAAGAAAAGTTATTTTTGAAAGAAATGTTATTTTTGAAAGAAAAATCATATTTTTAAAACAAAACAAAAAATATGTTCTTATTTTTCTTAGAAAAAGCTTTCAAAATGTATTAGGCTTGTGTGCAATTCCATCAAACCTGGTAACAAACTGAAAGGAATAACCAGGACCTGAAAACGAGAGTACTTTAGAAAAAAAAATAATAGTCAAATTAGTTGCATTGCTTTAGAAATATCACTAACGTGAAAATAACCTAATGCCTTAAAAACGTGTAATACTAATTGTAGTATTATTTCTATTTTTTTTTAGCGATTTTTCAGTCTATTTAGATTGCAAATTATCAGTTCAGATAAAAGGCATTCAAAGTTATTTTTCGTAGCTCAGTCTATTAGGTTCGCGTTTCCGCAATAGGCGAATTTTGGTGCCCTTGGTGTGCAGAAATGAACAAGATTCAGCAGTAGACTAATTATGTCTGGCTGTTGTCCAAGGAAAGGAAAAGCGATTCTGCAGTATCTCGTTATGCTTTTAGCCACGCCGGTCATTTCCATTCAGCGAATTATTTTCCCGGAAACCCTTTGTGACAAAAATGGGCATATTTTAAGTACCGGGAGACCCAAGAGAACCCCGGTCTTTCGGTCGGTACAAGGGAGTTGCACCTGGTTAATTTTGCTCCCAGCGAGGTGAACTTGAACTTGCAACTCACACACGCAAAGCGTTGTACGCATATGCTTATAATCTTGATAACTCTTTGTAAAAAATCGAAGCTAAAAATCTGCATTTAAAATCAAAACTAAAAATCTGAACTCAGAATCAGAGCTAAAAATGAACCATAAATAAAATAAATAATAGAAAATAAAGAAAATAAAGGATAGAAAATAAAGAAAATAAAGGATAGAAAATAAAGAAAATAAAGGATAGAAAATAAAGAAAGGATAGAAAATAATTCAAAGAATAGAAAATACGCACAAGTAAAGAATAAAAATAGGCAAAACAAGTAAGAAAAAGGCAAAAATGAACAGTAGAAAAAAGCACAAAGAAGAAATAAAAAAGGAAAACCAGTCGTAAAAAAAGGGAAAAAAGTTCCGAAAAATTCCACTAATATTTTTGCATGAGCACAATAGGAGGGTGGGAGGTGGGGTAGGTATATAGGAGAACGCAATATTAAAGGGAAATGGGTTGCGGGAGATGAAAATATAAGAGAGGGAAGCCCAGCAGGTTGATTTACTCGTGTCGGGTAATTTGGCATGCGAGAGGTGTACCCACCAACATTAAGGGGTTTGTGAGGAGGTTCAAAGTTAGCATTATGTTACTGGATTCAACCTTTTCCACCCTTGACTTATGCTAATGAACTTGCCAACAACAAAAGAATGAAGGGCTTGGAGAGTTTCAAGAAAATCCGAGTGGGAAAGACCCTTAGACTGGTCGAGACTTTTTGTAAAAAAATAAATAGAATAGCCAACCTGCTCGTTATAGTTAAAAGCGTGCGATACGAAACCCGGCGGCCATTGCCATTCGCTAGAAAGCGAAAGTTTTGCAGAACAAGGACAAAAAGAACGAAAAAGCACGTTTTTTACGTGACGAAATTTCTGCCAGTTGGTCAGGAGATTAAAACTGGTCAACAAATTGGAGCAAAAACTAGATTTTCGGTCATCACACATTTTAAAGTATTTATAAATTTTGTAGTAAAGTTTCATTCTTTACTTTTAGTATTTTTAGTAGCTTTGAATATTTTTTTTTCTTTTTTTTATATCTTTCATTCGAGACTTAATTTTATTTTGGACTCTTATTTTGGAACCAATTGGATTTTTTTTATATCGTAATGAGTTTTTAATATTTCTGGTAATTTTAATGCTTTGGAGCTCGAGATGACCTGCGTTAAGCATAATAACGAAACACAGCACAATTCTGAATATACTTTTGTTTAAAAAAATCTCCAAAAAATTTTGAATGTGTTGATATCCAGATAACTAGTCTTTTTTCTGCAAAGGGTAGTGAGTAGTGATCAGTTATTTTGATCAAGAAATTAATAGGTAAAAAAAGGCGTGGTTGATTTTGGTTAGCCGGGCTTTAAAAATGCCGACCGATAGAATAATACTTGCCGACTTGGGAGAAGATTGTTTGAACAGTTTGCAGCTTCTCGTAATTTATGGCCGAATTTATGAGATGCTGTCTTGGTTGCGAAAGGAAGTTGGGTTCTGAACACGTAAGAAAATGGAAATAAAAAATAATTCTCCGAACTTGTGCAGACAACAGCGAAGTACTTTTATCCTCAAGGGAATAATGGTTCAAGGAAGATATTCTCCAAAAAGAAAAGAAAAACAATGTTAGAGCAGATATTACGGTTTAACCTTGCTAAAACGAACCCTTATGTAACGTACTGCCTGCTAGTATAGGGCTGTAAGATCCCAGGCAATGGAAATGTACAGTAAGAGTTTGGATCAACAATTATGGGATATAAACCGCGTATAACGAAGTAAGCTTTGTGGGTCGCTCCCTGGAAGGATGAAAACCGTCTTGTGGCCTGTCCACTATAACCGGTAGTTCTTTATAACGAGTTTACAATGAACATGTGAAGCTTGGCATCTATGCATTGAAATATCAAAAGAAAGTGGGACAGGAAGCACGTGATTTGTATAGAGATTGTCCCAGTTTTTATGAACAGTTGGTCAAAGAAGCGTTCTTTTTGCATTGGAAGCTTAAGCCTTGGGAACAGTTATGCGAAACAGACGAGACAAGCGAAAGACAGTACAGGATTAGTGTCGAGAGTGCGCAAACCGTGAAATAATGCGGTGCGACCACGTGAATTGAGCATGGGATTGGTGACCATGTATGGTTAGCGAAGAGAGAAGATACGAGTCAAAGAACCGAAGAAAGCTTCGAATCCGTTTGTAATGAAATAGGAAAGGTGGAAATGAAATTACTGGCAAAAAATCAGGATGTGTAAAATGATTATTTTTTATTATTTTACACATTATTTTACACATTTTTATTAAATAGAAAAAACTTAGGTAAATGTTAAGAAAGAAAAATGCAGGAAATAATATTAAGGAACACAACACTTTAAAAATAGAAACAGGAAAAATAAGTTTTGAAGAGAAATAAGGAAATAAGTGAACTAAATAAATTCGAACTCAGTACTAATACAATTTGCTTAGTGCAATTTCTCTTTCAGCGATAAATACTAAGAAAAATCTCGACTATTTTTGTAAAGTGGAGGCTCTTAATCTTAACCAAATTGTTTCCGAAACAACGCAGTGAAGACTTTCAACCAGTTTGCTGAAGAAACACAAAAAAGCCCTTACAAGCTAGTTGCTTTTGTGTTGCTTTTATCACGGGATGCATCGGTAATTGTTGCAATTTCTCTGATGTACGGTTTGTGACCAGAGGGCGAAACTTATTCTCCTTAGCTTGACACAAACATACATGTAATTGTTTCAATTACATCGTATCAGCAATCCGCTGTTCAGCGAAATTTATTATGTTCGCCGAAAAACACAAATAATATCGCATGGCGAGTGGCCAAACTGCTTGCACGCCACACTGATGACATTGTTACGAAACGCAAGTCTTCCACTTTTTATTCTCGTGCTGAAGATTTACTGGTTGGACGATAAATTTCGTTCATTTTTTTTTTTTTGCTATATCCAGCGTGAGTTGAAAGGCTTAGCCGACGTGTTCACCTTTCAAAACCTCCTAAAAAGGAATAAATTAAAGATGAAAGCCAAGCAGTACTGTATAGGTAGACAACAAAGGAATTAGTTGAATGACAAGAACTAGAGCATTTGAAGTCCTCAACCCAACAAGGACGTTACAGTTTTCTACCCTATTTATCGTTTAATTGTTGTCGTGAACAGTTTTTCTGTTACGGCAATCAATAAACGGCTCGTGAAATGAGGTTAAAAAGTAGTTCAACCGGTCCGCTACCGCATGCCAATTGCGGAACTTCGTCCTGCGCAAGCGTGACTATGCGTCTCTTCCTCCCCGCTTTTCCCCCCTTCCAGCCGGCGAGTCTCGTTTCGGTGCGTTCGCCCTGCGCTGTGCGTGTTGCCCGGGTCCTCGTAGCCACGCACCGGCGTGACGTGCGAGGCAAATCCCGTGGCTGCAGCGGTAGGCGAGGCCGGGGGAAGCCGGGGAACTCCAAGCCCGCTCCAGCCCCGCCGGAAGGTTTGTCAGACATTCACTGTTGCCCTGTAGTAGCGGGCAACCTCCGAGTCGTGCAGTAGTAAAGGAGAGCGTGGAACGTGTGCTGGCTGGTGGCGAATGCTGCTTGCGTTTTTGGAAGTGTAAGCCCCTAAAAGCAAAAGGAGTGCTTTTAAGTTTAAGCAAGTGTTACAATCTTCAAAAACAAGAAAAGGAAATACGACATTTTGGAGCAAAAAGAAAGCAAAAAGGGCAAGTTATACACGAATTTCAGCCCCGTTAGTTTCCAAATCGGGTAGTTCGTTTTGTGAGAGCTTCGCTATTTTTAGAAAAAAAATATCACAAAAAGGAAGTATAAACGCCTGGTGGGATGGTGCCTCGCCCTGCTGGAGTTTTAAACACGAAACGTTAATAGTAACAGGGATTAACTAAAAACGTGGTGAGTTTGTGATCGGACTTAATTAACGCGATTCATACTGATAATGAGATTTTTTGTAGAAAAGTGGTATCAAAGCTTGAGTTTTCAATATGAACAAAAGAGTTTTTTTAAGAAAGTGGAGTATTTATGTTTTAAAGTGATAAAAGTGACATCACGTAATGTGCAACATTAGACGCGCTAATTTTGATTTTCTTAATTTAAAGCTAAATTTATTTGAAATACAATTTATTTGAAATCAAAATATTATGAAACTTAGTTTTGAATTAAGAAATACAGATATTATGTATATTGAAGAAGTATTTTAATTAATATTAAACTGTATTATTTACAGTACATTATTTTGTTCCGTGTTTGTTGTAAAATTTATGTAATTAAATGTGAGTGGCAGAAAGTGTGATTCATTTATATCTAGTGTTGTAACTTATGTGACGTCATTGGTGGATTCGTGTGAGAATTTGGTTCGAGGAATTCGTGCCAGATTTACAGTAAATCATACAGTTGGAGTTAATTCGATACGACCATAGTTAGTCGACTTCAAAACAAGATGGAGTTTCTAGGCTACTAGTGTCAGGGCAATTGTAACAGCCATTTAAATGCGATTACAGTTGAACTATTAATTTTGAACAACACTAACGTGTTAATTGTAGTAATTTTTATGGTTGTACGCTTTCTAGAGAAAATTTGTGAAACTTTATCAAGTTAAAAAGAATCCTACATTTGCCTCAAATAATCAAAAATACTTCCACGACATTGTCTAGAAATGTTTCCATTAAAAGTATAAGAAAAAATTCATTTTTTAGCATAAAATATTTTCAACGCTTTTTCGTTCATTTCTTTGAAAATTCCCGATTTATTTAATAGCCATTTAATATTTTGCAATATTTCGCAAAAAAATGGCTTAAAACATTGAATTTTTTCAAGGAAAAATTCGAGACATTTTCTTCATAAAAAGTAAATCCAAAATATCCCGTAACATTATGCGTAAGCTTTCCTGCAACACGTTTCGATTTCTTTGAATTCTTTAGATCGATAATTCTTTCATACGTTCCACTCGTATCGTTTTGTTCAAGTTTTTGTTTCGTCTGTGCATTCTTCTCGTGTTTAGTTTTCGGTTCGTTATTTGTTTACATTAGTTCTACAGTTATCGTAAAGTAATCTGTTTTCTTTTCCTATGCATACCCAAGCCTTTTGTTTTCTTGACTTACTTTTTTCGTGACGAAAGTTCTGAAAGACGTCCGTGTTTGTGAAAAAAGGAAGTTTACGCGTAAAATTGGGGTCGACGCCCGAGTTGCCCGTCTGTTTTAACCGTCTGTTCTTTCTCTCATAATCTCTTTAGAAGTGATTCATTGTTGAGTGATTTAAACGGCGCCTTGCGCAAAGTTTTTTTTTTTCTTTTTCTTTTAGTAATTTTAGTAACGATGAAAGATTTTTTAAGACGTTAAAATTTCATGGATTTTTGTATAGTAATTTTTTAGGCGGGATTTAATCAGAATTTGAAGCTAATGAGAATTAAATGTGTTCCAAGATCTAGGTTTCAAGTGTAACAAAAGACTTGTGTGCGTGGTTTGCAAAACATGTGTGGTGGCGTAAGCATATATGACGAGCTCATTAAGTTTGTCCGGTTTTGTTCTCTGCCTTAAAAGAAAAGGTCAGGCACCTTGGAGGCACAAAAGCCCGGGAAACGTCTGGCATGCTAAGTAGTAAAGTAGCAGCAAGGTCAAAAAGAGCAACAGACGTGCACAGCATGGCTGAAAGACACACTGCACATCTATGCACTCAGCAACGGACGTCCTTTCAGAACAATATTAATTATCAGCCGCCTGCGATTGACAGTTCGAATCCAACGCAAGAAAAATGACCGCGTAAAAGAGCGTAGGAGCATGCTTTTGAATTTTCGAACTCGAATAAACACAAGAAAAAATTTCTCCCCAATCGGTGTTTAAGTGCGTGCGCACTCACACATCGTATGCAAAAAAAAAAAAAAAAAAAAAAAAAAAATAACTAGATAAAATAATAATAATAAATATGCCTACGAAAGAAAATCACTGTCTTCACGTGAAATTAGTTTCATGGTTAAATCAAAATCAAATTTAAATCAGTCAGAAGACATTTCATTGATTAAAATGATATACAAAAACAGTTAAATTGGAAGAAGGTAAGCCAGGCAAAGCTTATCTTCACTGCAAAGCGTCTTCTTGGACGTTTTGTAGCCAAAGCTTGCGCAAACTAGCCCTGAAGAGCCATTGAGCCCCAAGTTTAAGATGCAAATATTAGTGGGCATGAAATAAACCGACACCGCTCGCTCTAATCTTGACTGACAGGCATCGGTCTGCGCGAAAACCGCGCCAAGCCGTCGTCACGTGTTTTGTAGCATGTCCCTCTCGCGGATTATGAACCTTGAAGCTGTTTTCGTTCTTCCCAGCACGATTCTTGTTAACAGGTCAATAGTGTCACGCTAATTTTTGTTAATTTTTTCGTTTTAGTTTCCCTTTTTGTCTCCCTTAGTTTGTGAACTAGTGAAAGTCACTTCTCCGAAACCAAAGGGACTACGTTGATTTCGTTTGCGTTAAAAAGAAGCTATAAAAAGAGCGACAGGGAAACTGAAGAGAAGAAGCTGCAAAGCGAGTGGAGATTGTATGTCAGTGCGATTACAGACTCCGTTGGCTACCTCAACCTTAGTCTTTATGTTTCCTAGCGAGATGAGGCCTGTGAAAGTCCACGTCATTGCAAAAACCGACCAACTGTTAGTGACGTGGCAATAGTATTTTAAACAGCATAATATATTTATACAGTATATTATGTTCATACAGTATATTATATTTATACAGCGTATTATGTAACTATAGTATTTTATAACAGCTCAGTATTATCCGCAAATATTAGGCATTGATTCTTTTTGCAAGCGTCAAGTGTACTTAAAAAGGGCGACAAAACAAGCCAACAAAAAGTAAAAAACGAAATTTATAAAAAAAGGGAAAAAAGCATCTCGTCCTTGCAAAGAAGTATCAAGTTACTCGTTTTTAGCATACGTATTCATTGAGCAGTGTACACATTGTCTCGTGAATTCTCATGTATCCGTCATATCGTATCCAAGATTAATTAAAGCCCTTTCAATTGCTTGGCTTCTTCCCAGGTGATGTGTCAGTGAAGTGATTCCTGGCTTGGAGGTTTCAACTTACCCGGGGAAAATCGTCCCATAACTTGGGAGCGTCAATTGTGGTGGTAGTGTTGTGTTTCACCATTGGGTGTTTGGTTTAGACATTTTTTGATTGGCGCGAAAGAGGAAGTTTTTAAGAAGAACAGGTTCGTCGTTTCTCGTTTTTCCTCTTGAGAATCTCAGGAGGGAAACAGTATTGCCGGCACTTGCAACGGATTGAACGATGATCATATCCAAGGACCTTTTTTTGCTCGGTGACCAAGAATACTTTCGGCTACCGCGAGGCGATCCTAACAGAGCCATGGCCCGAGCCGCATCACGGTAAGTCATAGTACACTAATTAATACCTTTTCCTAACAAACGAGCGGATTTAACACGATTTTCTTAAGAGTTCTCGAGCATTGATGTCGCCGCCAAAATCGCGCTAACGGTGACAGGGAACTGTTCTGTTTTTATAAGGCAATATGCTCACTTCAGATAATTTTGATGAAGCCAAATACAGAGGCCAATAGGTTACACTCATTCACTGTTAGTGATTTATTTTTAACTTAATTTTACAACAATCAAATCGTGTGCTGAAGAAATAGGTCTGGTTCAAAAGGAGGTCAAAAAGGGACTAACTCTTACAGGCTGGGTGCGGGGGATGTCGTTGTCACTAATAATGAATTTTAGGATTACGGTGGGAGGCTACGAAATTTAACTGTTGAGTAACAATGAAATTGAACATAGTGGATATTTTGTCCATCGTGCTGTTTCTATCCACTACAACAAGGCACATTAAACATACGCAAAAACCTTTCGTGCTTTAGCACGGAACAATTGATGAATAGTGTTGAAGCATAAAACCAGTTGAAAATCAGTATAGAAAAGTGCAATGATAAATTAAGGAGCTAAAGAAGTTGAGCTCAGAAGGGGATCTTATTGTTAGTCGTTATAACGTCAATCAGTTTTATAGGATTCCTGGGGGTTTTCAAGACCGGGGTAAAAAACAAAAACGGATACACATGAAAGAAATAAAACTGTAGAATAAAAAATGAGCCAAGGAAAAGTTCGTTGTCATGTTCGAATTGTGCTGCGTCAGTAGACATGTAACATGCAAGTCTGGGTTAGTTATTGTAGCATATAGTCCATAAAGGCTGGCAATGTAGTGCACGAGTCGAAGAATTGTAGTTTGAATGTTTGTTACAAACAGGACTGTTTTGAGTGTTGGGACAAGCGAAGTTGTGACCGGCTCGGTAGTATGTTAATTTTGGTTTTAAGGCGGAGTTGCGAGAATAAGAGGAGGACGGAAAACCCATTAGAGTTTCAAGGCGATCTATTGTTGTCCTATCGTGATTAACAAGACAAGATTGATGGCCTGTGAAAGCTGTAACAAAAGAGAAGCTAGAAATGGGAAAAATTGTACAACGCCCTCGGTTGTGCAGTTCATAAAGACGTATATTAAGTTAATATTACACTGCATGATGAAAGGTTGACATTTTGACAATAATCTCCTGAAATAATGTATAAATTACATTAAGAAATGCCTTAAATCTAAGTTAACATAAAATCAACAATAATTGCAGCACTAAGAATCCTAAGCGTATAGCATAAACACAATACTCAGATTAATTTTAGAAATAGATGCGACGATGAGATCAATAATCAGGTTAGTTGAACAATAGAAGAAAGGAGTCGATATGGAGTACTTGAGCATAGATGTGCAAACTTCATTTCTTGACTGATTCGTACTATAAAATTAAGTATTAAGACCTTAAAATAATGCTAATTCTGGAATTTGGAAAGGAGTTTAAACGAAAGCTTTAAAGGATAGGAACTGGGTGGAGACAAGATTCAACTGAGCCTTTTGAAGACTAATTATTAGACGTGTTCAGATAACTATACTGAATGTAGACACAAGGAAGATACTACCATGAATAGTTGATCGTCAGGGAACTTTTTTTTTAATTTAAGATGACGTCTGGTTGTTTGAAACCAAGAAAAAGAATCATTGATGTTTGACGTGAATAGTTTTAAAGACCAACGTATACAGTCGAAGGGCAATGGAAAAGGACTACTACTAGGTTTTCGTGAAGCCGGTGAAGCATTTGAATTAGCATGTGAAGACTAGTCTCGTGGCCTTGAAGGAGTCTAGTCTAGGGCCGTGCATTGCGTGCATAACCGTTATAAAGAACTTTAATTAAACAAAGTATAAAGACGGTGAGGCAGTAATGCGATATTCAGGTTACCAAGAGTCGGTTCACACCGACGGCATAGTAAGCGTCTGTAATTTGGTCTGTAGCCGGGCAGTGTCAATATATCAACGGATAAGCACGATTTACCTGTTGTTAAAGGCTTTTCTTGCCTCATTACGCGCAATGCAGGTTCGCGAAGGTGCGTGACGTGGACACAATGTCACCCGGGCGTCGAACGCTTTGTCTGGGCCAGACGTGTGCCCAGTTGAGCCGTCTAGGCAGCGGTTTCGAACGTTTTCGCGACTAACGCCACAGGACTCGACCTTGCCAACAATGAATGAAAATTTGCTCGCGCAGCGTATAGTGTACACACTCTTTACCCTGCAAGGCTCCGGTATTCACACAGCCCTCATGAAAGAATAGCATAGCAAATTCTCAGATATCATATTGCAAAAATGGGTAAAAAATCAAAGGAACCGTTTTGACAGTAATGTTGCAGTTAGGCGTGTCCGCTGCCCTCGTTTGAACTTTTGAGTAAAAATTTTATTATTAATTTTAAAAACTATGGCTGAATTTTTGAAACTTTTTGTGTTACAATAAAACGGGTAAACTAGTGTAGGGCTGATTTTTTTAAACGATTTTAAGCTAGAAAGAACACCGCACTTTTTGTTATATTCGTAAAGACTTAAGGTTTTGTGCGTCAGTATGATGCTGTATCTCTGTTTAGGGTTTCCATTTGAATTCGCTTAACAGTCCTATCCTCGCGGAAGCGGTGTCACTAGTTTTTATTTTAAAAATTTTGGAACTATTCCGGGGTCTTAGAAGTCTGTAATCCTTAAAGACTAGGGCAGTATCGGCAACAGTTACATAATTATTTATTTTGTATTAGAGTATTTTTTTTAAAAAAAACGAGTATTTTATTTCTTTTATTTATTTTGAAGCTTTTCTTCTTTTAATAAACCCTGCAATTTTTTTAAATTATATTTTAAATTATTCTAAATATTCTAAATTATTCTAAATATCCTAAATTGTATAATATTCAATATAAATATTCTTAATTATTTTTTAAAAAATATTAATGTAATATACTTTCAATTGTGGTAGCGTGTCAGATTTGTTCTAGAACAGCGTCCGGTCAGAAAAAAAGGATGGCAAAGCGCGTTTTCTCGTATGGACAGTCTGCCAGTTTGCCACGAAACGAAAAAAGAAAGAACCGGCCGCAAAAAGCAACAAAGAAAAAAGTTAAACGAAGGTCGAAGGCCTTGTTATGCAAATTAGCCAGACGCGGCAACATCGTTACGTACCCGGTACCCAGGCAGCAAAAAAATCACTGTTTTTTTCCCCAACATCGCGAATGTTTCGCTCAGCAGCAAAACTTTGCGTCATGTAATGAATACATATTTCTCCAGTTCAACATGTTATCTAAAAAAGTATATCATTTCAGCGTCTGTTCATGTCTCTCACTTGCCCTAACCTAAAATTATCAAACATCACGTGAGTCCAAACTTTCAGGAACTTTAATCGCTTTTTTAACTTTTTAACGTTTAATGGTAGTAAAATAATGCAAGTACGTAAATAGAAAATATAATAATTAAATATTTTAAAAAATAGACTGTAATAATATTTTTTTAACCGTAAATTTCATTAGATACCGTTAAGCCTCTAAAATGTTTACGCGTGTGATTGTTTCATTAAACGATGCAAATAATTTAATACTTGTACAAATACACGATATACATACACGATAAATAAAATAATGAATCAGCGAAAAATAAATGAATAAACCAGGGTGAAACAATTATTAATATAATATTAATAACAATAATTGAAATAATTAAACATAAATAATTAAACAATTATTCATTGGTGACTTTAAAAATATTAATAAAAGTAAATTACTGCAAGGACGATTAGTCAAGCTAGTGTCACCAGTTTTCGAGACAATCTTGCGCAACTTCCGCAATCGCCCTTGTCAAACGACACTGTCAGTGATCAAACATGAACGAAGGAAAAAATGGTAGATACGTCGATAAGTGAGCGTGGTACACTGAACTGTTTATGTAACCGTTCAGCTTTCATGAAAAACTCATCCTGTTCATCAGTTGTTCATAAGAAGATCGAGCGAACAGGCTTTTGGGCACCTATCTTGCCAGACTTGTTTTAGTCTTGCCCATAAAGCTAAAGAGACGGATTGCACAGCCGTATATCGCTCGCTCCTCTTTCGTTGACATTGCGCTGGTAAACGCAGAGCGAAGACAATAAGGAAGAGTTACAGAAATTTCGTAACTCAAGTCCTTTAAGTACTGGCATTGAGCAACTGTCAATAAAACGACCTTGAAATTCGAATAAAAGGTTTTGAGTGTGCGTTCACATTCGAGTACACAACAGTACTGTACTATACGTACTGTAAGTACTCATGAAAGTACACTCTTTCGCTTCAAAAAAAAAAGAAAATCAGACCGAAAATAATATTGAAAAAATATCTACAATATTTTTTCTAAATTATTTTGATGGATTCGAAAATAATTGAAAATTGTTTAATAACACTAAATTACTGGCAAATGTAAAAAATTACAATATTTACTTGCAAATATTTAAATATTTTTAAAAAATCTAGAAAAATCGTACAACTTAAAAACACATCAGAAGGTGTATTCTGAAATTCGAAAATCTCGTTTCATGTCTTTTCTTCGCCTTCTTCATCACCTTTCTTTCTCTCTTACGCGTTTTAAGCGCTAAAACTTCCCAGGGCATATGGCGTGAGTGACCTTGGCTTTCTGAGCAAGTTTTTATGAGCCTAACACAAAAGATAAAGAAGGGACCCATATTTAAGCTAGGAATATGGGAAAAGGGCGGAGCCTCTGCTGGGCAATTTCTCTAGGAGGAGGGTCTGCACTCCTTATTTGGCGTAGTTTTATTTAGATTTTTTTTGGTGGTGCGTTTCCAAGGTCATATAAGGAGCGAAACTAAAAGTGTCCGTTATTTTGTAAGATTTTTTTTAGAAAATCAGTTTCTCTTTCACTTTTGCGTACGCTTAGAAAAAATGAGGGTTGGTAGTATAGGAATTTTTACCTGTAGAGAAGGGGAGGTACTGGACAAAGACCTTGGTCTGTCATTTACATATGAGGCCACACGTAATAGAGTGTGGCAGCATGTGAGTGACCTTGACAGCGGAAACCGAGTAACCTGTATTACTTCTAGGGTACTCTTACGCATGCAGCGCCCTCACTATTAAGTAACTTTTAAGTAATATTGCCTTTTTTATATATTTTATTACGCTTTTAAAATTTAGGATACTGTAATTATGTAAATTCTAGTCAATTCAACTTTAATTTTTTATTTTTTTACGCAGTGTGTTTTAATTTTTTCTTATTTTATTCTTATATTTTATTTATTTTTTATTTATTTTTAATATTTTATAAAAGTTTAACCTAAAATTTCAGATTATTTCGTCAATAAACAATGTATATAAAGTTCGAGTTTAAAGTTTTAAATTTATTGCATTTTCTTGTCCATATTTTAGTCAATTCGTGTGTTTCCAAGGAAAAGTCATTAGTTTTCTAAAGTTTGTTGGCGACATTGATGGACGAGGGTGGTGAGGGGTTAGGGAAAATTTCTGTAAACTCATGTTAGGGAGAGTTTTTCGGGGTTTGGGAAAGTTTTTGTGATACAAGGTTTCTTTTTTAGTTAGAGAAGTGACGGTGTTGAATTAGGTACGCATTGTTATGGCAGTAGGCGACCTTGTCCACGCCCCTAGTCAAGGTCGGTGGTCCCTCGTTTCGTCTCGTAAAAAGGATCTCAAAAGTTCGGGATCCGTGAGGGTTTTCTGATGCAAAATTGTTGTGAAATCATTCGAAAGTTAGAGCTTGAAGGTTCTTCGTTGGGGGAAATTTTGTACTATTCACAGAATACTTTCATTTCCGTTTTGCTTTTACTTCCGTGATTTTAAGCATTTGTGAAATTTTCAAGTATATTTTTCAAAGCAATTTTTGAGATTTTTTTTTTAGAAATCCAATATTTTTTGAATTTCTATGTACTTTGAAAAGTTCAAATATGACTTTTTAATTAATTAAAAAAATCCAGGGAGCATTTTGCGATTTTCAGGTCTCTGCTCAAGAATATTCCTAGAAGTAAGATAATATTATTTCAAGGAAATTTTATTACCGTTGAGTATTTCTTTGAAATTTGAGAAGTTAAACAGGAAGACGTTTGAATGAAGCTAAAGGAAGGCAAGCAAACGAAATTTCTCAGTGTTTTCTTGAATGGCAAGCATTGCGTGACCAACAAGTGCGTTTGTTTTGACTGGATTTTCGCAAGCTAATAAAACTCGCCTTGCTGAATCATCGCATTTGTCGCATGACCCGGTCAAGAGCGTCTTTTTAATTCGCATTTCTTTAGTCGTCAAGTGAGGCGTTGTAAACTATCACAGCTCGTAGCTTTGCTAAGACTCTGAAGCAAATATGTATGCATTGTCCATGCGTGTGTGGTTGTAAACGTTTAAAGCTTGTTCACCAGTTTAAGTCACTTAGCATGTGGCCAATCGCAGAAAGACAAATCTTGTATTTAAAAGGCGAACCGGTTTTTTTTGGCTAACTTGCTAACAGACAAAAACACCGTCTCGATTTTCGAAATAAAAACGTATAAATAAAAAATAAAAATAATTACAATGTTCTAACGAAAATAATTTAAATTTTCTTTTTTCGATTCTTGTGATTTTCTGATGTCAAAGTCACTCGAATTTGCATACGAACTTTTTACCCAGTTAGTTAAGTTTTTCGTTGATTCCGTTTTGGAAACGCGGTAAATAGACAGTCCATATGCGTGTTCTGTGTAAACGTGTGTGACTTGTAGACAGGAAAAATGAAGCTACGAGGAAAAAACTGTGTCTGGCTGTAAGTTTTTTCGTACATTCTTACTCGAAGAAAAGAGACGATGCGTTTCTTAATGCACCAAAACCCACTTCTTGCTGAGAAAACCTGAATGTGATTGATTTCCAGAAGTTCAGGACGAACAGGTTTAAAGCGGAACGGTTCGACGGGTAAAAAGTAACTTGCTGAAGAATAAATTGTCCATGAGCTGTTTCAAAGACAATTTCCAGAAGAACTAACTAGGAAAATTTTAGTTGAATATCAAGTATTTTTAAAAAAAAAAAATAGCGAAACAATTCTACGTTCAAGTCCTACAGTATTTTAACTCTGAAATTAAAATTTCGAAACTCTTAAGTAAGGGCAAATGTCACGTTTACGTAAGAAAATAAGTTCTCGTCTAATCGTAGTCAAACACAAGTAGTGCTGTACTTAACTAAAAAAGGTATTCAAACAAAACTAACCAGCTTTATACCCAACTCAAGACTGAGTGTGAACACTGGGCAATCACGAGGTTAAAGGTTAGTCTAATGATCAAGTAGGGTAGTAGTCCGAGGCTTAGTTATCAACATAAACATAGTTAAAAGTAACCCATAAACGTTCGCTGAAGCCGTGCACGAGATGCGGAACAACAATGAAACTGTGCTACGTAATTCCATAAATTCGCCCGAGATAGCAGCGCCTGCCACAAGGAAAAAGAGACACAGTTTCAGGGCTCACATCACGTTGTATGAACTATAGTTTTTAGAGATCGAAGTTTGGTACATGTACGTGTGTTCGAATACGGAGGCGTTGACGTGTCGCTGTCCAAGCCATGTGAGCGTACACAGCGCCATAGACGCCATAGCGGGAGTTAACAGAAACATGTTTAAGCGCGAATTCTGATTTATTGATAAAACTTATATATTAAATATAAGTATTATCCATCACTATACGTTATCTTTTCTTTTCTTTTTTCTCTATATTTCCTTATTTCAGTTTGTCTCGTGTTCTGTTTCGTTGCGAGACAAAGCAAGGCCATAAATATTCGTGATTCTAAAGCAAAACACGGCCGTTTCGAAATGCCCATACATGTTACTCTCTCCACAACTACGTGGGTTTTGCCATTACGCAACAGATAAGGCGAACATGTCGAACTACTTTAGTCGTAACGCTAGAGTTTTCTAACAAACTGATAACATGTGTATAAGGAAGCACAAGGATAACATTACACAACTCTGATAAATAAGCTTTTTTTTGGAAATAAATAAATAAAAAACAGTGAGTCAAATTCTCCTTGAGATGATGACATAAGCACGAAAATGGTAACGTGTTGATCTTTCTGGGGAAAACGTTACACCACCAGACTTGTTTTCCCTTTTTCAGAATTTCAGTTTAGGGAGAAAGAATTTAGAAAGTAAACAAGGACACTAGGGAGATGCGTACTCATCTCTTCCGAACTCTGTGAGCCGAAAATCAATGGACTTTGAACCTTTTCATGGAAGATAAGTTTTGTGTTACAAAATTTGAAAAATCTTAACAATGTTCACGAATTTGTTCCAAAACTCTTCGGGTCGTTTCCTTAATTCCAGCAATGTTTACCATGGCTTTGATATAAATCTACATAAATTGAATATCGTAGTTTTCTAAATTAAATATATTTTTTATTTTTATTTTTTTTTTATTATTATTTTTTACTCTTGGTTTGCAAGTTGGAGAAATTTTCCGTTTTCTTTCTGTATGTCGTGTTGCCCATAATGCGAAATTTCGCCTCGGGGTATTATACAGTGTTTCTGGGCTCTGACCAATAAATCTCACTGCAACCTTGTATGAAAAAAAGAATCAAATAAAAAGGACAAACGACAAGCAAAACAAAGTTAGACGCGTAGGTTGCAACTCTTCTCACTGCATTTGCCCGTTATTAGGTCAGGAAGCCAGTAGTAAGACGCAAAACTTTTTGTTGGTTCACCTTTCCCGAAAAACGAATTTAAAAAAAAGGAACGAAAGAAGCTCAAGCCAGTTTATAAGGTATAGATGAGGTTTTTGTCCCTTGGGCTCTATGACAATTTTCATCCTTTTTTTATCTCTCACTGTTCTCGCACCATTCTTTCGTTATGCGCCAAAGCTGCAAAAGGTGTTGCGCAGTAAGTTAGAAAGGCAGTGGGATTTCAGCAAGAAGCTGACCTAGAATTCCGGGATATTTTGAACATCTTTTATTGATTGGTTGACCGGGTTTCCTACGTCTGGCGATGTTGTGAAAGGGAAAGCTCCATTGTTGAATTTGCACACTCCAGTCCATTTGTTTCTTAGCAACACAACATTGAATGTCATCACTAGCTTAAAAAACTTATTATTTTCGAAAAATTAACAATTATAGCAATAAAGTTTATACAAATTGATAGATATAGACTGGCAATAATTAAAAATAGAGTAAAATTAATGCTACAATCAATTTAAATGAAAATAAAAAATAGAAATTGAAAAAAACTAAGAGGATTTCGTGCAAGTGTGGTACGAGGGCAATGGCCTCTTGGTGAGCAAATAGTTATTCCTTCCGAGAAGGTGAAAATGAAACTGAGAGGGAGCCAAATACGTAGGAAACTAGGTAACGGAAAAGAAGCTGGTGCGAATGTACTCAAATTTCTTAGTAAACGTATACTAATCATTCCATTCTCGTACTTTCGCAATTAGTTTTTGTTTCATTTAAGGGCATACTTGTGTAAATAACCGAAGTTTAACACTTTTAGAGTACTTTTGTGTCAGTTTCTCCACATGTTGCCCAAATATATTCTATAACTAGCTTAATCCAACTAAAACGGCTTTGAACTCACTAAAAGTCCCTTAACCTAACGTAAACAAAGGTAACCCAACCCTAAATTTACCTTAACCTACATGAAACTTGCTTAAACTAGCTAAAGATTGCCTAATCTAACTTAAATTAGCCGAAATCTTCCCTAATTTACGACAATAAAGATTGTACAAAAGTGAAGAAGTAGTTAAGAATACTAATATTATGTTAAGTAAGGTTGAGCTTGGTGGTAAACAAGTCTTTTTAGGGCGTTTGAAGGTACTAAACGTTGGTGGTTTTAATTTACTGAAGTTTGACTTAAATGTAACTCATATTTTCAGAATTTAAGTTGTATTCGCCTAATTTAGCCTTTTTTGTAATAAATATTACGGAAAAGTGAAAAGAATAGTTATGAATACGAATAGTATGTTACGTAAGGTTAAACTTGGTGGTAAACAAGTCTTTTTAGGATGTTTGAAGGTACTAAACGGTGGTTGTGAAACGGTAGGAACGGGAGTTCTATTGTTGCGTGGCTGAGTTTCCAGGTAGGAACGGTAAGAGGACGGAAGAGAAAGTTGGGTTGAAGGTTGTGCTAGTTGGCAGCTAAACTGGAAGAACCAACAATTCGCGCAAGCCAGGAGCTTAACTTACATATAGTAAAAAACTGCAAAGAAAACGAAGCAAGACTGAAATAATAACAAAAAGAGGAAGGAAAAAGGAAACAAGCCAGAAAGAGAGAGAGAGACTAGGACATTTTTCCCGAACCTTTCCTTTCGACATGCAAAAGGGTCAATCACCGTGATATAGAGCGTCACAATTTTTGAGAAAATTTTAAGACGTATTTACACAGTTTTGTGGGCAACTTTTAGTAATTAATTCGAATTTTTTAATTATTTCTGATTTTTTATTTTTATTTGGTCCAATTAAAGCATGAACGCAGAGTTGTAAACAATTGCTGCGAGAAGGCTATTTCGAAGACGCCTGAAGAATGAACATGTTAAGGCCCCTTTCACAATTAATTCCATTTAACTTGTTATGGAGATCAACGTAGATTTCGTGTTACGGAAAATAAATGCGTCATTCGCTCTACTGCGACCACGCTAACAGCCACATTCCCTTTCTCAAGTGAAAGTACACTGCCCACAATTATTTCGCAAACTGTGGCATTTGCGAATGTAGTACACGGGATAAACATTTGGCACAGCAACCTTTACCTCGTTATGCGCGGATTCTGGTGAGCGATGCATATGCATTTGTATAGGAAACTTCGTTATACGCGGGTTTGAATGAGCGTTTGACATGTGTTTACAATACACAGCCTCGCGTTTCGCGGCTTGCCGTATTTCTAGTAAGCGCGTCCCTGCGTTACCTCGTTATGCGCGGGAAACGGGATAGGGAATCCTGTACTAACCTCCCGCGTATAACGAGTCCTTATGGGGAAATCCCGTATTGCGTCACGTCAAGCAATTCCCCTTTAGCTTAGGGAAATGGCTTTAACGATCTCTGCCTTTTTTCAAGTTCAGGCGTCGTTTTTATGGAACCTGTTACGAATGTTTGAAGAGACAAGAGGGTAGATGATGCTTAAAAAAAGGAAAAATACAGAAAAAAATGAAAAAGAGGGAAGAAATTTTGGAAGGAATGCTACGTTTATTTCGGCTTCGCCTAAGCGTCCATGAGTTTCTATGCTGTTTTCTGTCGAGGCCAGTGAACTCGGGTGACGATGTGGCCTACATTTAGTGCCTTGCCAAGACCAGTTGGCCATTCGCTGTGATATTTTCCGTGCTAATAAGGATTAATAGTCAAGAGCGTGCAAACGCCTTTTACTTTGACGCTCTGCGAAAACTGCGCTTTTAAAAATCTTAAAGAAAACACAGGAAGTGAGATATTACTTCCTGCGCTACGAGATAAAAATAATCAATAATAGAACGCATATGAGGCAGTACTGCACAACACAAGCATTTAAACGTAAGAAACACCGAACGTAACCCAAAAATATCCTGAAAATTACCTGAAAATTCGGTAATTTCATACATTCGCTACAATCGATCTTTTAACCAAACACTAAGAACTTTAAAATTAAGAACAGTACAGAAGAACTTTTATAGAACTGTAATATTTCCAAAAATAAGCAATGGAAAATATGGATTTTTTAAAACTATTTATTTTTGGATTTTTTTAATTTTAATTTTTATCGAAAGATAAAGTGAGGAAAAATACGTATAAATACAGGATTTGAAAACTTTTAAGAAGGACTTGACTTCAAAGTCAGTAAAATTGCGTGAAGCGTATTTCCACAAAAGAATAATCATGTAAAAAATTCTTGGAAATTTAGAAAAATACGTATAAAAACAGGAATGTACAGCTTCCTTTGATAAAATTAGCCTTGCAGAAGGATACGTGTATGTACAGTATAGAACGCTCAGTACTGCACGCAATGTGTCGCGTAAACGATCGAATCCAAGGCAACCTAATTTAACCCAGTCCGGGACATGTGAGATGGTATTGTTTTTGCAATCGTTAAGGAATCCGTTATATAAGTCCAGTTCGGAATCGTGTTCAACCAGGAGTTCGTTCACCTCGAGAGCTTTTTTTCTTTTTTTTTTCTGGTGACGTTCAATATATCGACGCCTCGTGCTGCTTTTCCTTCCTTTCAAACTTTTTTCGTTCACTTTGTTTGAGAAAGGCAAGCAAAGAACGAAAAAGTTAACAGTCTAGGGCTCTAAACTTTCTGAAAGTTCAAACGCGTGGCACTAGGCACGCAAGCAATTCTTGGGTGACTTTTTCGATTGTCTGGTATGTTTATCACTTATCTACGAGTGTATAAAAATTCAGAAAATTTCGCAACGGAATTCCATTACATTCTTTTTATTGAGTTCTTCCTGTTGTAAGGCTCATTGTAAGCTAATGAGCCTCATGTTGATAGACAGGCACGAATTGATCTGATTTCGTGTAAAGGTTATTGAACTCCGATCAGAAAAAAATACTGAGTTCCATTGTTACTGGAAATTCTATACTTATTTTCCAAAGTTATTCTTGTATAAGTTGCGTTGTTTTCATGGTTTCAGAGACTGCATAAAATTGTTTACATAATTAAAGCTTGAAGCATTACGAGTTCATTGTTAAGACCAGTGTTGAGGAAATTCGTAATTTATCCAAAAATCCAGAATTTTCTAATTATATTGTTATGGTATTTTTTTAATTTTTTTCTGTTACGCTCTTAAGAATCGCAAGCTTTAAAATTCCATTATTAAGAGTATAAGAATCTTCAATATTTTCTTTGGAACTGCGAAGTTTGTTCGCCCATTTACGCATTTAGCACAACATCTAAACTTTGCCCTAAAAAAACGTGTTAGAAGCAAAATTTTTCGCAATTTTTAAGAGATTTGTCAAGATGTTAGAAGCGTTGTTGTTATTGTTAGCCTCGTATATTGTTACCCAAAATACTTCATATTTATTTGTAATTTAATTTTACTGTAAATACGCGTTTGCTCTAGAATTTCATTGCTGCATTAAGCTTCCGTGTAAAGGTGTATTGCGGTTTCCCTGCAGACTAGTTACAATAGTGGAACTATCGTGATAAGGGCAATAACCTAAAGTCGACCTACTTGCTTTGCCAACGGACCCTTTTTTTACCTCTTCGCGCGAAAAAAAAGGATGAATCCACAAAAACTTACGATGCAGCTAGCTCCTCCGGAGATCATTCAGCACGAATTCTCAAAGACCCCCCTCCCCACCAAGATGACCAGTGACGTCACCACAACACTACCTCCAACCGCTATCTTGCAAGAGTTTCCTCCTAAAACATTAAAAAATGAAAACAAAACCGAAATAGGTTTCAAAGCCTCGTAAAAGCATTGGTACAGATTGTTAGGAACTTTCAGTGTTCTTAACAATCAAAGAACAAAGTTCTTTAAGTCTTATTGTTGGAGAATATTTCCAATGATAGAAAATGGGGAAAATATGAATATGAAAATTGAAATAAAATTGAAAATAAAATTTTGCTGTTTGAATTTTGTTTATACAGTTAAGTGTTCGTTATAACGAGCACATTGAAAACGGAATATTTGTTACAAAGTTCGTTATATCAGGTTTGTTGTGCCTTACTTACCTTAAAATAAATTTATTGTAGCCGAAATTTTGTTAAAAATGGGATCATTATAACGAAGTTTTACTATTAAAAGTAAATTAGATAATAAATAGTATAGTAGTGTTTCTTTATAACGAACCCGTTTATAACGAATTTTCTGCCTTAAAAGGCGAATTTTAAGGACTTGAGGTACGTAAATCTAAAGAAAAATTGCCTGATGTAACGGAAATCGGATATAACGAAAGTAAAGTACAAATGGAAAATAAAAACAGTAGAAACTCGTTATAAAGAACCTTTGTATAACGAACTTTCAACCACAGTTAACGGGTTTTGAGGTCATGGGGTATGTAAATATACATAAAAGCGACTGAATTAGTGAACTTTGATTTTCTAAAGTTTTTCTGGTTTCCGTTGGTTCGTTATAGCGACATTCTAGCCGTTTTTATTGTATTTTCTGTGTAATTTAAGTTACCGTTTTTGATTTTCTGTTTATTTTTGTCTGTAGCTGTCTCTTTTGTCTTTTCTGTTTTTTTATTTAGTTTTGTTTTAAGCCATTGTTGAGGTGGCGTGGTTTGTTTGTTTTGCTTTTCATCGCGAAACGTGCCGTGAGATTTTGGTCAGAGAATTCACGCGCTCCGCCGAGTTCAAAGACCCTCTCAAGGCAACTCAGCATTATATACACACTACGCAACCACATATAAAAACACTGTAGACAAATTTACATGCGAAGAGCTGCAGACACCAAAAAGGGCTGGATCTGGGCTAATGTGTATCTATTGTCAACGTAAATCTTTACAGTAAATATATTGCACTCTTTCCCTTCACTGACATTTTGATAATTTAACAATGTAAATATAGTAAGTTAAGTTTACGATGGTTGTCAAAAAATAAAAAAGTATTTATTGTAAAAGTATTATTTAAAAGATAATATAAGTAATAACATTATACAATATAATAATAATAATAATAATAATAATAATAATAATAATAATAATAATAATAATAATAAAATTTTAATATAAAAATATTAGCACAGTGAACTTTTAAAAGGGTAGAGGGTAGTGGAGCTCTGGAGGCGTGGCTATGTCAGGGAAGCGAAAGAAAAAAAGGTGAAAGTTGCTTCATTTCCCAAAATAAAAAAGAAGTTTTAAGAACTAGAGCCAAAAAGTTGTTCTTTTTGTCCTTCCTTGAATGTAACCGCACTAGCTGCTCCTAAAATCGCAGAGAGCTTTCGTCGGTCATTGAACTCTTGTGTTGTACTCCTATAAGAGTCTAGCCCAGGCAACCAAAAAACGTCAATATATCAGTCACAGATGGGAATTAATCGAAAAGCCGTAAATAATGAGGCAAAATTGGAAAACGCACCACGAACAAGTTTTTTGTACCGCATTTCGTTATTTGTCGCAGTGCCAGAGTAAAATTAACTTAGAAATTAATACACAAAAGTTACTGCAATCTTAGCCAGATGCCTAAATAATTAATGTAGGCATAAATGATTGCATCAATTTTATTTTCAGTTCGTTACAGAAATGTCCAGGTGACGTAAATTTCGACAATTAGTCCATTTGAACAAAGCCAGTTGCTTTCAAAATTGTTGAAAGCTATCAGAGTACTTAGACGAACAATGTCCAGCAGATTCGCTCGAGAATTTTGCCAAACAGCCCAAAAATGCCTATAACCATTGTTCATATTTCCAGAATTTTCCTCTATTTCTTTTTAAAATGTCGAGAAATTATCTTTTTTTGCAATTTTAACTTAATATCGAGTTCGCATCTTGTCTAGGATAATAAAGTTGCTTATTACCCTAAAATATCAGGTGTTACATATTTTTAAGATTTGTACTGTATTTTTCGCAGATTTAAAATGTGCAATATTTCGCGCGATTTTTTAGATTGTTTTTAATGTTGTTTATTGATATAGTTCTTGTTTACTTCATTAAGGATAATAGAACCACTGCTAGATTTTTTTTTTTTTTTTTTTTTTTTTTTAGAATTGATATAAAAAGCGAAGAGAAGTGGAGCAGAATTTTAGCTAAAATCCGGGTTCATTTTTCGCTGCGTAAGAAGCTTAGGAATCCTCTTACCGTTTGCGTCACATTGGTCGGGCAAAAGGATGTCATTTCAGATAACTATGTAGGCTCAAAGTGCCGTGCTTCCTATGATATGTACTTTGCATTTAATGAAGTAGAATACTACAAAAAAATCTTATGGGTAAAGGCATTCTTATGGCGCAAACATTTCCAGGCGCTGCCAATTTTCATTATTGGCAAGCGCGAGTCCCTTCCCTTTGGGAAGCCATACGACAGCTAGAACTGCTTCGAGCATTGCCTGAACCTGTCCCGCGCTCCCTACGGCATAGGGCGTGCGGACAGTTTTAGGCAGCTGGTGGTGAAGCAAATAAAATTCGGACGCAGTCTGTACCCCATATTTTGTACGGTCCCGTAGGTTGAAGCTGCAGGAATTCTCCAAGCTGCAGTGCCAAGTGAGCCGAGTTAAAAGTGCATGTACATTCTCTCTTGCTCTCGGTCTTCCGAATCCAGGACATTTGGGATCGTTTTTTAACCGGTCAAGGTACTAGCAAGTAATTGGAGTGTGATCCACTCCCGCAGACACAGAGGTGAATGAACCCAAGACGCGTTTCGTTTTCATATAGACAGGAAAGACACTCCCCCCCCCCCTTTCTTAAACCAAACACAATGTGTCAGACACACAAAACCACAACAATCTCGTGTTTATGCTAGAGTCAAATGAGGGGAAGGAGTCAGCCAAACCGGGGTGAAAGTTTCATCGCTGAGATAAAATGGAAAACTTTTACTTAACCTCTAAGATTTCTTACCTTGGCCAACAATGGAGTCATGGAAATTGTTGTTTATTTTGCATTGTTAGCTTAGGAGAAATTGAATCTAAAGGTTTAAAACTTAAGCCCTTATAAAGGCAACAATGAAGTCAAGCTTTAGATTATTATGTTATGTTAGAGAAATAAAATAAAAGCTTCAACGGGTGCTAGCAACAATATACCTTAATAATACTTTAGATAGTTTGGTTAGTCAAGCTGAAAGTCAAGATAGGAACTTAGCAACAATAGATTCGAATATTATGTAACTTTGTATTGTTAGATACGATAGATACGATCCTGAAAAAAAAATCAATAATGGAAACTAATGATTTCCGTAATAGCTAAAAAACTATGAATTCAAATACCTCTAAAAGCTTGACAATAATCACTTGCTTTATTACCACTCGTCATTGTTACGTAGTTCGAGATCAAGTGTCCCGAGTTGAGAAATGTAGGGAAACAAGTCACGACCCCCCCCCCCCCCCCCCNCCCCCCCCCCCATAGTCAAGCAACGGTACTCCCGGAGGAGCGACCCTTGGAAGAACTTATGGTGAACGGGGCGGGGGGGGGGGGGAGGTGAAGAAGGAGGGGGTGCGATCTTACGAGGTATAAAGGTTTCCTCAGCTTCCTTTAGCCATTTTAGCCCAGCAACGGTTGTTAAAGTGTATATACCTCTCAACCCTATAAGTACTTACGCAAGTACGTACTTGGTCATTCTTGGTCCGTGAGTGTATAAAGAACGTACTCGCACTTGTCTCACGTACTTGTGTTCTGTTTACGTGTCCTTAAATTCACTAAACCCCTAAAAGTTTCATTGTTGCACTTTGCAGAGTGAGTTTACATTGTAAAGTGAATTTAAAGTGCTATTGAAAAAGGTCACGCCCCAGAGGTCCAATGGCGTGATTTTAGGGGAGGCACAACTGCTCTGGGTATAGTTAAAAGCCGTAGAAGCGCTAGTGTGACCTTGCCTCTACTTCCGAACGCAAAAAAAAGGGGACTCGAGCCAAGAAGGAAAGATTGAAGAACCGTTGGAGGCTGTTCCAAGTCTGGTGGCAGTGCGGTAGTAGTAGACACTTGGGTAGTAGTAGTGGTCGTCGTCCGAAAGCCCGGTGTGTAAGTTTGACGTATATATAGGCAACGCCAGGCCGGGCTTTACCTTTCAGTTGAGGCTTCCATAATCGGCCGACCTGTTGGATCTTGCGCACGCTCGCGTGCACACAGCTTGGCCGGGGGAACTGGCATTGCCGCGGCGTGCGGACTACACACAGGAACGCGTCAGTTTCGGTGCGTCGATTATTTCCAATGGGCGCGTTTTTGGATAGAACAGTGTTTCAATGGGCTGTGATTTGTTAAGTGATCTTTATAACGAACCTTAAGTGATCTTTTACACCAGAAGTTCCAGAAAATTAAGTTTAAAGACAATTTTTTGGATTAAAAGATTTTTTTGGATTTAAAAAGAAAAAGTGATTTCACCAGTGGCCATGATGTCTAAATTGGATGCAATACTTGTGCCACCCACCGAAGCCCTCCTAGGGCGTGTGTCAAGGTATTTAGTGCGCTTTAAGGCGAAAAAATTGCAATACAACCGTTTTCTAGTCAATTTTGGCTCAATTCTAGAATGTTGGAAAAAACTGGGACAGTTGGTCAGCTTTTACCCATTTTGGCGTACCCGATTTTTCTCGTCAGGTGTTAACTTGTGTGCCTTTTTGCCCAAAAATGCGTAAATTTAATACGCTTAAATTGAGGTATAGGATAAAGATTTAAAATAGCACAAAATTTAAAAGATAATTACTATTTAAAAAGTTTTTCGATCTTTAAGGCACGTTTTACAAAGCAAATAAAGAAACTGAGACAGACTACATGGGTTTTACCTTTAGGCTGTACTCGTTTTTTGTAGACAATAGGTTATACAATCTTTAATCAATAAAAAATTTATATTTAATACGTATAAAGCTGAATTTAATTAAGACAATATTTCGAAGCTATTCTAATGATATTTAAGCGAGTTATAAAAAGGAAAGAAAATAATAGTTTCGTGTCCATAATTTACGTTCAACAAATAAGAAAAAGAAAGTGGGACAGATAGCATGGTTCTTCCCGTTAGGTCGTATCCGTTTTTTGTGACAGCTCCTTAAATAGTAGCTAAAATGCGTGGATATAACAGTTTTGGGATGAGATAGACGAGAGAGAATGTTTTTTTAGAAGTTTTCTGGGCTGCAGCGACCTTGAGGAGGTTTATCAATGTGTTGGGGTGAAAGAAGCTTTTAATGGGTGGAATTTTGGGATTTTCGGTGATTTTAGGAAGTTTTAGTTATCTTCAGTGATCTTTTCGTCCTTTAGGCACGTTTAAAGAAAGCAAGAGCCTTGGGATATTTTGAATGAGCTTAGCGAGGGCAAAGGGTATATAGTGCATTACATTGATGAAAGCCATGCGTGCCGTGGATTGATTGGTTCTCCATCGAGCTAAGTCTGTTCGGAGTCAAGTGTGTGTAGTCATAAACGAAGGAATAATGTAGTCCTCAGCACGAAAATTCCATTGTTGTGTAGGAAAAACATTTCGTAGCTTTTTTTTAAAGCAATTCGATAAGTTTACGTCATTAAAATGGCTTCAATGTTTAAGCAGCTGTTTATTGAACATATCATTTGTGGCTTCCTTTACTGTTTTTATGGTAAAAAAATGTATATTTTATGGCTGTGTGTCAATTGATATTTCGTTTGTAATTATTTACTTATTTTTAGTGCAGTGCACTCCACGTTTTGGAATCAACAGCTCCGCTTAAGTAGATATTTGGCTAACGGTAATGTTTTAGCCCCGTTACGCCCATGCAAACTAACTTCGGATAAATGCATAATTTCATTTTGAGAGTAAAATTTTCAAGTTGCGCTTGCTTTAGGAGGCATAGTAACGTCGGCCATGTGAATAAAGATGAATAAGAATACAAATAAAGAGTTTTGAACCTGGGAATCGCATTACGCCATATTATTTTAAAATCTTCGACAACAAGCGAAATTTCGACATTTCACCATTGATACGAGACTTACTAAGTTAATTGTATTGAAAAACAGGGAAAGAAACATCCTAACGAGTACACATTGTGGTAAAAAGTCGTTATTAAGAAATCAGCGTATTAAATTGCTTCTATTTGCAAAAATAAAATGGTTTTGTGTTTTTTATTGACTCAGTTTTCTTGTTATTTACAGATCGGAGTCAAACAAATCTCAGCCACTGGATCTACAGTTTTCGGATTTGACAGTGGCGTTAGGGAAACACCCTAACAAGCGAGTCTTGTTAGATGGAATTTCTGGCCATGTGCGACCGGGAGAAATGCTGGCAGTTATGGGACCTTCGGGTAAATTTTTTTTTTTTTTTTTTTACAAATTTTGCACGCTATTTTCCCATATTGTTCTCGCTTTGGAGTTTTTCTTTATTTTCGTAATAAATTCTGTGTCAAGAATTTTTGCACCGTTATGATTTTTTGAAAGCTTTGTTGTTACAAATTATTATTATTATTATTATTATTATTATTATTATTATTATTATTATTATTATTATTATTATTATTATTTATTCTTGTTTTTTATGCGTAGGGTCCGGGAAAACCACCCTTTTGAATGCGTTGTCGGGAAGATTGCCGGAGGGTATGTTGGAGAAAGGACTCATTATGCTGAATGGCGAAAAGTTGAACAAAAAACTGCGCAGGAAAATTTGTTACGTCCTGCAACACGATATTTTCTTTCCGGGTCTTACGCTGAAGCAGACATTACGGGTAAATTTCGTTATTTTAACCCTCACTTACCCTCTCACGAATCTTAAATAAGAATAAGCCTGAATTTGTTCATAAAATTATATTAAAAAAAAAATTAAAAAAATTTAAGTAATTCCCAACCTTTTTTGTTTTCAGTTTCTTTTCATATTTCCGAAAACTTTTCAAAAATCGAAAGCTTTCTAGATGTTGCCAGCTAATTTCCTTTACTATTTTACTTCTTTAGATTTTTTAAAATATTTTTTATTTTTATTTATTTATTTTTTGCTTTTCTTAACAGTATACAGCGATGCTAAGATTACCGGATGAACTGTCGTACGAGGAAAAGATGGAACATGTGAACCATATTATCAAGATTTTAGATCTGCAAGCGTGCCAAGATACGAGTAAGTTCTTTTTCACAAAATAAAGATAAATAAAGTCAACGAGCCAGTTCGTGTAGAACTTGTTGAGAGAGAAAGCTAATAAATCTACTTTTCTTTCGTTTTTGACGTTTTGCAGTAATTGGAGATTGCATGATGCGAGGACTGTCCGGAGGCGAAAAGAAACGTGTCAGCGTGGCTACAGAGTTGCTGACAAACCCATCTGTCATGCTTTTGGATGTAATAAAGCCTTCCATTTTCTTTTATATGTTTGCTCTATTTTTTGACAATAATATTCTCAATTTTCTTTTAGCATTTGTTTTTCAGGAAAGTTAAGTTTTATTGATTTCTTACATTTCGAGTCCTATTTTTTAATCATTCTTTTTTTATTTAGTTTCATTTAATTATTTTTAGTTAGTTTCATTTATTTTTAGTTAGTTTAGTTAGCAATTCCTTGCTTGTTTATTTTAATTATCTTATTTTTTATTTTATTTGTTATTGTTATGAATTTTTGAAAAATCTATATTTAATAACACTCAACATCTTATCACTTATCGCTTTCAATTTCTATAATTTAAGACTTCATTGTTAATTATTTTTTTTTTCGTTTTGATACATTGTTCTGAATGAATATTTGAAAAAAAAAGGCTGAGTTAACGTGCGTTTTTCGTGTTTGCTTACTATAGGAACCGACATCTGGCTTGGATTCGAGCACAGCACACAATCTTATGTCCACTCTGCAGCAATATGCGCGCCAGGAGCACAAAACTGTTGTCATAACTGTACATCAACCGTCGTCACAAATCTTTTACATGTTCGACCGGCTTTTGCTGCTGTGTAATGGCCAGGTAACGAAGCTAAATAAGACACGTCTGCATAAAAATCCAAAAAGCAAGCAAAAAGAGACGAGAAAGAAGCGTTCAGTCGCAGCCAGACGTTTCTAGACCTTGACTTTTATTATTTTTAGACGGCGTACTTTGGCAAAGCCCGGAAAGTTGTCGACTTTTTCGAAGGCATTGGACTGCCTATTGAGCCTCATTACAATCCCGCAGACTTTATGTGTAAGTTAAAATTATTTGTCTCCCTAGAACTCGTTTTACAAATTTTCTCATTTATTTACTTTATTTTGTTTAATTGAAAAGGCATTTTTAGACATTCTGTAAGTCCTTGCATAGGTCTTCACTTATTTAGATTAACTTTTTAACTATTTAGATTGATTTATAAATATTATCCGACTTTCTAAACGGATTTTTTGAGCATTGTTCATCAATTTGTCTTTCTACTTAACTATAGGAAAGTTATTGCCATTCTTTAAGACGTTTTCTAATAAATTTATATTTTTTATAATTTTTTAATGTTTTTAATTTACTTAACGTTTTCTAATAAATTTACTGAACAAATTTAAATTTATTTACTGGAAAGCGTATTTTATTGTCCTTTGTTGTTACCTCATTTTACTGAATGAGTGATTATCGTGCCTTTTTAACTTGATTTCAAAAATTTAATTTTTTAAACATTTATTTTCGTACTTTGGCAGTGGAGCAAATTCGAGGGTTACCAGAGAGACGGGAAAGGATAGTGAAAGCGTACCGGGAATCGGTGGTTCGTCAAGAGGCGTTTCCTTCTCGATTCATCACTGACGCGGACGCTAATTACATGACTTCGACCAGTACTCTGTATGAAAACTTCCTGGAGGGTTCTCAAGAACTCAATGGTACTTATTTTGGCCTTCTTGTGTCTTCTTTTGTTTTATGGTTTACAAAAAATGAAAAAAAGATGGACCAAAGCAAAACAGCCTCCCCTTGTTGGTGTAGATGCTCCAGTGACCGAACCAGTACCGCAGCAAGTACCGGAATGCGTCTGCCAAACGCCTAATTGGCTTCTCCCAGCACGGTTGGACACAACGCCCAAACAATTGGAAACCCGAGTCGAACTTGATGGACATCTTGCCAATGTTTACAGCAGAATAGGTAACTAAATTTATCATAAGCTCTATTTTTAACTCACTAAAAAATTGTCATCGAAGTTTAATGAAAACCGTTGATTCTGCATTAATTTTTATTTTTATACACAAATATTTCGTTAATTTTCAGTTCGCATATTTCGTTTTGTTGAGTGTGATTTACGTTCTTAAAGATACGTTTTTAAAGATAAAGTTTAAAAGATAAACGTACGCTTTCATAAAATGTACATTTTGAAGATACACTTTCGAAATTTGCCAGAAATACTTCATTTTTGGTATTTTTGAATTATTTTTATTTTTTTTATATTTGTAATGGTTTGTTTTAAGTTTCTTTCGACCCGGTTTTCGAAATGGTTCATTTCTTTTGAATTTGTTTTTTATTATTATTTTTGGAATTTTTATTCATTTTTATCCATTTATTATGATTTGTTATTTTTATTTATTTTTTATTTTCTGAACCGTATAAAAAACCAACCTATCAATGTGTGAGTAACTCGTAAAAATGTCCGAAATTAGGATTTAAAACGAGTTTTTGTGTATAAAGATTGAAGCAAAATGGATTCTTTTGTCCAATAATGAAAAATTAGTAACAATTCTGTTCTGCTTTTTATATTTTTAGTAAAAGAAGACGACAGCAGTCGGCCGTCATCGTGGTCCGATGGATTAAGTCATTCCAGTCAGGAAAGTCACAGTCAATGCTGGGAAAAAAAATTTCCGACTTCCTTTTGGACGCAGTTCAAAGTAAGCGTATTTGTTTCTGGTAATAAAAATCCTGGAGTTCTTTTCTACCAGTTTCTTTTGTTTGCATCATTAGGTTCTTTCGCAAAGGAATTTCGCAGAAGCCAGACCACGGATGTTATCCAAACTTAACGCCATCCAGACCATTATTTTAGCACTGTTAGCGGGTTTATTGTGGTGGCAAAAGGAGAGAAAAGAAGAGCATTTATCAGACATTCAAGGCTGGATGTTTTTTTCCACAACGTATTGGATGTTGTTCGCCCTTTTCGGCGCCCTCCACTCATGTAAATATTAGTCCTACATTCCTCCAGTTATTCCTAAGTTTATTTCTAATGTTTACAATCTCTCAGTGGCTAGTTTTACATTCGGTTTATAATTCCATGCTCCTGATAGTTTTAAATCGGTTGCGTTACTCGCAAAAAAGGAAAGAAATTACTAAAAAAAGAAAATCAAACTTAATCTTAACATATATCGTATTAAAATTACACAAATATAGTATTACAAACGAAAATAGTGTCAAGTACCATAGAAGTTATGTTCAAAAGCAGTAAAACAGAATTAAGGCCAAGTTGTTTCTATTTCGGTGAATATTCTGTGTATTTCCATATTAAGATATTAAGATTCGTCCATTATAGCCAACTATTCGTTACAGAAGGGTTTGTTTAACGATATTGTTATATTTGATAGCTTCTTTGCTTCTGAATTCGAACACTAGTTTAATTGTCCAAAGTTACACGTGTAAAATTCAACTGAAATAGAGAAAGGTTTTGACAATATAATTCATATGTATAAAATGCATTTTTTTTTCTTTTGCAGTTCCTCAAGAGCGACCTGTCATTAACAAAGAAAGGCAATCAGGGGCTTACCGCCTTTCAGCGTACTATTTAGCCAAGATGGTGGGCGAGTTGCCACTAACGGTAACGTTGCCAGCTGCGTATCACATAATTTCCTATGGAATGCTGGGATTTCATAGCAGTGGCGTTTTCTTGGCCCTCTTGGCCTTCCTGGTGCTCAACACGATAGTTGCACAAGTAAAGCCAGTTTTCACTTCCACCTTTTCTTATTTCTTATATTTTGAAATTCTTTTCATTTATTATTATTTTTCTTAACTTGTCACATAAACCAACGTCGTCTTGAACGCACATAAATTTTCAAAATGCACCAACAATCACTCATTTCCGTTCTAAGTTTGTTAGGCACTCAAAACTATTTTTTCATGAATTTTGGGATTTTCTACTCAGCAAACTGAATTTTCACATTTTCTAAATAAATTATTCCGTTATGTAGAGCGCTGGGTTATTCATCGGTGCCGTTTGCATGGACGTGCAAACTTCGGTCACTATTAGTGCACTGTACACACTGGCGTGTCAGTTATTCGGTGGCTACTTAGCCACGTCAATTCCATCGTGGATGAAATGGATGCGTTATGCCTCCATGGTTCACTATGCCTTCCAGAATATGCAAATCGTCCAGTTCTCTTGGGAACCGATCAGGTAATACTTCACTCCCGAGCCACTTTGGGCCAAAAGCGTTGATTGCGCTACTGCGAAATCCCGTTACATCCCCCTCAGCTAAAGCTACCTTCACCTGGGCACATTTTTTTAAGTCAAGTTTTGCGAAAGGTCTTGCTTGTTTTTGTTTTGTTTTTTTTCTTTTTTTACTTTTCCGGTGAAGTTTCCTTTTGTCACCGTTTTCATTGCCAACAGCTTTCTAACAACGTGACCGAACCTTTTCCACTTTGTTTATCTCCGTCTTTTCCTTTTGTTGCATTTTATTTCTCTTTGTTTCTTTCCATTTTGTTTTGTTTTTATTTTCCATCGTTATATTTATTGACGCAACAGATTAAATCAGTTTTTCATTTTTTTTCTATATTTTGTTTAACACATAGATTGGCTAATTTCCCGTTTTCTGCAGCAACTTATTCTAAACTGTTTTTTACATTTTTTGTATTTCTTTTATTATGATTATTATTATATATAAAATATTTAATGTCCAATTTGTGCTTACAGGTGCGCAGCCGTGAATTCGCAATTTGGCGTTTGTGCGCAAGGCGGAAACGAGACCATCATTCCCACCTCGGACATTCTGGAAGCGTCAGGTGGCAACGATTTGGGTCTCTGGGGCAATACATTGGTATCGTTGGGTTTCCTGGTCATTTTCAGAGTGGGCGGTTACTTGGTGCTGCGCTACGTCCGCAAACCGCGGTGAAAACGCATCTACGGAACTTAGGAATCCCTTTAAAAGACACTATTAATTTCGTGGTAACTGTAAATGGAGTGCAATGGTGAAAATAAGGCAACAATGGAATTTATCTTACATGCCGTGAAAGATCAAACCACGCCCCCTGTGTTGATGGAACTTTTGGAATTTTCCCAGTTAATTTATCAGTCCAGTGCCCAAAGACTTTGGCTTTATTTACAGTTAAAAAAAAGTCGCAAAGTCACCTCAAAACACGACGTACCTTTCCCTTTCAGAAAACGGTCCGAGATGGATTTTTTAAATTTTCATTTTAGAAGATTTATTCAGATGTTAAGTTCACAAGACTGTGATGCACGTAAGAGACGTTCCCTGATTTGTAAGACGACTTAAAAGAAAGAAAGGAATTCATGGAAAGTGGGTGGCTGGTCTACCGTTGACAAGTGTTTGAGCCGTGTTTTCGTGACTTATTTCTCTTTCCCTGGTTTCAATTCCTTAACGTCAAGTGTCTTCCGTTTTTGCCGGTATCAAGCCTTGTGTCTATTTTAGTTCGTTTTTCTATCGATGATTTTAACTTCTGAGCAAATTCCAATGCTGTGTTGGTCGTCCCGTGTAAAATTCCTCCCCGTATATGGAAAAGTTGTATAGGAAAAAAGTTTACGGTGTTGATAAAAGATGGCGGTTTTTGCTTTGTGCCTGTGATATAGCTTGTATGCCCCGCTTCTTTTATGGAATACCGTGCCGAAACGCTTAAATGGAGCGAGAATATCGGCCTTTGTGCATTACACTATTAATTTCAGCAAAAAAAGGCTATTTTATTCGAGTAAAAATCTTGATACAACGGATGTTCGTTATAGACTCAGTTACATGTTAGTGATCAACGGTCGGTTAATCAGAAAATGGTATCCTTTTCTTAAAGGAAGTTTTGACCAACAGAGTCGAATTTTGTTCATCCAAGTACAGGGGCGCAGCCAGGAATTTTTTCGGGGGGGGGGGGGGG
>JAGQDJ010000073.1:115460-338559 GCA_022885665.1 Triops longicaudatus
CCTTTGCTGCGCCCCTGTTTCCTACCTGAAAGAATTCTAAGAAATAATAAATGAACAGCTCTAGTCTTCATAAATGACAAGCGAACGATCAACATACCATAAGTAAAATTTATATTTCAAATAACGAAAGGAATGCAAAGCGCTTTGCTGTGCTGATTGGCAATGTGTTTATACTGATTTAACTAGAATCCTGTTTTTTTACTTAGCTTAACTAATGTCCAACTTTTGCCTATGAAATGTGAAGCAGTGTTGTAAATGTTAATTTTTATTATTTTATTCAATTTTGAGTTCATATGTTCAATATCAAGTTACGGACGACATTCAAGGAGATTCCTCATACGTCGTATGCAGTAGATTCCTGTAATTCCAAATTCATCGATTGGAATAACTTGTAAATATTCTGTATGTCGTAATACATAGAAATTTGCCTGAACCTTAAGTGTTGACTATAGTACTTTATCTTGAACAAACGTCCTGACAGAAAGAAGTCTAGAAATAATCAAGGAACAGTACTAGTTAGAATCTGTGACAAGTTACATAGGTAACAAACCGCCGGATCTTTTTTTGTATTTAAAACAAGTAATCAGAAAGATAAGCCACGACTCCACTAATAGAAACCGTTGTTTCAAAAACCTATGTACTGAATTTATATCTGTGTTTGTACGACTTTTTAAAGCGTCTCTTGGCCGAGCGGTCTAAGTCCTGGACTTGTGTTCGTGAGGTCGTGGGTTCGATTCCCCGAGCCTGAGGTTTGTTTTTCAGAGGAAAGGACACTGTCAGCCCCCTGTCCTGGTTCCTATGGTACCTGGTTTATCCCAATATAAGGGAATTGCCAAAAGTACCATGGAAAGCAGGAGAGGGGATAGGAAAGGGTGAACGAGACCTCGAAAAGCATGATGCTGGCATCGTGCATCGCACTTTTTCCCAAGTTATTCCTTATGGGATTTCAAACTTTTTGGCTCCTGAGACGCCCTCAGGGCATAATTTCATATTCAAGCTCATTTTTCTCGCTTATTTGAAGGGCTAGCGCAATAATTCTTCCAGATTCGGAATCCACTCGTCGAGGCTGACAATTTGCATTCCTTAATTTCCAAATTGCAGACATGTCGGTTAATTAGGTTACGTCAGAATTACCATAATCTTTGTAATTCCAATAAAATTAATAAGTACGATAATAATTGTTCCAGTACAACAAACTTTTATTGGCAGAAATAAAATTACTACCGTCCAGGGGGCTTCACTCCGCCACTGGACTCAATTACATGTTGGTGATCAACGGTCGGTTAATCAGAAAAACGGTATCCTTTTCTCAAAGGAAGTTTTGGTCAACAGAGTCGAATTTTGTTCACCAGAGTCCAAGGTTGAAAAGTCAGTATTCTTTTCTATTAGGGTTCTGATTAACCGAGTTGTGCGCGCTTAATCAGAAACAGCGCTCCTTTTTTTCGCACGTTTTCTGGTTAACTGAGCTCAATGTGGTTAATAAGAATCCAAAGCAAGAAATATATTCTTTTTTTTATTTCCCGCGTAGATTTATGCTTCTTGCGGTGAAACGGTCGATACTACAAAAACGACGATAACAAAATAAATAATCAACCCCTTTCAAACACTCCAGCACCAAAGGGGTTGTACTTAGTACAATAGGGGATGGAGGGGAACTAGAATTCCTTTACATGTGTTCAGGTTAATCCAATTTAACTCGCTTAACCAAAATCATGATTATTTACAAATTTACATTTATTATGGATATTTTGTTTTGATTAATACTGTCGCATGTTTAAAACTTCAGTATTTTTTATACTTATTTCTCCCAGTTTTAGGATAATTCCGATCAATTGTCATTTTTTTCCGATTTGATTCTGAATTCTGAATCTGAATTCATTCTTGCTGAAACGTCATGAGCTTTTTTTTCTCCACAGAGCCGGGATCATTCGATGACGACGACTGAGAAGTTTTAGGTCTGGAAAATAAATTAAATACTAGTTATTGTTTCAAGTACATTTCCTTTTTTTCTGTAAATTGTTATTATTTTTTATTTTTAAAACCTTACTGTTTAAAGACTATTCGTTTGATAGAAACCTGCCGTGGAACCAGGCGAAATGAACTGGTTTTAACGGACGTTGTCTCATTCTCAGGTACTGAAGGGCTTATTAAGGATTCGATAATAGGTTTGCTATTTTCGTGCGATAAGCTAACTTCAGAAACCAAGCTGGGTTCATTATTAAAGTCAATTTCGTTCTGGAAAGCGGGCCGTTTGGCACGTGGTAGCTGCAAATCCTGGTGGACGTTTCTTTTCAAGCTTCGGGTACTAAAAACGGAGTAGGATTTACATTCGATTCTAATCGAATTATCTTATTGTTGTACTTTTGACGTTTAGTTTGCGAAAAAGACCCATTCGACGTTCTTAATTCGATAGCTTTTCGTCGGTCAAGAAGTTTTGCTCTAGTGTCGTCTAAAGATTCGAGCTCGGGGGCGTAGCACACGTGCAAAATTCCACCAAAATAGTTTTTGTTGTCTAGTTGGCGTTTGGCAAACCTAATAAATGCTGAAAGAAAGTTAGTTTCAAGTAAACGGAAAGGTAATTATACCTTGCAGTGGGTAATCGTTTAAAGGAGACTTGGTAAACGTCAGTGAATTCTTCGCGAGGGTAATCTGTCAGCTTAACGAATTTTTCTAATTCGCCGAATTTTTTGCAAAGAGTTTCCAGCTCATCGTGAATAGCGATAGAAGGTACACCGTGAATTAAGAGGTGTCTTGACTCGTCATTAACCGTGTAAACCTGTATGAGAGAAATTAGAATAACAGTTAGATGAAATTAACATAGATTCAAGTAAGTTTAAAAGTTACACAAGTTTAAATGTATGTACACTTTGTTATTTGTTTATTTTTGCATACTTTTATGGCTGTTAGTTTCCTTCCTTGGCGGTAACGTTCACGTGTAGTGCACAGAGGTTGTTGCACATGATGGGGTAATAGTTTAACGGAAGATTCTGACATAATTTCGGACATCGTTTCGGCTTATCTAACACGTGTAGTTGTCAACTTTTGTAAACAGTGGGAGAAACACGGAATAAATTTTACGGCATTTGAGAATCAGGTTCACTGTGCTGCCATCTCGGAAGTACTTGGAAAGATCTAAATTCGAACTACTTGAAAAAGACCAGGCATATTTTCGCGCGTACTGGTCCGTTCACCAGTTTCGCATTACGGCATTTCTGGTAGACAATAATATACGAGCAAAGTATGATACGTAAATATTTCCATTAATTCACAAAAATTACGATTGTGAAAATTGTGAGTAATTTCGTTAATTATGTCATTACGTTGAAAAACGCATTTTAAATTTCTACTCATAACTCCACTAGGTGACAGACCCATCGACGCCATCTAGCAAACGATACTCAAATCGTTCCGGAATTTTCTGTCAACGCAAATGCCGTATTGTTTACAAGGATGGATCCCGCGTTACTGAGTAAACTAAAATCAGCAGGTAAGGTGCACACTTATTTTACACATAGTACACTTCAAATTAACTTCTTTTTCTAGGAACGCTGAGTGGTATTGGGCAAGAAGTTGTAAGACCCGCGTGCAAGAAATGTGGCTATCCTGGTCATTTGACGTACCAATGCCGCAATTTTCTCTCAGCTAATCCTGATACCGGCGTCGTCTTAGACGTTAGTTCTACCAGTTCAGAAGATGAAGACTATACCACTCCTTTAACTGAGCTCCGCGCTGAAGAATTGTTAAAACTAGCCAAATCCAAAGACTCGAAGAAAAAAGAAGAAAAAGACAAAAGCAAAAAATCGAAACACAAAGAGAAAAAGCGTAAACGTAAACGCTCGCCATCTACTTCGTCCAGTAGCAGTGAATCCTCCGATTCCGATAGCTCTGATGGCGAATCCAAAAAGAAAAAGAAGAAAAAGCATAAACGCAAACACAAGAAGACTTCGAAACGTTAAAAAAAAGTCGTTATTTGAATTATCACTATTTTTCTTTTTATTTTCCAATCACAATACAGTTCATTTTGCAAAAATTGTTGACTTAAAGTCTCATTGTATCATTACAACCACTCGGAGCCTAACTAGAACACATTTCAGAACAACGAATAAAAGCTAATGCTTCGGCTATCCTTGGAGCTGCTGGATCCTTTCGAGGACTTGCTGCTTTTAAATTTTCCTTTTCCCGAGAATCCTAGATCAACAAACGAAAAAAAAAAACAAAAAATTAGTATAAATAAAAATCACAAAATATATGAAATATTATTCGTTTTCAGAAAATTGTTCGTAAAAAACTGGTACGGTTTAACGGGTATTTCCTTATCGTAGTATCACTTTTTTATGGACATTTAATTGGGTAGCATCTTTTACCTTTGAATTTCTCCTGCGCTGCTTCAGCGTCGTCATCGTCGCTCTTCACTGGTGGGGGAGTGCCAGTCTTCTGCAAGTACGGAGCAAAGTACGAAGCCCAGAATGACGGAGGAGGGAAAACTGCTACGTAAGAAGGCTTGTCGCTGTTGGCGTCGACGACTTGCGTGGCTGCTGTAACCGTATCATCGGTTTTAGCTTCTTGTTCAGCCTCGGGAGCCACGCTTCTGGCGATCAAGACATCGCCAGGTACGGGTACGACCGGCACGCTAGCGGTAGTAGTCACGGCTGGTGACACTGAGGCGAGCTTGGCTTCAATGGCAGTGATCCGATCTTGTAAGGCGTTTTCGAGCTTCACGCCCACAGGCCCGTCGATATTGGCTGACACCCATGATTTGACTCCGCCCAAGAGTGCGGCAAACTCATCCGGAGCGAGTCGCTTCTCCATTCCCTAAATTTTGTTAAATTTTGTTTTATTTCTCAATTTCCTTGTACCAATGTCTATATGTTTTCTCTTTTTTTCCGTATCTATTGTAGTGTTATTTACTTAGTTGTGTTGTATTGCCGTTTGTATTAATTCAAAGTTTTATTTTTAATACATTTTTCTCGATATTTTTTTCTCTGTTTTTTTGTTTTTGTTTTTGTTATTGTCGAATTAATTATTGTATGTTTCCATCTGTTAAATTCGTATATTTAAAAAACGAGTTCTTGTCTTTTATGTACTTTAAAAAGAAAAGATAAAGGATAGATTAGCTTACGGGCACGTCAACAGGTAGCTCGGCTGTGTCGACAGTAGCGACAACTGGTGAACTAGCGGCCGCAGCGGCTTCTTTAGCTTTAATGGTGTCAATGCGTGCTTGTAAGGCGTTACCAAGTTTCAAGCCAACGGGGCCTTCGACGTTGTCCGTAACCCAGGATTTGATACCACCCAAAAGCGTAGCAAATTCGTCTGGAGCAAGTCGCTTCTCCATTGGTTGAGTCTTAATTATCATATTATATTAGCAAGAAAAATCCTTTAAGAGCTACATGTGTATTAAGAAATAATTTATATTTTGCTACTTTTTCCTACCTTATTGGCCAACTGGGCATCAACAGCGTCAATACGAGCTTGCAAAGCAGCCTGAATCTTATCACCCAAAGGCCCGGTGATATGATCTGCTAAAGCAGTTTTAATATCGCCCAGTAAGGCAGCGAACTCTTCTGGAGCGAAACTGACCCTTTTCACGGGACCCTGTTTTTTATAAATAATACGAAATAACAAACATAAGGAAAATGTGTAAGTTAAGGATAAGTGGGCTAGACGGCACAAACGCTTTACCGTTGTGTCTGAATTAGCTGTTTCATTTTTGCTGGCGTTTTCTAAGTCAATTCGAGCTTGGAGAGAATTGATCCGGGCTTGTAAGTCGTTCTGAATTTTGGTGGCCACGGGTCCAGAGGCTCTGCTAGCAAAGAATGTCTGGAACTGCTGCAAGAGGGAACTAATGTCTCCCAAGCGCTGCGTCAATGGAGGAACCTAAAACGCTCACAAATAAAACGCAAAGAAAAAGTTAAAATTTAGGAGACAATCTGACGCAGTTAAGCCACAGTAATCTTCATAATGGTTGTGTGTTTTTGTAGAGCTTTAATATTATCTCTAGGGTTTGGCAGAATGGCATTGAAGATTTCCATGAAACTAGTGAAACGGGACATTTCGCACGTCGGACAAAAAATCCAAAAATAATACTTAATAAGCCAAATCATTTTTAGAGCTTAAAAAACAACACAGTATTATTTCTAAGTAAACTTAGTTTAGCTAGAATTATCTTTCAGTAACGATAACATAATCTGAATTTGGTTTAAATTTAATGTGTGCGCAAAACTCTGGTCAGGCCGTCGACAATCCTTAGTATACCTTTCCATATTTAATCACTAGGTGGCGTATACTGCATAAGCTGAGACAAAAATGCAGGGAAAAAATTCTCCGCCCATTTCAAGCATAGGAAAACCTTTCGAACGTTTCGTACCTCAGCGACTGCGTCGGTGCCAGCCAAGTCCGCGGAGGTTGGTGCAGCTCCCGCGGCGACGAGTCTGCTCTCAATGGCGTCAAGTCGGTCCTGCAACGCTTTACGAATCGAGTCCCCGGCTTCGCCGGGGATTTTGTCCGCGTAGAGGAACTTCATTTGGCTTACCAAAGTGGCAAAATCTTCGGGACTCATCCTCTTGCTGACACCCATCGCCTGCGGACCAAATTTTGAAATAATCCACAGAAACTTAACAAAAACTTAAAATTAGCCGTTTTTTCCGGCGTTAATGTTTCAAACGTACCGTAGCGTCTGAGGCAGTAATTTCTGCAATGTCTTTGGGTACGGTAATGTGTGGCTTGGCAGCCATTAAGGCCTCAACGGCTTCTAGTTTAGTTTGCAATAAAGCTGGAATATTCAACAGAGGAGTTTTCGTCGGAAAAGCTTTCATCTCCGAAACGAGAGACGCAAGTTGGTCGGTTGTTATGGCAGCGCTGCGGGCCGCTTTGTCCTTTCAAAAGAGACATTTTGCTTCAGTAATGAACTTTGAACACTTTTACACTTCTTGAGCTTTGTTTTTTGTTTACTTTACTTTCAAAGCGAGCCAAAGCTTTAACATAAAGCTGAATATTCAAGTTCCTAGCGCAAGCAACGTTTTCATCTTCCAACAGCAAATTTAACTCTGTAGTTTATACGCAAGTACGAATATAAAATACAAAATGCTATTACTTCAAACTTCCTCGCTTTACTTGTTTCAGAAAATACCCAACACAGACGTTGGAGTTTAAAAATGTGATATATTTACAGCAGAAGCAGTGTCATCCGCAGGGAGCGTGGTGGTATCCTGAATTGCGGCAATTTCGCTCAACAAGATGGCTAGGTCTTTTTCCTTTTTCGCAACTTTGCTTTGCAAACTTGCCAGCTGGAATTCTGGGGTTAAGAAGATGGACCACCATGCTGTTAGACAAATTTAAAACAGTAACAAAGGGCATGAAACAAATTCAATAAATTTATTTCTATAACTTACGTGCGTCAGCCGTTCCGTTGATAATGATCGGTTTTCCTGCCGAAGGAGAGGCCGGTAGTACCAATCCTTGAGTCAAAAAGGCTTGCAAAAGCCACACAAAACCTATCCAACCCTTCATCTTGAACTGTATCACCACAACTGTCACTTTCGTCTCATTTTATAGCACTCAACTCGCTTTCTTAGTTAATCTTTTGGTAATACGTTCTATGTCATTCACACTATCCGGTTTGTAATCTTCCCAGCTTTTCGTGAACGATATATACACAAAAGATATCTATTCCAATCCTAGTTTAGTATTTAGATCTGTGTGATAAATCACGTGTAATACATGCAGAACAGTCTTAAATAAAATCTTCTTATATTTCAGCTCATTGCAAAACGAAACGAGGATTTACGGAGCGTAATACTTTCCAGAAACTAAACCACAAGTGTTACAAGCCAGAGAGCACTTTAGCTCAATAACAAATCTGCTTGCATGTGATTATTTTTATGTATTTATTATTCTATTTATTATTTAGTCGTATTTATTATTTGTATTTATTATTTGTATTTATTATTTGTATTTGTTAGTGTTTGTATTTATTTATGCTTTTATTTACTCATTATAGTCAAAGTTGATGTCATGATTTATCGGGCGCAATTTTCGTTATATCGCACCTGTTCTGTATCAAGTATCCTTCAGCGTATACACTGACCATCACCGTAAGCAACAATAGGCTATCTTTCCCACTTTGGGGCTCATTTTGCGAGCCACTAAACCACATTCGCAGGAGTTATGCATCCTCTAGTCGTTATTTTCAACGTCAAGTGTGAACGGAAGCGGAAAAATAAACCAGGCGATTGTCACATAATCCCTGTATCAAAGCCTTGGCTTAATACGTTATAAAAAAATAAGAAAAAAAAAATCAAGCTGACCAACATTTTCCCCTTTTCTCCCACCAAACCGCAAAACTGTCCAACAAGTATAATTAAGTACCGTCCAGGACTTGGTGATCTTACGAGAAACACTAAAAAAAAAAATGGGAACCTGGTATTATGATCATTAAGAAATTCAAAGAATTCGCGTTGGCTATTAAGATTTTCGTTGGTCCAAACGGACCAAAGTCGTGAGCGTAAACAAAAGCATTTGTTTATAGCGTCAGTTAATAGTAGAATTGTAACAAAAGGACTTATAAGCTTCTGGCTGCTCTACTTAATTACACTAGATCGTAAAACGATTAAAACTGGATTATTTCAAAAGTCATTACCTCGAATTAAAAAGAAATTGACTCGAAATTGTGTTTAGTGAAAAGGAATAAGTATGTATACAAAACCGTATAAATAAAGGTACATAAATAAGAGTGTGTAAATAAAAACGGAAGGAGAAAATAACAAACTAAATATCCAAGAGTAATCACGTCCTTCGGTTCGTAATCCGACCACATATTTCATTCAGTTTGACAAGAGCATTGCTACAGAAGTATGAATATTTGAACACCTTTCAACATGATGCTTTTCGTATCCTTAAAACGAGTTTAGTTTTGTCATACTTTTCGCAATTGCGGTGATTAATCCATCGCAAACTATTTGCTTTTGTTATTATTAGAGCTAAAGTTCCCAGGAAATAAATAATAATAATAAAAAATAAAAAAACACGATTTAATCTAAAATTTCTTAAATTCAAGAAATTGTGACATGATTCTCTAATACGGACTTCTTTTTAACTGTGATTTATCAAGTCAGAAAAATAAAACTCAATGAAGATTTCCACTGCGAATAAACACTGCTAATACTGTTACGTTCTACTCCTTTTCAAATCCGTTTATTCGTAACTTCAGTACAAAATCACACAAAAACACTCTCCTTCTCGTGCTAACTCTCACTTTACGTTCACAACAATCAAATTTCACTCTCAAGAAACGCAACTGACTTAAAGGAAGGTCAAGAAGGAACTCTACATTACAGGCTCGGTGCAGGGGATTTCATTCTTACCAACAATGAATCTTAGGATTCATTATTGGGCGGCTACGGAATTTACTGTTGGGTAACAACGAACGCCACAATACACACAGAGTCGGCCCAACTTCGAAGAATTCAAGGCAATGCATGTTTTAATTCAACAGATATAGAGTTTCAGCTTAATTGGGCTCGAATTGAGAGTATTTCAAAAAGCACCTAATGATACCAGCGTAGTTAACTGAATTCTTTGTCTAGATATCTTGTAATTATAATTGCAAATCCGTGTTAATTAACTATAATCGTCGCAACGAAAATGTTACTTTTCCAATTTTTTGTTCCGATACATTTAATTACTTTAAAAACACTTTTTTTTTCATTATAGACCTTAGAATAACCTTAATATAATATTTTAATATTTTTCTGTTTTAAATATTTAAAAACATTTAAAAAATAAACTTAAGTTTTAATATAGTAAAATTAAATAAATTTGAATATTGCCAAGAAAGTCTGTTAAGCAAAGTTCGTTACGTAACAGAAAAAAGTAACGTTTCCTACAATTTCCGTTACACCTAAAAAATGGTTGTATTGAAATTCTAGCACGGTATAAGTAATTTTTTACGTCAGAAAATTGTGACTATTATCCGTCATCCCTGGCTAAAATCCTTCCCACGTTTAGCATATATGCATATAACTAAACGACGTTTTTCTTCCTGCATCTTACCCAGCAAAAAATACTCAAAAATCCCCACCTTTTTTTCTTATTATTTCTGCTTCAAGAACTGAAAAAAGAAAAGGCTTTTCTATCAATATGCGGTGTTTTCCACCCGTGGGATTCTCGGCAAGCTCCTTGAAAAAAACGCATCTGCATACACAACCTTCACATCCACATACCTCAACTCTTTCTACCCTGTGAACGGGGGTTAAGCGACGCAAGAGGGGTGAAACTGGCTTGCGTTTCACGGGGGTTGCGCGCCCCCCTGACGGGGTGAGAGCTCAAAAGGGTTACGGGAACGAAGGGATTCAACTCTTGAACCCCACCACAGATCTCATCTGCATATTCCGTAGCTTCTTTGCATATAAGGATGCACGGCACCCCTTCCAACCCTGGCCTGGATCCATCTCTCCCCCAACGTTCCCATACATTTTAAAAAACTTTTTTTTTTCGGTCCGTATAAGACTGTCAGGACGTATTCTACATATTGAAATTTTTCAACAAGACCCAAAGGTGTTTTCTATCGTGAAGGACTACCTTTGCATATGAGGGTTGCATTATTATTTTTTTTTCAAGTCTAGCGAGTCCGTGAGAACGCGTTGATATTGGCGCAGATTTCTTTTCAATTGGACTGCTTTAACGTTACTTGTATGCAAACGAGGGGACAGAGCTGAAGCCAGGTAAAGGACAGACCAAAAAAATGCGATGACCGAAAAAGAACAGATTTCGGAGCGAGTGAATTTTATGCAAGTGATTTCTGTGTACGGTAAGATCACAGCACGGGCTTAGACTCCTTTGCATAGAGAATGTGTTCGTTGGCTTCCGAGAATACAGGGAAAAAAAGTTAGTATGGTTATACGGTGGCTAGGTGGCACTTTTTAGGCAACAATGAACGTTAAGACCATTTATTCCCGTCAAGCACTGGATTTGCAGCCATCGAACGTTTTCAGAGCCTTCTACGGTGCATTGAGTGTGGCAAACGGTTTGTTAATATTTTTTTCCCTATTTTGTTTTGTTTTTGGTAGTTTTTATAGTGTTTTTTTTTTTGTGGGGAAATGTAAAAAGGTAGTAGCAGTAACCGGAACCAACTACGCACTGAAAAGGAGCCTAGTTAGAGACGCAAGGTAACTAGCAGCTGATAAGCATCGTAATACTTGGAACACGTTTTTGCCAAATGCTTACAAGACGGATAACAAGAACTGCACCGTATTTCGTTAACTTGGTACCGTAAAACAGTAATTGTAGCATGTTGGAAATCAACGAGTGATGTTGAAGTAGATTTTTTTGAGTTTGTTAGAAACTAGTATTTGGGGTATACGGTATATGCGTAATACAGTGCAACAAACGCTCCCGGGGTTCAATAATGGAAGTACAACGAATATATAACGAACTAAAACGTTTGACACCGGAAAAGCCGAACAAGATTACTGTTGAACAAGTTGTATAAAGCAAAGTGTCAAAAATTGAAAAGTTTCAATTCCTTTGGAAACTGAAGTTGAGTGTTGATTCATTCATTGTCATTCAATTTTGACTTGTTCTATAAAAAAAGTTAAGAAATTCAAGTTAAAGAAATGTAAAAGATAAACAAAGTAAGCTAAAAAAATGGATACCGAAAATTGAGGTACCTCCTAAAGGTATTCTTCTTGTGTACTTTGCTAAGTGCTAAATATACCTTCAACGGTGATTTTCGTCCTTTACTTTGAGTATAAATTCGAAGCATTCTTAGAAAGGTCATTAATTGTATCGCCTAAGAAATTGAGTGTTTTGCTATTCGAATTATTAACCCGGCGAAAAAACGTAGGTAATATTTTAAACTATATTTTTTTATAATTTTTAACATTTCTTGTTCTTCTTCTTATTTTATTAATCTTATTCTTATTATTATGTTATTTTATTAGTATTAAATAATAATGAAAATGATAGTATAATGAATTAATCTGAATCTGCTGAATTAATCATCAGATAAAATAAAAGAAACGCAGGTAAAAGACATTGTAAACGCAGAAACTAAATAATTTCAGCTTTACAGTACCATAAAAATGCAGATTTGCTATTAAACGATTAAAAGATTTAAAGACTAAAGTATTAAAAGATTCCGTAAACTTCGGGGAGCTTATAATTAATAAAAAAAACATTGTGAACTTACTACACACACTACAAATTGTGCTATTACGACAACATTGCTCCAGCAATTTTCTGCATTACGGCAATAATTCAATTTTCAAGTTCAGGCCAGTTTTCAGTAACTTCATAAGAAGAGAAACTGAGAAAAGAGACTGGGAAACGGAAAACAAAAAGCTCCAAAATACTAAAACAGAGCTAAATTTGAAGCGAAATTCGAAAAGTAGAGAAATTACGTATTTCTATTTCTCTGTGCTTTTAAAATACTTGTTAAACACTGCACTTTTAATCCATTTGATGAAGTTTTGGCTTTGGAACGCGTATTTGTATGCAATTTATGGCAAAATAGTTTTATTGCACAAAATTACTTCAAATTCCCTCTTATCCGTCAGGTACTGAGTAGACTGTGCCGGATAACCGAAAAAATGTCACGGAATAGGGCTTATAACGCCCGGGTTGAACTCTAGAAATACACTTTGAAGACAAATAATTCTGAAAAAATAGTTCTTTTAGTTCTTGTTTATTTCGTCTAATTTCGAGTAAAATAATTTTTCGTTACTATGTTTTAGTTATACTCCATGATTCAGAATAACCCCAGTATAATATTTTTGCCCTTTAAACATGTTTTAAAACTAACTCTTAAAAAACTTGCGAAATCGTTCGATTCTACCTTGAATTAATTCGAAAATTGTGGGGATTTGCTCCTTTTTTTTCCTAGAATTTAATTACGGACTTTGACATTAACCTTGCATTTATGTATATTTCGCGGTTTTAAGAGGATGTTCAAATTTTAAAAAGCTGATGCAATAGTGTTAAACAAAATAAGAAACAAACAAATAAGAAAGCAGCGTGGGAGTTGTTCCAGGTGAGAGAAACAACTTTCTTGGCATTTTTTTTTTTTTTTTTTTTGGACGTTGGCGTTTATGGGCAAAAGGGAGGGCACAGCATAATAATAACAAGAGGATACAGTGTCGTTTTGACCCAAAAGTATGCTTAATATTCAGCTTTGTTCTTAACCCCGCTGCTCACCACACATGCCTGGCATTATTATCCAAATTTCCATCGTTTCTGCGCTGCTCTATGCGACACTACTCATTACAGCCTCGTAAAACTTTGCACGTAACTTGGTACGGAATAAAACTTGCATCCAAAACATCACTAACCTAGCAAAACACGCTAAAAACAACAGCTGGCGTGCCTTTTTAATCCATATTTTTCTCTTCACCTACATTTTCTCTACTTTTTTTAATTCACCTTTCTGAAAGTTACTTTTTTTTCCAAGGATTGCTTGAAAAAAAGCTTCGTTGCCATAGAAGGCGAATTGGTAGTTTTCAGCGACCATGTTAAGATAATCCTCTTTTTGGCGCTGTCTTATAGACCAAATTTATTTAGCTAGCGAACAACCCAAATTAGAGTTAGACAAGCAACATTTCCTGGTAGCGACCCAAAGTTATAGCTCAACTTAGCCTTTTCCTTTTTCTCTTTTTCAGGCCCCTTTTTGGGTACGTGTTCGAGTGACGGAGATACCGAAGCTGGCCTTCTATTGTAAAAGCGCGCTTAAGGGGGTTAGCATGTATTCCAGATTGAATTATTACTCGGAACGCGGAATATGCCAACCATGAAAGATCCAGGCTCCTCAAAGAATGTGCAGTATCACGGAACTTTTCATTAAGGGCCACGAGAAACGTCAAATGTAATTATTTTTGGGACTGAGATTGAATATAACTAAAAAAATATTAAAACATGGAAACCATCGTAGGCCTAGATTGTATTTGGTTAACCCTTTAGACATAAAAAAGCATGTATTGTTTCGTTCTAATCCTTTTCAAATTCCGTTTATTCGTAACTCCCAATTTACATCAACACAAAAACGAATTTCAGTACAAAATCACATAAAAACACTCTCCTTCTCGTGCTAACTCTCACTTTACGTTTTCAACAATCAAATTTCACGTTCAAGAAACGCAACTGACTCAAAGGTCAAAAAGGAACTAACTGTTACAGGTTCGGTGCAGGGGATTTCATTCTTACCAACAATGAATCTTAGGATTCATTGTTGGGCGGCTACGAAATTGGCTGTTGGGTAATAACGAACGCTACAGTATAGCCAGATTACAACTTCGCATTGAGAAAGTTCCAGAACGTTGCGACACTGCAGTTTTGCAACTGGCAGACTATCAAATTCAAATCTCCCGAAATGTAAAGAATTTTATGGTTATGGCAGTTACCAGAATTTTATCGAACATCCCTTGTATGAAATAGGGGTTATCAAAACGTTCTTCCTCAGAGTCTTTTTCATCCATCTTCCCGAGATCATTCTCGAAATTTCCTTGTCACCTTAAAAGGCTGTAAAGGATCTAAATTTGCTATAACTTTTACCTCTCTAGCCTTTTCGTTGTCTTACATCATTTGTCATTTTTGTACTTTTTTCTCCGTCATTTTTTATAGGTTTTATTCTCTTTTTTATTCCTATTTATATTTTTTTTAAGCGAAGCACGTTTGAGGGTAAAGCCATTCTTCATGCAGCACACAATGTTGAGGCCAGCAGTGCAGTAGTTTTGCAACGTTGGTTGCATGCCTAATGTTTCCGCCATGTGACATGTATATGGATATGCGCAAATGGGTCTGTGTGCAACGAGTGTATGTTTATGTGCATGTAGAACTCTATCCACCAAAAAGATGGGCTTGTATTGATGCAAATACCCGAAGACATGTGTGTGGACGTGGGATAGGCAACACAAAGCGAATACTAATGACGGTCGACACTGAATAGTGCACTTTCAGCTTTGAGCCTGGGCCAAACGCATCTCTGATTACGTTTAAGACTTTTAAGGTAACCCACACTTACTTAATGTTTGGCCCTGAACGCATAACCTAACCCCTTTTCCTTACAGATACGAAGAGTTTAGTTTATGTTTTTGACCATAAGCCATAAGTCTTGTACCCAGTGGACCCCTCTTATTAGTCTTTAACAACAATAACACTTTACAACAGCCAAGCGTCATTAAAACCAGGAAATAAATTACACCTTGCGCTCAAATGCTTAAATGTACCGCTTAAAAGCTTTTGTTTTCTACTGTGGTATTGGGTTTTTAAAATTAACTATGTCGCCACAGCGGTTACCGTCTTCGGCTTGTTTCAGGTTTAATTCTGAGTTTTGGTCAGAAGCTAGTTTTTATGCAGTTTCTAATGTATCCAAGTATAACCAAGTATTAGAAGAAATAACCAATATAAACGTAATACGTCAATGTGTTACGCTTATGTTTATATAATGTTCTAATGTCCTCTCCGAAAACGTTTAATGTTCGTAAATTTTGAGTTAGCGTGCTACTTGGGTATTGATATACTGGGTTGTCTGTAAGGTGAAATCTGTGTGTTTCAATTTAACCGTGCCCACATGTAAGCCGCAGATTTTTATTTATTTTTCGCAAATCCTCTAGTCGTTTGACTCGCAGTTCTCGTTTGACAAACTTCCACGTTCTTCAAAGCTTTTGATAGCGTATTTTGAACAGAAAGCTTTCAGTTTTGCTCTGAGTAATCTTGCAGTCAAACATGGTTTTAACAGCGTTTAAATAGGACATCCTAGGACAGAGTTTTTTCACGCCCATTAGGATACAGAAAGTTTGTCTATTACAAAAAACTGTTCACAATAACCCGTATAACTTTTTAGAAGTTGTTTTCTTTGCCGATCGCTACATAAAGCATAACTTTGTTAAATCGCTTCACTTTGTGTTTTGCTCATCACTCCGCTCTAAAGGTCAGAGCAAAAGCCACTGCTGCCCCCTGGTGGCGGATTATAAACGAGTGGTTCCCACTGGCCAAACTGGCCTAAAATGCCTGAAATTAAACATTAAACGCAAGTAGCACAATTACACAAAAAAACTATAACAACAACAAAAAGGAACCAACAATGAATGTTTAAGCGTTGTAGATGTTGTTAACTGTTCAATGGCGCTTAACCAAGTTTGGAAACGTGGGACACGAAATTCTGTCACAATTTTTCATTATTGCTTTAGTTTTCATTTCCATTGTAGAATTTGGTCTCTCGGCGTTTCTACATTCACGTTTGCAGTTACAAACGTTACTGAGTTTAAAATTGGTATTCTGCAGAACTATTTGCTAAGTATAAATCATTCAAAATTTCTATGTACTTATATATAATGTGGCGTTCATTGTTACTCAACAGTCAAATTTCGTAGCCGCCCAACAATGAATCCTAAGATTCATTGCAGGTAAGAATGAAATTCCCTGCACTCAGCCTGTAATAGTTAGTTCTTTTCTGACCTTCCTTTGAGCCAGTTGCGTTTCTTGAACGTGAAATTTGATTGTTGAAAACGTAAAGTGAGAGTTAGCACGCGAAGGAGAGTGTTTTTGTGTGATTTTGCATTGGAGTTTGTTTCGGTGTTGATGTAAATTGGAAGTTACGAATAAACGGAATTTGAAAAGGAGTAGAACGTAACAATACTTCTACTACCATCGTAGACTACGGAAGATTTATTTCTCATTTTTTTCTCTTCTTTTTTTTTGCTTGCCTGTGTTTTATAAGAAAAAAGAAGAAACATCTACAGCGTTTAGAATTAATTTCCTTATATACTATATAAGCTATATATAATAATAGCTATATATAATATAGCTATTATATAATATAGCTTATATAAAAGCTATATATAATAATATATATACTATATAACAGCTATATAAGGAAACTCAGGTACATTTTTTATTGGTTGTCTGCGCTCTGCACTAAACCGGACAATCCCTTTTTATTGGGTACTCCTTGTCTCTTTGCTATGGAGGTAGTATACAGGGGGACAGACGGAGGGTGGGGGTTGAGCACAAAAGGTACGTCACCCCTGTACCAAGGCAAAAATCCATGATCGAACATCTGGTTCCGTTGCTTGTGCCATGGATAAGAATCTTATTAAGCTTTTTCCTTTTAGCAAGACGCAGAATAGGACAGCAACGAGACAGCGTCGACCGTGGGTGGGGGGTAAGGGGGTTGAGTACGTTGACAATAGAATTATCTGTGTACCGTGAATGTACGGGGGTGGGTGCTGGAGTTCCTGCTGCCAGCCAACCGAATTGCGAGTTGCCAGGCAGCGTTGTTCACCCACCCACCCGAAATACTTTATTTTACCCGTCACCATGGTTACTGGCTCATCAATATCCAGGACTCAGCACTGCATCGCGCGCAAACGCGAAATTAGCACCCTGTTTCGCCTGCGCGTGACTTAACACCGTCACGACGCCGACGCTTTAGCTAAAACGACGCCATTTTGGCTCGGTAGACAAAAGGGCGGGGCCTAAGATCTTTTTGGATGAAAATACATCCAACGCTTTTTACTAATTTAAAAAAAAATAATATTCGAATTTTTCAATAATATTCAAATTTTTCAATAATGTTTTATATACTTGTGCTCTTTAAAGTGAGAATGTTAAAAATCCTAAACATTTGGACTGTGTCTCAAACGTGTGAAGTAAATCGTGTGTGAAAATTCGTTGAACGCAATTATGTAAAGTGGAATGTGTCAAATTAAGTACAAACATGCAATTATGTGAAAAATATATGGAAATATTTATACATTTTTGTGTGTGAAAATTTGGGTGAAATTCGAATGTGTGTACATTTACAATGAAATGTATTTTCTAAGAATTAAGTGCTCATGTGTAATAACAAATACGGGTAGATTTGTAAAAATAGGCCTATACGTGAAACATCTAAATCAGTGAAGTGGATAAAAGTACTCAAAAGCTTTGCAACCGATTCCCGATACTCATTTTGTGGTGTTAAATCGTGGTAAAATCTTATTAAATAAAAAATCTTATTAAACTCTTATTGTTGATGCCGTCATAGCAAAACAACTGCAAACTACGTGAAAAAAATTACCAAAAAATAAAAAAATGCGTGATTTTATTTCACTAGATCTGCCACAAAGAATTAAAAAAAATATTTTAAAGAAATTTATTTTAAAATGCTAAAATCTATTTAAAAATTTTATTTTAAAGAAATGTTATTCAAAATTCTCATACAATTTCTTCACAACTGTAAGCGTTTGCGTTCAACGACTGTTATCTACGCTAAGAAACTTTGCCAAAAAAGTTTCGAGTTTTTAGGGCACATAAACCCCGTTTTCACTCACTTCTTATGTGAAGGAAAAGGCGTTACTGGAAAATATGCCAGTTAAGTCCAACTGGGGACACGGATTAAGCGAGTCCGAAAAGACCTCCACCCGATTATTAACTCTGTATACTCAGCTAAAAGTTAAAATACCACTTTCAGTTTTAGAACACGCTAGGCCTAAAAAAGCGTCCAAAACCGGGTCGTTTGAATCCTTTCCTAGAACATCTTTCCCTGCTTTTGTAGGTTTCTTAAACACTACACAGAGAAGAGTAGAACGACGTCTTGGCACGACAAGGTTTTAACCATGAAAAGCAGAAACAAAAAATACGGGAAAAAATGTTCCGAGCCCAAACTGTTTTGCTCGGAGTTTTTGCTAGACAGAGATGTACACGTACGCACAGGCAATCACGTGCAACTTAGGTTTAAGTATACGACCGCCCCTCCAGGTAAAATGCATCCACTTGGCTTATAATTACTAATGCAAAGAGCTTTTCCCTCCTCCTTGGCTTCTTCGCCTTTTTTGCTGCGAGAAAAAGGTAGAAAAAAGGGATTTTAAAGAGACGATTTCTTTAGAAAATTTATTTTAAACGTTTCATTGGTAATGTAGAAGAAAGTCGGGTCAATTGTAACATTTTTGCGCATTTGCGGTTGACAAGTATTGCACGAATTTAACGTTTTGCAACCGTTAAACGCAACTTTGAAGATTTTTTAAAAATAAAAACATTGCTTCGAACAAAATTCAATAGAAACTTTGGATAAAGCCACGATGCGAACAGAATCTGAAAATTTTAGATATTTTCGCATTTACATTTTTCATTTTGCATTCAAATTCGAAAAAATTAGATCAGCATTAATTTGCCCGATTTTTAATAATAATAATAATAATAATAATGCCTACATTGGTGAAAAATGCTTGTGAAATGGTATTTTACTCTTTAAAGAGGAAAATGACAGTTTTCATGTTTAGAGTCATATATTCATTACACGAACCAAACGTTACCCAATAAAGTGTTTTTCTTTTTCTCCGTTCTGTTTTTTTTTTTGTGTGTGTGTGTATTTTTGTGTATTTTTATATATTTCCTTTTTTATTTCAGCTTTTTTGTCAGCTTCATATACTTGACTATATTTTTAGAAAATATTTCTATTTTTCCCAAAATTTTAATGCCTTTCAGTCATTTTACACTTTGTGTTTCCTTAGTTTTGAAGTACGTTTTCATTTTATGTAGCCTTAAGTTTTGCTTTATTTATTCATATTTTTATATTATTATTCGCATTTTTTCTCTTCGTTATTCGTTTTTCTTGTTTCACTTAGTCTTCTTTTATTTATTTTCTTGTTCTCATTTTCTTGTGTATTATTTTCTTTGCGAAAGCAAATGAACTTGCTCTGTGAAGCTGAAAGCTTTGAACGCAACCAGAATTGAAAAAAGGCATTTTGTGAAGAAAGTGTTGGTCCATTATTTACTGCTTGGGTCGTAAAGCAGCGACAGCAGAAAAGGAAGGCAAGGAAAGTTGGCTTGCCTGGCAATCTGTGCGGATGTTACTGGGTTTGAATGTTGCTTCGTTAGTTACTTCGTTAGCTTAGCCAAGCCAAACCCCTTTGAAGCCCTGAGAATGCTAAAGGAGACTACAATAAGAAATGAAACTAACGTTTGCCGTGTGTTACCTCTCTCCTCACGTCCCCCTTTTGGCCGCAACCGGTTCTCAATTCTCATCTCTTGCCACGTAGCTTCAGGGCCCCCCATCTTCCCGTAACCCTACAAATAAACCATATGTGAAACACTCCCTACACCTTTGTCAATCTAAGCCTCCATTTCCAGACGTAGAAGCTTCATAAAGCTTCCTTTATTTCTACTTATTTAATAAATTTCTTTCTTTATTTATTTTAACTGTTTTTATTTTTAAAAAAATTCCAATTATTTTAGCCATTACCATTTTTTATACTCAAAAATGGTCTTTAAATAAGAGAAAGAAGTATTTTTACAGTAGATGCCTAGGTACGTTGACTACATTTTTTTCTTAAAAGTTATTCCTCACTGAACCCCAACGCGCTCCCCACTTCCAAAATCCGTAAGCTATAACACGGGAAAAGGATCAAAGTTCGCTATGTAATGTTGAACATCGAATTTGCCTGAACACAAAAGCGTTGACCACGTTTTGCTATAACTGTCAAAATGTCTCATCAATTTAGTATCTTTTTACACAAAAAGAAGGTTCTAGCTGTTATAGTTGTTTTTACGTGTTGAAAATTCAGAGACTAAAATCTTTCATTATCTTAAGAAACGTGCTAAAATTTTCCCCCATTTAATTTATATATTTTTCATCTTTTTATTAATTAACACTTTGTAAGATTCGCGATGCAGAATTTAAGATTGCAATAATCTTAAGATTTCTTAAATTCTTTCAAATTAAAGTTTCATTCATTTCTTTCTGTAAGAACTATTTTCGAAGATACTTTGCATGAAACTGTTTCCAGACGAGGAAATTAGCCGTTTTTGGGTCGTCCCAGGCTCGTAAAATTTGTTACACACATCAGCTCCACCCTGGGCTTTTTTACATATTGTATACATACGCTATACAAGCTCCGGACTGGCCATTGCGGCATTGTGGCAAATGCCGCACGGGCCGAAAAATGACTTTTTGCGCCCTAGCTTTCTAAGTTTTAATAATGTGAATAAAGTTTAGTGGGTTCGGACTGGAAAATTTCCGCATGGAGGCGCTGGCAAGCCAGTTTTGTACAAGAAGGTCCATACAAGAGGATTTGGCCCGGTTTTCCTCTTGAAAACCGGGCCAAAAAAAGCCCAAGTCAGATAAATAAAAATTACATATATAAAAGACGTCACACGGTTAGGTTTAGCTTTACCTCACCTGCATGTTAATAGAGCTTGTACCCCAAACCTTCTATAATCCCCCACATGTGGAACAGATATGGCTTAGAATGGCGTTTCAGCTGCATTTTAGCAGCTTCAAAAGGCAGGTGGAAGAAAAAGACTTAATTACGTATTCGAAACAAAAGATACGCGAGTTTTTTAATTCGTACCTTCTTAGTAAAGCAGAAAAGTTCAGCTTAAAAGAATTTGAAGTCAAAAGATGAATATTGCGACACAATGTCGAGAAAAGCCTAAATTTAGGCAACGAATTTAATCATTGGAATATTTTCTGTCAATTTTTGTGAAAATTAAGGAATGTTAAAACTTTTATATTTTCGTAAATGAAGGAATTAATGATTGAATACAAATACGATACGTTGTAATTGCCTTTGGATATTTTTCTGTAATATTTGGATTTTTAAAGTTTATTTTAGGAATAGTTTATTTTTATTATTCAAAATAAACGTTGGAATTTGGTCATTGGGATGATTAGGGTAATTAAATTTTGATAAAGGTGTCTTTGCAAGTCAAGATTTGTTTAAAACTAGTTCGTTAGCTTGTCAAATTAATGTTCCATTAAACTGTATAGCAAAGAATGCTTTTTTTTTTTACACGCGATAACGAACACGAGAGCTTATTTGCGCAGAAAAGAATCCGTGAGCTCTCTTAAGGAAGCAAAATGGGTTTTCCTTGTTCTTGTCTTCATCAATACTTCTCTCGAACTATTAACACGGTTTACCGCAGTGAGCGATTTATGTGCCAACTCTTTTTCTTTTTTTAAAAAAAGGACGGTAGGGGGCTTATACGCATTCTGGACATTTTTTGCTCATTTTTTGGTTCCTTTTTGGGCGTCAATACCACGAGGTGTAAAGTATACTGTAGTAAAAAGCGGCCTTGAATTTCTTTTTTTTTTCATTGTGTTGGAAAAAAGCTATGGCAAAAAGAAATGACGGCAACTGACGCAACTAACGAAGAGAGTTACAACTCGACCTAGGAGTTACTATTGACCCAATAAGGCAGCAATAGTAGCCTAAATAGTATAAGTGCAATTGTGTTAGTGAAATTAATTTATTACCAAAGAATGGTGCTTTATTTGAGCGTTTAGAACGCAAAGCAAGTTCGAAAGCGAACAAGAGATTCTCCGATAAAAATTCAGAAATATTTTCTTTTGGAGAAAGTTTCTTTGTTGTTAATGACCAGCTTAACACGCATGATCATTCTATTAAAGGAAAATCAATACAGTTGTTTTAAAAAAATATGAATGGAAAAAATTCAGAAAAGAGGAAGTTAAGCCTTAAACTTGTATTCCTTTCTTATATTCGCCATTTTCTGCATTTCTTATAGCTTACACTACTAACTTATTCGTATGTGTCTATAGTATGCACAAGTTTGAAGGGTTTTTTGTTTTTCGTTAGCAGGTGTCTTTTTCATTACGATTCGCGACTTTCCGGACAAGGACTCGCTCGTCTCCAAAAACCCGTGAGTTATAACACAGAAAAAGGGCACAAGTCTTCCTGGTAATTTTGAACATCGAATTTGCGTCAAACCACGGTCTACGGCTGCACTTTGATTTTGTTAGCACAAAGAGTAGTCAAAATACTATCTTTCTGGAAGAAATGGACCTTCGAACTGTTATAGTTACCTTTCGGCAGTGAAAATTCTAGAACACTCAATTTGTGCCAAAAATCTCTCCTTTTCAACCTCGTGTGGTCGAAATTACAAAAGTTTGTTTAGTATTTCTGTTTCTTAAGGTAAAAGCAACAATGAACTTCAACCGTAATAAACGAAAAGCTCTTATAGAACGCAATTTTTGGACAATACAGCGTAATATTTGGGTTATGGCGTCTCTAGCCAAGCCGCAGCGTTGCCCCACGCGCTACTACTTTGACGTCCTGCCGCTTGACGCCGCTACTGTTTCTTTCCAACGGTTCAAGCGCAAGAAAATGTCACGCGTCAACAAGTAATGCCAACAATGAAACCTTCTGATTTACTTTAACAAAACATCACAAATTTTACACATCGTTTCGTCTAATAAATACCTTTTCTTCTATTATAAGCTAGAGCGTTACTACAAACCTAGAATCATTTTTTATCCTTATTAAAGATAGACCAAAAATTCTCTGTTAAATTCTTCGCAACAATTAACCAACAAACACGACCGTTGGTATTCAAGTTTTTCTTTTCCGTCTATGGTCGACAGTCCAAAAAAAGGACGGAACACACCTGTCGAGTGTCCCGCCATGTTTGGTGAGGTCACTTGTCTGGCTGGTAACCAACGACCTCAGATCATCAATTTATGCAATGTGGCTCTGTCTTCTGTTCGTACATGCGTTCCCCATTCAATCTCTCTCTGGTTTTGTGAGTGTGTTATGCGATGTCTCCCGTCTCTTCCATCTTTGCTCCGACAAACACCTCATTTGCATATCTATTTCCAGCTCTTACGGTCCGTTCATTGACTTTCAGCATTCTGTGAGGAGTTTGCCTCTTCACAACGCAAAAATGTGTCTCCCACGGACTATACACCTATAAATTGAATCCTTGATAAAGGCCCTGATAAACTGTGTAATACTTGGTGAATAAGCAACGTACACGAGACTTAGAAGAATGACAGAAACCAGAAATTACGACACTTCACTCAGCTTTCTGAAAGCAAAATAAGACTTTTAAAATAAAAAAATCTTCAAAACTTAAATCCTAAAACCAAAAACAAAATCGTGAATATTAAAATCTTAAAATAAAAAAATAAATGTAAATAAACAACTGCAACAAAAGAAATAAATTATTATTATTATTATTATTGTTTTCCATAGGAATTAAAAAATATTTAAAATTTAACTACACACAGTAATTCTTTGGAGGAAAATAACCCTGGAGTCTAGACTGGACCAGCAAAATAAAACTAGATAAGGGGAGCTATAAAGAAAACCAGCTTCAGCGGCCTCCAGAATACATAATTAGTGTATGGCGAGACGTGAAAAACTTTCGGGGTCGATCCAAAGGCAGAATTGGGCCCAGGACATGAAAAACCTTTACCTCCATACCTACAAAACAAGTTTTTTTTCTTTATTCATGGAGACCTACCTGTGTGAGTCATGAGAATAAAATTTCCCATTTTTAGAGTATTTTTTTTTTACAAAAACTTGGATTTTTGGTAAGTTGCTCCACATTTTTCAAGGTATTTTTAATTTTGGAAAGGAAAAACTCGATGTATGATCTATATTATTTACTATACCTGTAATGTATGGTCTTTTTAACGCGTATTAAGTACGCGAAATCCTGAGATGATGTATAATAGCAATCTTGATTTAAATTTTTGTTACAAATTTTCAGGAAACAGAGCTAGATTAGAAAAGGACATTTTTTTCCTGAAATTATTTCAAGAAAATCAAGAAAAACGCGTTTTTTGTTCAGAAAACCCTAATTAACAATACGCAATAGTACTTGTAATGCACAAAATCGTGAGGTAATGTACAACAACCAGCTTAACTTCGTTTTCTTAGTTCCTTTCTAGAAAAACGAAGCTAAGTTGAGAACTACGTACTTAATCTGCTACTTTCGTATTACATTTCCAATGCTTTGCTACACAGAAAACCAAAACGTTGTCATTGCCATCTCCAGAGAACCTGTATGTGCATTGCTTTTTTAAGTATGTGTTAATCCTGCCTTTTTTTCTTGTTTATTGTCTCGCAAGTACTCGTTACTCCCATTCGGAATATATTTACATTCATAAAATACGTTCCAAGAGCTTGCAACACATTAGAATAATGCAAAAAAATAATAATAAATAAATAAATAAAAATAGAACCCCAGAAAACAGACGTTAAAACGCATGTCGCTTGAAATCCAACAATGTGACAAGTTCTTAAAACTCTGAAACTTACGTCTTTCAACACTTGCAACGCCCTCATGAGTGCCAGTTTTACGGATTTTCTTCCGCTTGTGTTAACTCCATTGTTGTCACCTCACATTGAATATTCTTCCTTACTTTTTATTTTATTTAGGTATTTATTTGTCTTGCTTGACAACATAACCGAATTTGCAACACTCTCGAACGTCCTTTTTCTCTAACATTCTGTCCCCTTTTTCACTTTTTTCTTCTTTTTTTTTTTGCGTGTTAAGCATGTCATGAATGCCGAATATAGTAGTGCAATACTAAGATTAGTCAACCTTGCGAAATGTCAGAACCGGATGCTAACAGTTTGCTGGGCATGTATCCTTCGCCTTCTTTTCCTTCTTTTAAAATTCTTTTTGCCATTCTTAAACCCATTTGCCATTCAACTCTTATTGCTCAACTCGTGTCTCACAGACGGAATTCAAGTACGACGAGTTAAGCAATCGTACCCTGAAGAGAACAAGTTTTTCAACCTAAAAAGACACATGTACGAAAAAAAATAATTTAATAAACAGTATTGACTTGCCGCCGCTTTTTTTGGTATTTAACTCAAGTGCACAAAAGAAGACAAAATGCCTTATGTAGGTAGTCTGAACGAGGTCGAACAAGCCCAAAGTCGGTAACAATAGTCACGAAACGCACCGGTGCACTCTTTTCTATTTTTTAAGAGCATTGTATTCCTCTGTATACTTGTAGTATACTACTCATTCCTTAAAAAAAAAGGAAAAAAACAAAACAAAAACAAAAAACAAAAAAAAAACAAGTTTGCACTTCTTGTGTAAGTATCAGTCCAAGACTTACTTTATACTGAACTTGTCTTCTTTGTTTACTTTTTTAATATACATTGGATGGATAAAAGGACCACCTGTAACGATTTACTTTGTTAAAAAGCGTCTGATCGCCAGAGTTGGGTGATTTTAAGTTTAATTATATAAAAATCTAATTATGACGAATTGTGGGCTATTAAATGAGGTATTGTACGCTTTAAGAAGACAAAATGTAAGACCAAATTTCTATCAGCACTAGAGGCTCTTCGACTGTACGATAATTTGTCCGTGCAAACACAACAACGTGTTTATGTTTTGCCACAACTAGCGTTAAAAAAATAAAAAGTTCTTTGTGATATAAAAAATATCTTAAGTAAAACTTAGTTAATGCTCCCTATTATTGCAAAACATTCTAGCTTTGATTTGTGCAAAACGGTACATGATTTTGTCCAAATGCTTGAAGAAAACAAGAAAAGGCAACGTTGAAGGGGCGTGGCTTGAAGCATCCGCCATTTTTCCTCTGTTTTGATCTGTGCAGTGGTATTTTTTTTTTTTGCATTTTGGTCAGCGCACTGTTGCCAATTCGCGTTTCACAACGTGTGCCTCACGGTCAAAATGTACGCTGTCCAAAGCGTACCAAATCGTCACTTTACAGTTTAAATTCACATAAAAAATAAATACAGCGAATTTATACCCAATCTTTGAGCAGTTTCTTCTCTAATTTACCACTTACAAAAAAGGTATTTTTGCTAAATTTTTAGATACATATACTGAGCGGTGCAACGAAATAAGTAGGGGCCGTTTCTTGCCAAGAATACCACAGCTTCCGTTTTTTTTTCTCATGTACACTGTACTACATTCCAACGAAAATTTTCCCATGTGGACTTCGTTATGTTTACTAAATGTGTAATTTTTTCCAATTCCAAAACCTGTGTAGTTCACCAGTTACGATTTTTCTACGGTTGGCTGTACGTATCAACTGTCCTATGATTCATAAACGAACATGCCGAGATTGACGTCAACAGAATGCAACAATGAAAAAACGGTGCAGCAAGTCAAATGCAGCCGAAAGCTTTCGTTTCGGCTTGATTCAAACAGAGAAAAGAAACTGTTGCACATCACAGGCTTAAGAAAGGCCAAAAGGCCTTTCTAGTGAAGAAAAAATACAAAAACTTGCATTTGTACAGAAAAGAAACTATTTAAGACTGTTCTTATTTAGAAAGAAGGCAATTTTTAACGCTCGAGTGCAACAAGCGTGAGTCGGAGAACCAATTGAGCTAATGAGCTCAATTCTTTTGCTTAACCCAACATTGGTGCCTCTTATTTTACACCACCCTCGTTAAGCTTGTCCTTTACCTTGAGTCATCTTTGAGTTCTTTTTTTTCGGTTTGACCATTTTTTGTCGCTGCGGCAATTTCCTTAACAAGAAAGTTGTTCAGAAAAGAAGAGACGACAGTGTTAAAGGCCAATTTTCACGCTTTTCACTTCCTCCTCCGGCCAAATAGCGTTCTTTGAGTGATTCAGAGGAAATGGCTCACTTTATTTGACGTCATTTCTGAAAAATCTCTTCCAGGAACACCCAATTTTGTTTTTAAATATTTCGCAAATTAATTTAACAAATTAATTTAACAAATTCTAGTTTTTACTATTTCTCAAAATGGCTTTCACCTTTTTATTTTAATAGCACGTTAATAAAAGAATAAAAATATTTCAAACATGATTGTTGAGCTACAAAGGTCTCCAAGTTCGCGTTCCCTCCCCTTTCTCAGGATAAAAATGCAAATGATGCTGCTCTGGAGGCTATGAATGCTGAAGCAGCTAAAAGTTTCGCCCTTACATTGACTTTTGTCCTTGTCTTTCGGTTCCAACTCTTGTATGTAACTGAACAAAAGGTTTCTATCATTCGGGTGAGGTATTCATACTCCCAGAAAGGCCAAGATCGGAATGAGGAGGGAGGGGAGGGCGAAAAGTGCTGAGTAAACCCCAACTTATTACTTATACGAAAACACTGTGATGCACAAAGGTGCAGGAGACATTCTTCTCCCTTACTGTGATCTAAATTTTAGATTAAGTTCGTTATAACCGGTCTAAAGAAAATTTTTAAATGGGAATCGTTTCCCATTTTTCGGGGAGTTTTTCGGGGTTTTCGAATTTTCAGTACCAAACCTTAACTGTGGCATTTAGAAGCTTATTTTTTTTGCCGAAGTTATAACACATTGATTGTTATTTCTGACTATTAAATCAAAATATAGTCACAGCTTTTTGTTTCCCGCAAATTGGATGTTCAAAATAACCAAGAGAATTCCGACCCTTTTCCCGTGTTATGGCTTATGGGTTTTCGGAAGGCGGCGCTTAACTTCCTCTCATTTGGCTTTTTTTTTGTTGTGCCAAATTAGAATCTTAATATCGAAGCTACAGAAACCTATTGACCTAACCTAACCTCATTCTCAACGCATTATACCTTGAACTAGCTAACTTAACACTAACTATCCTACCACACCTTAAAAGAACGTATTTTAAAACTAAAGAAACCTAATCAACCTATCTTAACCTAAATAACCCTTGATACCGTGTTAACAGCTACTTTTCGTGTGACGGTGGTCTGAGCACTAAACCTTCATGATGAAACTTAGATAAACTGTTAAAAACTTGAAACAGGAGTTAGTAGCTTGGAACAAATTTACGACTCGATTCCAAACTTCACCGTCTTACTTTATATCTTCCTCTTTTTGGGTTCATACTTTTTGGGGTCCCTAGCCCCTCTATTGCCTTTCAATGGCAGTGAGGAGCATATGTCAGTGGTCTACCTAATTAGGATATCCGCAAAACGGTTATAAAGATATCAAGGTGAAGCGGAAGTTAGCGGTCGACAAGCGTATCAAGTGCAGCGGCTCCAGCTTTTCCCAAACTGATGCTTCCCACTTCGGTGTTACAGCTTTTATCTTATTCCCTTATTTTTCGCTTTATTCTTTCTTTGTGTCTTTGTTAGCTCAACAGCCTGCTTGTCCCCTTACTTACACGATTCTCGGTAAATTTCACTGCGATTACGGGTAACATGCAAAAAAGGGGAGGAACTGTCCAGCGTTTATATACTGCCCTCCCACATCCGTAAAGGTTTTTACCGTTTTCCCTCGTCTTGTGAGCAGTAGTGCTCAACAATCATATACCCAGACCGTCCATCAATGTCAACTTGACTTACCATCTCTCCCGGAACTTACCACCTGCTTTTTTTCGCTATCACAATCATCATTTTTTAAAAAAATCACAAGCATAAAAAAGTCAAAAATTAGAAAAAAAAATCAAATAGTGCTTAATGTGAACAAGTGTCTGCGAAACCTTGCATAAACTCATAAGCTATAACACGGGAAAATGGTTGAAGTTCGCTGGGTAAATTTGAACAGACCATTTGCTTGAAGCAAAAAGGTTTTGACTGGGTTTCGATGTAGCCCTTAGGAAGACTGGTTTATGGACTATCTTTCTGGGTAAAATGAAGCTTTTTTCTTGGTAAGCGTTCCGGAGTTAATTGTTGAGTAACCTACGCATGCTCGTAGGAGTCTTGTTGTCATCACATCCCACATCCTCTGATAATGTTCGCTGTGGTCTCTCCTGCCACCCCTTGCATGAACGTGCACACATATGCGGCAGCGCGAAAGCTGTCTCGCTGCTCTTGTGCATCGTGGCCCGGCGAGCAGTAGTGAGCTTTATAGGACGTCGCATGGCAACCACGATCGCTCTTGTGAAAGCAGCTACCAACCATAGCCCAAGTTCCCAATTTGGTGCTATCATGACACCCCCTTCCTTCCTTCCTACCATTCCGCCAACGCAAGCACCCAAAGTCATTTCAACTTTCGACTTTACCTACCAGCAGCGAAACAAACTTGCGAAAGAATATACCGTACGTATTACACAAGCATTCGTGAATACTATAGTGACATTCTGTGCAACGTTGGGCATTTTCCTGTCGATGCTTTTCCAGGCGTTTCGATTCTACGGATTAATGGAATTAATCAACGGATTTTTTTTGCAAACCGTCCATTGGTTCCGTTATGGGTCACGTAATATAAGTGTGGAGTACAGTGAACTAATTATGGCAAGAACGAACGAAACCTAAACTTACAATTAAACTTAATATCTACTTTGCTATAAAAGGTGTTCGATATAACAAGATTGTGTATTGTACACGGAATTTCAGCGTCAAAAGGTAAAAGAAATAGTTCACTATTTCGTCTTATACATTTCTTAGTAATTCAGATTTTGAGTTCAAACTTCTTTAACCTATGCAGAAGTTCCAATTCAGTGCAAAGAAACCCAGTTTAACTCGCATTCAAGTGAACATACTGATTTGGCCCATACATACACACAATACGGCAAAAATTTGGCTACTTCGCTAGGTTAGAAGGTTAAGTTTACAAAAATAAATTAGTTTAAGGCGTACGGTTAATTTAAGAGAGTTATGGTTAATTTACCCTGGTTTGAAATATATCACGTTCAGTTAAAATTTAGGTTACGTTAATTTAGCCTTAGACTGATTTCAGATACTTCATTAAAGGTTAATTAAGTTATTTCATTTACTCCACTCAAACTACATCACGTTACATTAGAGTTACGTTACGCCAAGTTAACTTAAGCTTAATTACATCTAGGATAGTTTCAGTTAAGTTGCTGGAAGGTTTATTAGAAAGGCCATTTTCGGCTTCGGTTTTCATTAACTCTGCCTTAGTTACGTTTTTACCCGCTAACAGCGTTTACAGATAAAAAAAAACTCAACCAGAACTCTAAAAAATTCCCTTCTTTCTTCAAAAAGGTTTCAGCAGAAGAAACTCCTTACACATCAATCCATGTTATCACATAACATCCAAACGAGCTCTTTAGCTCCTCCCCATCGCATCTTGATACTCCTAAAAAATACCTAAAACTGTTGGAAGAAAACTTGACCCCGACTCTGACTCAAGGCACTTAACGTTCAAACGCAACAATGGAAAACCGTTCCTCCAAGCAGCAAACCAGGCTCGGTAACATCCAAAAGAGGGAGGCGCCTGAATGCCACCTTATTCTTGTGATAAAAACCTTTGAATGTGTGTTCCTTTGCAGTTCCTGCAATTCGTTCAGTTTCCAACGGTCTCCAGCGTTTAGCGAACGCGTTGCAGCGCACTAACCGCTCCGAAGCCCGTTGCCCCGGCCTTCGTGGCCGTCATAAAACGCGGGCTCCTGACTCCCGTCGTACAGTTCGCAAACGGACGCCAAGCCACGAGGAAGGGTGGTGGGTTAGTGGGAGGGAGACGGGGTCGGGTAGGCAACGACTGCAGAGTGCGTGTTAAAAAGTTATTCAGTGCTAGCTGCCAAAACCAAATGCATATAGAGACGTGTGTACATGTGTGTGTATCCATGTATGCATATTTGTGAGAGTAGTGCCATGGGTAATAAGAACCTCCCCCTTTTCCACCACTTACCCGCTAGCTAAAAACTTTACCCGTTGCCCCCTCCCCCTTTTTTGGGGGGTAACCGAACGCTATGAACCTCCGTCGCTACGCGTTTAGTTGCTTCCCAGCGCTTACCTGAGAGCCACGCGGGGCCAGTGGCAGCCAAGACGCCGTATCAAGTCCACACGGCTCGGCAGGTTGCGTTAAATTGCGAGCATTAAGCCGCTTTACTTCAGTAACTTAAGTGACTTGGTCAGTTACCTCGAAAATAAACCTTAGTTGAAAAGTGAACGAAGTGTACAGTGACGTGTACAAACGAAAAATGCCTTGGAAGACGCAGTAGCAAGGGAAACAAATCTAAAAATTCAAGACAAATAAAGGTAAGAATGGTTAGAGAACTCTATTAACCGGACTTTGTTACAACTCGCTTACATGTAGCGAAAGAAATTATATAAAACAGCCCTTATATGTAACACATAAACTATGATGATTTATTAGTAAAAAAGAATTAATAAATTATTAAATGAATTATTGTTAAATTATTAAATATATTAAATAAATTACAAAGAATTAATAAATAAATTATTAGTAAAAACGCAAATTTGGTACATCTAATAACAGCGTAATGAACTTTGTATATTGTAGTGTAATGCGGTGAGCGCACCAAATATGGCACACGAGCTTAAAAAGGCCTGTCAGATCTGCTGATAGAGGGAGACAATTTGTGCACAATTTTGTTGCTAAAAACTAGAAAATACTTAAAAAAATAAAAAGAGTTTACTTGCGGTAATTTACAATACACAATCTGTTAAAATTTTTGGGAGTGAACCTTTAATCGTAAGACACTTTAAATACTTTTGAAGTCACTGGCAGACTCGCTTAAAACTCCTTAATTTTAAAGAAAGATATAAGTATTGTTTTATAAACCTTTTGATTGTGCTCTTAAAAGTTTATAAATACACAGTTTCAAAGTTATATCATTCAGAGACCAAATGAAATCTAAACACGCTTCCTGAAAACTGAAGCGTTTAAATTTAACAGAATAAATTCATTTTTTTAGCTTTTGGAATGCGCTTAATAAGCAATAGACTTGCGTTTTACGTACTTTAAGCCGTCCTCAACCTGTGATTTCACAAGCCGTTTTGAACAAGAAGTCTCGCCGAAAATTCCGAAACTTGGAGCCTTTTAATTCAAAAAGGGAAAAGATACCTTAAGTCTAACAAATATTAAGTGATTCGTTGCTTTTACTGAAAAAAAATTAGCACAAAATATGTAAATTTGTAAATTAAAAAGCACTAAATTTCTTTAAAAAAAGGTCAATATGAGTTCCAAAAATAGGTTCGTATAACGATGTCCATAAACCATCCGCCGCGAAAGCCATAAAAAACAGCAGTAGGTCTAAGGCTCGTTACTTTTCTATTGCCAGTCATTTTTCTTATCTCTTAACTTGGTTCTCCATTATAGTAAATGTGTTCCTTGCTCGAAACACTCCACTAGAGTCAGGGAAAAGTAACCGAATTGTCTTCAATACTTCATGAGGGCCTACGACGAAAAGCTACCTGGAGTTTTAGTAGCCGTGGTCAATCGACGGTAGCCAAGATAGTACGAGTTCCCAATTCTCCTAATTGGCTAGTAAAAGAAAAAAAGGGGCCAGAAAAGTTGAACAGGTGGGCTAGCTGCGGTTAACAGTTACCACACAGCCCTTTTGGGTCATTTTCTATGCCTTAAACAGCCTTCAGCAGTGACAAGGCTCTTGTGACCAATTACAAAGCTTGTGACGACAATTTCTGCAATAAAACTATACAATTGGCAAAACTATTGTGACAGTAAAGTTTTAGGAAAGGTGTTAGTACAGTAAAAGCCTACTTTTTTTCTAATAGTAAACGAGTCGAATTGAAAACTAAGCTTTTTTTGGGCAAATCCAGAAGTTTCAAAACATTAACATTGTTTGTGGATGTTTCTAACGCTGAGAAACTGAGCCATTTTGGAATAGTGCGAACTCATGATTTCAGTATACATAATTTATTAATCAATATTTTAGAAAACTTTTATATTCGTTATATTCAGGTTAAGTTGCCCAACTTTACTGCCAAGAGTGTTTAAAAATATAAGTTATTCAGGAACAATTGCATGTAATTGTGCCATAAGACTCTACCGTGGCCTAAGGTTTCTGTATAAGGCTAATGAACAACAGCATTATTTCCAGGAACACGAAAAATAGCTATTTTTGAATACATCTGTACATGTCCCTTTGGTAATGACAGTTAATTGTTGAAATTTTGTGGTAAAAGAAGTTCTTTGTTGCGAGTTTTCTTCCCAGAACTGGGAAAAAGAGAAGGTTTCTTTAGTGTGATAATGTGCGCAAGTTTTTACTATCCGTCATTCCTCTAAAAGCAATTTTGTGTGAAAAAAAAAGAATGACAGGATAATTAGGTTGAGTGGTGTCAATCAACAGAAACTTTTTGAGCTATTCCGAGAAATTTGAGTTACGATGTGGGAACATTTCGGAGTACTTTCACATAGACAAAGTACATCCTACAGTCTTAGACGGCTTTTGACGTTTGCGATCATGCTTAAATATGCAAGTTTCGTAATAATTTGAAATAAAATTTTACTGAAATATTTTACTAGAAAAATCACTAAAAAAATATTTTTAAAATAAAATTTTGAATAAATTACGCAGTTTTCGTTTAAATTTTGACCGTTTTCGTAATATAGGTTTTTAGTTTGGAGCCATGGTAGGCATAGCTTATTGACGGCTTCGTTGTTTCACTTCTTTGATGTTTTAAAGTTACTACATTAGTTTTAAAAGTTTTCAATCCATCGAATTTTTCAAGCTTCCTCAAATTTTACATAAAAAACGTGAATCCCAGTGAGTTTTCAAGCTGAGGAGTTTCACTTTGAGTGTTTTACAGTTAACAGTAATCTGGACAAGCTTTAAAAGTGTTTTTTAAAAAAGTTTTTTTAAGTATAAAAACATATTTTTAATTTTAAAAATATTGTAAAAATATAAAAGTATTCTTTAAAAAATCAATAAAAAATATGTCGCTGCTGATGAGCAACAAAGGCTTCCAAAGCTTTCAAGGCAATGAAAAGCTTCTCAATATACGAAAGATTTGAGGAATCCCTATGTAAATTCGGTTAGAAATCTCCCTAGAGGCCTTATGACTTGAAACAACCTTCCCACTTGCTTCAACATTCTGTTTTCCCGTAGCCAAACATTCTCGCCTTTGTTTCAGCCTCTCCAAGAACGTCGAACTCATGTAAGGCCTCCGGCTTACAAGCATTTTCGACTACGATGATGACCCGCCCTTTATGGGGAATTTTTTTTTCTTCTTCTTCATCCAACCTTTCCTTTAACATTCATGTCATCTCTAAATTTCTAACAAAAATAGTTTCTAACAAAAAATAATAAAAAAATAAATAAAAAATACAAAAAATTAATAAATAAATTTAAAGAAATGTTTCAAAAATAGGGAAGAATTCTAGGCCTGATTTGAATTCATAGCTCGTAATCTTGGTAGGCCTAGAGGGCCATGGGCAGATAACGTCACGCGATGGAAATGTTTGGACATTCGCCCCCAAAATCATAACGGTGTCTTGGTCAGGTGGCTAGGAAAGTTAGCTAGGCCTAGAAGTTTCAGGTCCTTAGGCCTAGTATCCATAAATCAAAAAGCTCTTCTCGAGGTTGTCAGGAATTTTTCCGCCCAATTCCAGCGTTTTGTAAGGGATTTCACATAAATTAAAAAAAAAGCTCAGAACGAGTTTTCTAATCACAAAAAGGTTGAGATGGTTGAACTTTCAGCCAAGGCCGGTAGGCCTAAGACGAGAATGACATAAAACATATGCTAAATAAGATGGCCTTCGTCTACCCTATGTGTCCAAGGTTACAATGATTCGGAAAAGGGCCCGAAATGCCAGACTTTTCAAATTAAAAGCATGTAAACTTACGAGTTTTGATTGTTATGGGGCAACGACGCACATGAATTCTAGTGTTATTAGGCTTTGGGCAGAAGTTGAGGCGTTTTAAACGCGAAATGAAATCGAGGACAGCGACCGACGGCAAAAGTCGGCATCTGGCCACGTTTCGGTACCGAGAGAACCAGGGCCGTATGAAACGGTTATACCTTTTCTTATAACTTTATTACCGAAATGAAAAGGCCGCAGAGGTAGGAAATTATATGGTTGAAGCCGCGTTCAATTTTGGGCGAAATGAAGGCTGGTTGTAACTTTTCTACAAACGTTGAAACGATTTTCTACAGAAGCGTTGAAGTAAAAAGTTGGACTCGAAGTTTGTAGAAGATATTGGTTTATCTCAGCGAAACTTTGAAAGCAAGTTTTGCCAGTGCAGCAAGTTGGAGTTTCGAAGACATTGTTGGAATTCAAGCTTTGCTCCACTCGGAAGTTTGAACTCATGGGAAACTTACGCGATGATTTTCTTAGGGAAAAAAATATTTCTTTATACAATTTATGTCAGAGAAGTACTAAAAAACGAAACTTGTGTAGAATTTCGCGTGGAAACTTTCAAGAAACGTATTTACAGTGTTGAAAGTGTAAACTTTCTGGAAAAACTAAAGCGATTTTGGGAAAAACTTCCAGTTGCAGACCTCGTTATAACGAACCTATGGCGAACAGAAAATCGTCGAAAATCGTTGTATCAGACACTTCTGTGCAGACCGCTAGGATCTTATAAGCAAACCGATAATCTGTTATAAAAGAATTCTTATAACGAGAACAATACTAATTTCTTATTACAGTGCAAAACGTAGCTAAAACTTCATTTAGCGCGTAAGTAAACTTGTAGAAGCACTTAATTCGTGTCACGCAATGCATGTTGAGATAGAAAATCGAAAAAAGTGAGCCAGGTGAACGAAAACTATAACAGTGTGTAAAAACTTTTGTAGAAGCACTTCTTATTTTCAGATTTTCCAAATTTTGATTCCAGTATTCGTAATGACCAGAAAGTCTTCATTGCTCAATTTTGCTTACTTTAACTCCGTCGGTTAAATTCACGACAAAGATAGATTTAGTTTTCAATTTCGGGCAACGGTGGAAAGAATGGCCGACAATATGTAAAGCTTGTGAAAACGATATCTCTGATAATGTGCAAAAATTGCCCATTTTATCCAAAATGATCTAATTATTTCTCTAAATAGTTTGCAAAACTGTAACGACGGTAAAGCGTTTATAGATTTTTTTATTGTTGTAAATATTCATTTATTCACATACACAAAAAAAATAAATTTTTCGAATAGTAAATTAATTTAGAAAAGCACGCTAAATTTTTAATTTCAAATTTTTGGGTATTTTTAATATATTTTTTTTTGTAAATCTTTCTTTTTTGTAAATGCGTACCCAACAAAGAAAACAGCCTGACATCAACACTAACTCGTGTTAAGGCGTCTAAACCTTACACATGAACTAAAGCACTGTGCAGTCAAATCTCGTTATAGCGAACTTGTTACCTAAAATCTGCTCGTTAAACGAACTTTTTACCTAAAGTCAGACGTTTTTCTGTATAGCGCAGAATCTTACAAACATTTACAGTGAAAATCTCTTTACAACAAACCTTTCAGTACTAACACAATTGTTCGGTATACTCAAACTTCGTTTCGGTCAAAATTTTGTCCGACACTTATCCGATATACCAGCTAATACTAGATTCTTCCCTCTACCCTTAAAACATCTATCGTTAAAACATTACTTCCGTCAAAATCCGAAATTATTACAAAATGTCAAAATCCGAAATTATTATAAAACGTCAAAATCCGAAATTTTCATAAAATTGTTCCTTATAACAAGATTACTTCAGTTCGCTACCAAAGGTCCGTTATACGAGCACGTATAGCACAGAATTACCGTAACCTTAGCTTCCTGGTTCGAATAAAAGTTAGGAAATAAAAAAGAAGGGGTTAAAGGACGATTGAAACGTCTTCCTTTTGCTACAGGGGGTTTTATGCACTTTTATATTGTCCAAAGAAAGGGAAAGAAGCCTCTCAGGTATCCTGATTACACCAAAGGCTTGCCGGCAGCCTGTGTAGAAGACTTGAAAGCAAAGAATGGCCGAAGCAGAGGAAGCAGAAGCTGTTGGCTGCGTGTTAGGCTCTCTTGAAAGGGTTATATAAGATAAACCGCAGCCAGACGCCAGCTTGGAAGCGGGAAGCTTTGTTCATTAACTACCCTTTTACCCTTCCTGCGAAAGGGTTATTACCGGCCGACCAACTTTTTCCTGCCTTTTTTTTCGCTGCCCGAAAGAAAAGAGTTTTATATGCAAAACAATAGGAGGTCACTCTTGTGTTAACAACTTTGGGTTAGTTCCTCTACAGGAGTTTTTGAAAAGGGGGGGAAAAAGAGGGTGTGTATTGCGGGGTTGCAAGCGTATACGCTAGAAATAATAAAAAGTATATAACGAAGCAGAGGAAACGAGTTATTGATTGATGCGCAGCGCAGGGGAGGTTTTTCTTTTTTTAGGAGCCTCCCCCTTGCAATACAGCACTGTCTAATTCCACCCTCGTTGTTACTTGTATGCAGACGCGCCCAGGTATTACGTATTTGAGCGAAAAAATGAGGAATTACGCGTTTGTAGCTTCTTTGAAGACCGACGAGGCTGAAAAACTTAGTTTTATTTCGTAAAACGCTTTATAGCCTGTTTAAAGACTTAATTTTAGAAAATCTGAAAATAATTAATCAATTCTAAGTTTAAAATTACGTAAAATAAAAACAAATTATACAATAATTACATTTAATAATATAATAAATAATTACATATAATAATATAATAAATAATTACATATGATAATATAATAAAAATTACGTGTAATAAAAGTCGCGAAAATAAAACGAATTTCTGGAAATTTTTGAAAGTTGGCGCTACAGAAAATGGCTGATTTTAATTTGTGGGAGTAATTTTTCATTTTTTCAAGATTTATTGCAGTATTACCGGCGAAACAAGAGTGATAGGCTTGGGATATTTTTTGAAACTGGCTAAAGAGTGTTAATGCGTTAGAAAGCCTTCTTCGTTTTAGCTTGTGGATCATTCGTGATAACGCGAGACTAGCTGGAAAGTTCGACAGACACATTTCAGGCGCCTGGGCAACAAAAGTTGCCTGCGAGATACACATTTGAGCCGTTGTTTACTAGCTTAAGTGATGTTCTTACAAGGAAGAAGCTTCTTTCGCCCGAGAATCAACTTTTTCGGCGTACACAGCCTACAAAGTGACTAAAGCTGAATGCTTTCAGCTATAACCGTTTTCTCTCGATTGAGATTGTACCCATGTTGGGCCTTGAACACAAAAAATCGTGGATCAAAGTTGATTGCAAACTTTTCTTGAAAGCTTTAAAACAAATATTCATAAAAAAAGAAAAGAAAATCGCCAGAGGAAAAAAAAACTTGGAGTCTTCAAGCGATCTTCATAAAGTTATGATCTTTTGCATCTCTTTCCTCTTTTTCTCTGTTTTCTCATTTCTTAAGCTCTCCGTGCAACTCCTTTTTTCATCAGTGCAGTCAAGCGTTCATCAAAAATGCAGAATGCCTCTCAGCTTTCTTTCGGTTCCCTTTTCGCTCCCTGTCAAACTTTTTCTCCTTACACTTTTTCTAGAGTGTTGCTGCATTCTAACACCCGTAGTAGTCGTTTTTGAGGAGTTGGGAGCCGAAACGAGAGAAAAAGGCTTTTATGATTGCCTCGTTAAATTTCTCACTCTGACGGCAGACACATAAAAGAGAAAAGAAAAACTCATCAACGACCAGTTCGCTCCAACAAGACTCTCTTTCACTCCTCTCTGAAGAGTAAATTCCTTAGAAATTGTCCAAACTAAAAAATAATTCAAAATAATTCAAAATATACCCCAGAATTCCAAAAATTTTACAAAATTTTAAAAATTACAGTACAAAAGTTTACTGCTTATAATTTTAATTCGAATTTGTTTTTATATAATCAGAAATCTAAAATGTAATCAGAAATATTCATAAACATTCATTAATAGAAGATTTTTTTTTAGTTTTTTAAATAAGCATTAAATTTCGTGCCTGTCACATGTTCACGTCGAGAAAGGAATGCGACTTAGGCGTCAAACGTCAATCTAGCTTCTGTTCTGTTATGTCGCAATGATAAGAAAGCACGATTGGAACATTCATTGTCAGACGTATCAGTTGTTCTGAGCTAAAATAACAGTAACTTGGTACACTTTTGGGGGTCGCAAGGGAAAAACAGCACGGAATAGCAACTATTCGCATTTGAGTCCATCCGTTGTACATGTTGTGTGTACTTGTGACAAGAAAACAAGCCAAAAGTTTGAAATTCAGCCACTTCCTGTAGAAGGCCTTTTAATACTGCCAACTTGCCGTGCAATACTCGCTGGATCGTTAGCTTATATTCCTACTGTGGTTTCTATGTGCATATTTACTGCAGTACAGAGGATCTGCGGTACAAAAGATACTAAAATTTTCAAAACACTTCAAAGTTAGTTTCCAAATTATTCGCGACGTTCCGATCAGTACAGTGCAACAGATCGTGAAGTACTGTATTTGCTAACAAACCCGGCGACAATCCTTGTGGATTTCTTCACGAAATTTGTGTAAATTTAATTTCCTGAACGTTTGTGTTTTTACGTGTTTAAATTGCATTGTTAATTGCCTTTTTTACTCAAATTTAAGAACTCAGAACTTAAAATTGCTAGAACTTAAAATAACGGATTTTTTTCGTTTCAGATAACAGATTTCGGGGAAAAAGTCACGTATGGAAAGAAAGTCGTCAACTTAAGAAGTTCTGCCACTCCTTGGGCCGACAAAAGAATGCGAGAATGCGATATGTGTGACCCACTCATCTCGCGGGAAGAGCAGCAAAGCGAATGGAAAGAATCCTACGCAGGTGTGGCCCGAGAACGCGTCATATGACTGTAAAATATGCGATGACGAAACAAAAAAATATATAAGCATTAAGAGGAGCCTTTCTTGGGGATGCAGGGAAGCAACAAAAGTCGAAAAAGAAACAAGTTTTATAGCTGCCACGCATTCCGATCTTGAGAGCTTCCAAAAGTCGCTATATACCCTATATATACCTTCGTAGACCCTCGTCTTCTCTCCATCTCGGAATGTTAACAGTTTTTACAACACCGGATGACACCATAACGCTACCACCAAGATCGATAACATCCACCCTGATTCCAAATTTCTTCATCAACTTGCGACATCGTACCAGGAAATCACACCACACAAATTTGGGCCTGAGTGAACGCAACTCGAAACCTCATTTCTTAAAAGTTTACCACTTCAAAGAGTACCAGGACCTGAAAAAGTGCGTATCGTACAAAACAACTGTCTTTTAAAGTAACTTTTCTCTATTCATTGTTTTTATAACAAGATTATTCAACATAAATTGGACTATTTTTCATAATCATATTTTAAATTCATTATTTTATCGGTATGCTCACAACAATGTAGGCCTAACACCCATTATCGGCTAGGTTTAATAGTTTTGTATATCCATAACGTAAATAGGTCACAAGAATTGCTGTTCTATTATAATTTACATTTGAATATTTTTATTTATATTTGATTATTTTTTTATTTTAGATTTGATTATTATATTTGATATATTTTATTTTTGTTTGCGTTATTACTTTCGTACTTAGAGGTGTACATTCACCACAGATCCAGAGTTTATTCATTCAAGCAAGAAAAAGACCTTTCGGCGTACCAGAAACTTAAAAAAGCGACTTAAAAAAACGTGCAAGGGCAAAAGACCTAGTTCTAGCGGAAAAATGCCCTAACCACAGAATTACTTGGCACCGATGGCACAAACCCACCCTAATTGAGCGCGTTATATACCCTTATCCACTTTGGGTAACTTAATCATTAATCATGCCCTCATATCTCTTGTCAAAAATCTCTTTTTTTTCGACCTAGAACGGATTTTTTTCCCTTCCTTTCTTTTCCTTCTGGTAATCCTGCCTTCGTTTCATTGTTGGACGTGTGATACCTTTCATACTTTATATACCCCACCTACCAAGGACACCACCTCACACAAACCTATATAACGTATACCTAATCCTGGCTGTATCGTAAAAAAAACCCTTCGCGTGTCAAGTACCAATTCACCCATCTCTTCCCTCCCTCCGTGGAAAAAAGGGGGCAAATCTTCACGTAAGTGCTAGGTACGTGCATTGCTCAATAATATCGGGCGGGTCAAACTGAAACTTTTGTTCCGAGAAATCGTAATTGGTCTTTTTCAAAAATTGGCTATTTTACGCATTAATAATTTTATTTTAAAAAAATTTGAAGAGGTACTTGAAAATCCATGCAATTTTCTTATTTTTGAGGTAAAGAACGACCAGGTATTCTTTTTTAAATATCCTGTAACGTTTTCGTGCTTAGACTAAGACTGACTCTGTATTTGAAAGGAGGAATATGTATATATAAGGGAAAGGGTTTCAAAAGGTAAAAGGCTCAAAGTTCGTGGTTCACAAGAGTTAGCCAGTTAAGTGATATTCTCATGGGCAATAACAAAGGGAAAGCAAATATTCCCATTACCTTCATTATATTGCAATCCGAGTAATTTTCAGCTAAAATTTGACCTCAATCGATGGCCATTTAGCCCCCGGGACTTGAATATAACCTGACGTTACTGAACGAAGGTTAGTTTTGTACCATCGTCAACTTATTGTTTATAGTACTACATATATGTAGTCTCGTTTATAGTCTCGTTTATTTGCGAATAATTCAGCCATCAAATAAATCGGCTTTAGGTTCAATGTTCTTGCCGTTGATAAGACTATTCAAATTCTGTAGAATTCCGTCTTGGCAGGTTTCACAAAAATTACACGATTTCATAACATGCTTAAAGCCCCGTTAAAAATCTCTGCAAGGTTTTTCGTTCCAGCTGTCTGAAAGTGTGATGCTAAGTTCCGTTCACTTCTTAACAATCAATTTTATACAGGAAAGTTTGATTTAAATGTGGTTTAAAGACGAGCGACGTCGTTCTATAGACGTATTATCGTCTTCGGCTTTCATTTTATGCTGGAAAGTAATGCTGTTGGTGTTGAGTAGCCGACTACACGTCCAATACTTTTATTATGACTTCCAGTTCCTTCGATACTTGGTCAAGTCCGAATTATTCAGCATTTTCAGGCACTTTACTTTTGTTAATTTATGTATATTACTTATCTTTATTTATTCGTACAATGAAAACCTTCTTGTTGCGTAAGTTATTTAAAAATTACCCTTTGTATAACTTTTGAAACAAAATTAGCAATAAGCCAGCATATACTTGCTGAATCGATTTCAGAGGGCGAATTTCCTTTACCAGACATAGAACGCTCAAACGAGTTTTCTCGACTGTGGATTGGTTTACGAGAAATGAAAACCGCCCCACTTTTTGAATTATTTTCCCTTGTTATACCACCAAAATGCGGGTGGAGGGGGTGAGGGTACAATAGTTTATTCTTTCCACCCTGTTAGAGAGGGTGAATCGTTGGCCGATTCCCAGATATAGACGCAGGCTATTGATTGGACTAACCGTACTCCCTCGCTGGTCTTTCCACATATGCGCTGTGCAGTAACGTGTGCTCTCACGTCGGTGGAATAAGTTCGATTCAGCCCCCCCCTACCCCCATCCTGCCCCTTCCGTTGATTTCCGTACTCTTTTCATTTCCTATTCTCTGCTCAACGACATTCATAGAAAATGTACCACGCGGGTGGAGCTTAGATAAATGCCCCGGAGCCCCACCGAGAAGGCGGAGCCTCGATTCATGGATGAATTTCCGCATGATCCTTGGATCGAATGTCGTTTATGAAAATAAAAGTACAGTAAAATCTCGGTATAACGAGCCCTTTTATGAATTGTTGACTGAAATAGATGGATCTTAAAATACTGAGGTAAACGTATTTAAAAAGTGCTTGATATAGAATGAAATTGAGATTTGTTTTGTCCAGTTGGTTTGTTATAACGAGATTGGAGTTTGTTAAAACGAGAAAATTGTACAGTACGAGTATAGCCGAACATATTTGCGTTATTTGCGAAAATATTTAGCTATCATTTTTTATGCTAACAGACACTTAGTTGAGTTTTGTTTGCAGCAGCGGTAAAATCCGTTAAGTTACGGCAAATTCCCGTAAGTTACGTTAAGTTAGGCTACTTTAGGCTTATATTTCCTTACACTTACACTATGTCCCTGCTTATGAAAGTTAGGTTCTGTCTAATTAAGTTAGATTAAGCCAAGTTATGTTAGGTTAGTGTTAAGTTCGCTTGCTGCGGACGAAATGCGTAGTTGGTTATGTTACATGTGTAACGTTTTCGCGCTTAGACTAAGACTAACTTGTATTTGTAAAGAAGGAATATATACAAGGGAAAGGGTAAAAGGTGAAAGGTACAAACATCCGGGTTCTCAAGCATTAGTAAGTTAAGTAATATCCTCATGGGCAATAACAAAGGGAAAGCAAAGATTCAATTCTCTGCATTATATTACACATTAGCTCACTATCGTGGAAGTTGCGTTATTTTTTGTGGTATTTCGATACTATTCATTGTTGCCCTGAATTCCAATTCTTTATTAGCTCGTATTAAGTTTAAGCATCTCGGCAACTCCCCTACTGGAATCAAGATGGTTCGTCACCAGCGAGGTATAGAGTTCCTACGTCATTTTATGCAGTAGGAACTTCATACCGTGCTCTTGAACCCGTCTTAGCAAGCGTCGATGAAGTTGCCGAGAAATAAAAGTGCCCATAAACAAACAAAAGTGTAAAAATATGCTAAATTTTAAGAAATAATTTAAAGAAATTCTAAAAAAATTAGAAATAATAAGTTTTAAAAACCGCTATCATTACACTAATTCTCGTTATAACGAACACAGTAACCCCACAAACTTTGGTATATCCGAAGTAAAAAATAATTTACAAAAAATGAAAATGAGAAATAAAAATGCACATAAACAAAGTGTAAAAAATGCTAAATTTTAAGAAATAATGCTAGTTATAAAAACTCATTACACTAAGTCTCGTTATAACAAACATGTTAACACGGAAAACACCATTTTTCCTCCTTTGGCATAGCTTAGAATGCAATAAACTATAACTTACAAAACGGTTCGCTATAACGAGATTCTACTATACAAAATCCAGTGCTTCAAAACGCTTCCCAACAACTGCTAACCCTTCCTGCTTTCCAATGAACCCTCTTTAACGCTTTCTTATGTCTCCCGTCACCACTTTGCATATGCAAATCAGCCACGCCTACTCAACAATACGCCGTAGAAGGAAAACTTTGTCGCCGACGGAAAGATTTCCTTGTCACACACGTGTGCCGTCATCTCGTTTGCATACCTACGCACCTTCTAATCCACCCTCCCTCTCATGTACTCAAAAGGGTTGAGTCTTTGAATTTAAAAAAAAAATCTTTCAATATTTTTTTTGAAGCTTGCACAGTGTGAGGACGCCGCTAAGGAGTTTTATACAAAGGAAAAGGGTAAAATGATGAACCCTTGCCTTCCTCCTCCCCCCGAAGGGGTAATCTTACAGAAATATATAGCCGCTTGCCATACGGAGAACGGATTTTTTTTTTTAGCTTTCTCTCATCCTTTTGTTAGCTAGAATGAACCAAAAGGGCACCTAGTGACGGCTATGCAGATGGGAAGCAGAAAGGAAGACGAAGAAGGAGAATCCTAGATTTCTGCCCCTCATTCTTCCAAATTTACAAGCCGTATACATGAATGCATATAACACACAAAAGAGACCGCTCTGTCCTATCTTTTCTGAGACGACGGAAATGACCTGTTACCCAAGTCTTCGTATATACCAGTCTTAATCCCTTTTTATTCTATATACGGAATTAATGATCCCTACTAATATGCTTCTAGAAAAAATATAGCAAAAAAAGCTTAAGAAAAATAAAAAAGAAAAAGAAAACACATAAATATTCGTCTCGTTTGAAAAGTTGTAAACCATTGAAACAGGATGTAGTCGAATCTCCAGACACTAAGAGGAAAGACAGGAAGACGAGAGAAGAAAGCTGTGTATTATGCAGATGAGCTGACAAGGAATGGGGTAGGGAAATTTAATTCCAGTCAGTTTCCCTTAGTGCTGCTTCCAAACTCGGGTTTGGAGTCAGAGTTTGAAAGAGATTTCTAGAACAAAACCGTTGTAGAAGATTGAATTTATTAGCTTTGGAGTTCTTTAAATTTTTGCGGTAAATGGAAAATCAATGTTGACTGAAAATCAGGCAAATCTCAAATGTGGGAGACTCGGGTCGATTGTAAAGACGCGAAATTAATAAAAAAATAAGAGCAGTTTTTTGAGGTTTGTCAAAAATCGTGAAAATGCTTGTAAAACGAAGATTAATCGATAAATAAAATAAAGTCTTTGTTTCTTTGTTTTAATTTCTTAATTTTTAAAAATATTTTTTAAATTTTTTTACTTAATACTAATTTTTATGATTTTGTGTGCAATTTTCTTCGAAAATGCAAATATACGATTACGTTTTTAAATTGACGTGTAATTTCCAAGGTTCATTCTGTTTATTTTTATAGTACAAAACAGACTCTAATTTAGAGAATGTGCTCGCGAAATTGGATAAGAAGAGAGAGTAGTAAGAGACTTGTTATTCTCTCGTCGGGCTTGACGCATTTCATTTTTGGCGTTTCCTCTTCCGCGAGATGCATTCTAATTACCCAGCACAAACACGTCCTGCATTTCTCTTAATTAACAAACCTTTACATGATACCGTCCCTACTTGGAAAACCGCTATCATGTTTATCTCTTTTCCAAAATGGGAGTATTAACCTAGCTTCAATTACTGCGAAAAAAGAAAATAATTAAAAAACTAGAAATTAAATTTTAAAAGCTAAAATATGATCAAAATGTTAACAAAACGTTGTTATAAATTGGAAATAAAATCTAGCTAAAACTAAAATTTCAATTGCACCTTTTGCACTATTAAAAATACGTATAAGCGTAAAAATCCTAAATTCGATGTAACAGTTCAAAACAATAACAAATACATACATTATGCACATAATAGTAAGCTTATGTATGGACTTTCGTTCGGTAATTTTCAGCATTTACGTTCATAACTGTTACATCAACAACTATTGAAGTGAAACGATGTACGGCAACGAGCAAATGTAAAAAAAAAAAAATCCTAAATTCGATGTAAAAGCATAATCCACAGATCGGACAAACGTAGAAAGTACTTTTAAATTTTTTAACATTCTTATAATGCGGTCTCAGTTTCTTTATTAACACATTAAAAAAATTACAACATAATTGACCCAGTATGAACGAAGTTAAGGAATGACGAAAGAGGAAGTTGATTGCCATCTTCACTAAAAAGCGTAAGGGAGGTTTAAGGGGTGGACCGAAGGGTGATTAGTCCTAAAGCTTTTCACAGAGATGCGTCATTAGTGTCCAAGGTGGTGAAAAAGGCAAAAAGGGTGTGAATTGCCGCATGAAGCGGGCGGAAATGAGTATTTGGACGCCTCTTTTCTACTTTTCATTATCTATTCTATTTAAGTGGCATTTTTCAAACAAAGATCCATGTTTGCAGCATTAAAGATAAAATACTCACACGCTACCATATAAGTAAAAACTTAAAAGCTCATTCTATTCCACACAGGTTTCTAAAAAAAATTTTTTAAAATATTTTTAATAAAATATAAACATTTATTTTTTTGTGATATTTTCTATAATATGTTATAATTTATTTTTAATAAAATAAAAAAAATCCTTTTACTCAACAAGTAGCTTTAATGGACAATAAAAACTAAAAAAGTTTATTTTTTCAGCATAACACCAGTTGTCGGTAATTTAACAGTGACAAAAATTCAGCTTCAATTTTGATTGTTACGATGTGATTGTACGAAAATGAAGAAAAAGTGAGAAAAGTTGGAGCTGTAAAAATTCAGGAAAAAAACGGGAAAGTGGCAAATAAAGGAGGAGAAGATGTCTCAGACTTGACAAGTGTGGAGATTAGGGGGGGCGGGGGGCAAGAACCCCCTGTTCTTTCCCATCCTCTGGAAGGTGTGAAGCTGTCGTCACTCTCGTTAGCAAAGGGAAATCCCCCTGAAGGTGCGCGGTTTGTCTTGCAAAGGGGGATAAAGCTCAAGACAAGGGCTTTTCTGCACCTGGGTAAAAACTTTTATTTTTTTTTAGTCTTTTATTTTGTTCCTGGCCCTTTTCTCCCTCTTTTACGCACACTTGAAATAAGTGGGAGAATGAAAGGGAACAACCTTGTCATCAGCCTCGCTTTTTTTTGTTCTTCCTTCTTCAAACAAGCTTCACTAAGTGGTAAGGTGTGGTAATGAATGTTCGTTGTACCACGCTTTGTGGGCTTTCTAAACTTCAGTCTACCTTTTTTTCTGAGTCTATTTACTTGCTTCCTTACCGCATTTTTGGGAAGCTTTTAACTCCTGGTGACAAGTTTTGACGCACTGATTTACCTTTAACGTCAAATACTTCTTAAGATCAAACAAATGTACGCAAATGTCGTTAGAAAATAAATATTGTATAAGTGCGATAAAGGTATAATACCTACGCGAGTCATTTTAGTAACAATCAAATACATTAACAAAAAATAATTTAATGATAAAATATAGTTGTTTATAAACTTAACTTCGAAATATAGCGATTGAACTCATTTTCGATACAGACGTTAATGAAAGTTAACCATTTCATTCATTAAGAAAAAATTTTAAGGCTGTTCATTTTCAAAAACTTTTGACGATTTTTTAAGAACATTACCTTCTATTACATTACTGTCAGAATACTTTAGTAAAATACTTCACGTTTATCGCTCTCGTCGACTTTTAACTTGTAACGCGTAATTCTCCCATAAGTGGTTACGCTAGATCGAGTTCTTTAAAGATAGTTTGCTAAAGAACACATTTACTGGCAGGATGTATTTAGAGCGTACTTTTACTAAACTGTAAATACTAAGAAGAATTTACGGCATTTTTGGCGATGCAATCTATTGCCGTTGTTTACATATCACGTTACTCCCTCTACGCAAAACACGTCAACCCGCGTCTACCAAAACACCCACACGAACTAATACGTGCAATAACTGTCCCTGCTAACGCGAGTTTGCCTAAACCCAGGAGTTAACACGTGTTACTCCGCCATGCTAGCTCGACAAAAACGCAGACTTAGATACTGATCTAAATCGTTATCCTGTAATAATAAAAAAAGAAAAGAAAAAAATAGAGCGGTGGCAGGTTAACGAACACATTCTGTAGCAAACAACTTGTACAACAAACTCGCGCACGGGCGAAGAAAATGACTCGCACAACGAACCGCTTAGGGTGAGCAAAAATTGGACAAGGAACGAGTTAACACAATTTCTATCGAATCTTGTGGGAAATAGCGTTTCTTATAAAAACGCTTCTTAAATCGAACAATGTCAAGGAACGGATTAAGTTCGTTAAACGAGTTACTACTGTATTTTTACTGCAAATCCACATAGTGAGACGCTATTGCAACTTTGTTAGCAAAGTTATTGTTGAAATGAAGTACTTCTATTGTTCTATATATCTTAACTCGTGTTTTCTTATTTTCTGAACGATTAAAAGCTTAGCGTTTCCTAGAAAAAATAATTGTTTAACGATGAAAATAGCTAAGTTCTTTTATTCGTACGTTTCGCATTTAGACGCAAATCTTTTGAGATAGCGCAGCATTTTCGTCTGTGTTTAATTTAGGGCTAGGCAGGGGGAGGTGAACGGGAGGGTTGACGAGGGTGTAGTTCTTTAATGGGTCGATAGATAACCGGCCCGGGACCGGGACCCGCAGCTGCACAGGCCGTAAACTGCAATTTACGGCTCATACAAAATGACGCTCACCATTTTTTCGTCTTCCCTTTTTCTAATTCCCGCTCACGGCATATTCTCTCTCTTGCTTTTCCAGTCTTTCCCTCCTTTTCATCTACCTCTTCCATTCTCTTGCCTGGATTAGTATGCAGCTACGTACCAATCTATGCGATTTGAATGAGCTGAAGCGGACGCATTTTCGCGAAACAGACGCAAACTGGAAAAGATCACATCGATTTCGAAAGTCCATTTCCGTATTTACTTTCGTTCAAAGCTTTTCTTACACTTATGTGTGTAAACCTTAATATTGTTACGACGCAGACTTTCTGCAGAGTATGCAAATATCTAGTTATGACTGATTAATTACAAATATATATTGTGGCGTTCGTTGTTACCCAACAGTAAATTCCGTAGCCGCCCAACAATGAATCCTAAGATTCACTGTTGGTAAGAATGAAATCCCCTGCACCCAGCCTGTAATAGTGAGTTCCTTTTTGAACTTCCTTTGAGCCAGTTCCGTTTCTTGAACGTGAAATTTGATTGTTGTAAGCTGAAAGTGAGAGTTAGCACGAGAAGAGTGTTTCTGTGTGATTTTGTATTGGAGTTCGTTTTGCTGTTGATGTAAATCGGAGGTTACGAATAAACGGAATTTGAAAAGGAGTAGAACGTAACAATATACAAGAGAAGGAAAGATGGAAAAGTTAGGTTATGCGTCAATGGATCCATCTCAGCAAGGTTAGAACACTGTCAGGTCGAAATGTCAGGCCAACGTGTACAAAAAATAGCTACGTAGGCATAACGTAACAAGGTTAACAACATTAAAGGCAATAAACAGCCTTACATTCGTACAAGTCACTCTTATTTTCCCTGCTTCTCAGTTTCTATTTCTTGCTTGTTTTTCACGACTCTACGCTCTTCCCTCGTCAAACCTTTCTTGTCAACTCAGTTTCATTTTGATCCACCATTTCCTTAAAAGTCACCTCGTATTGCCTAAACTTACTATTTATCAACATAACTTGAATTATTCTGCTTCTCTCGTCTTTTAAAAAAAATGCTTCTCGTTTCTTCTCAACTCCCTATGTCGTGAAATTATAATTAAGAAAAATAATTAGGCCTCTTTAAATACATTTTAATTTAAATGTATTTTAATAAATTTTAATAGTAAAGAAGCTATTCCATTTATCAAGCAAATTTCCTTTCTCATCTTCATTAACGATTTCAAACTCCTTAGTCTTTGTACTCGTCCATTCTGTCTTGAATGGCTTCAATTGGCAGGTACTTTTGCCTTAAAACGCCTCATGTATTGAAACGGCCACGACATCTACGGCATGGAGAAGCCAAAGTTCAAAACACTCCCCTCTTACCATCGAACGTTGAGGAACACAGCAGCCACGGAGGAAAAGAAAAAAGAAGGAAGGTTTCCACCTCGCACCTGCCTTTCCTGATTACCATAATTACCAGAGAGCGTTTTCAAGGAGCCCCAGCCCGTATATACCATCAACCATCCGACCAACCAACCAAATCCGAAAAAACCAAACCCATCACTTTCTCGGAGATAAATGTACGAAATAAAAAAAAAAAAACTTCTACCAAGCCTTAAAAAAAGTAACAAAAAACTTTCTAAAAACCAGTCTCGTATTGGTCAAAAGAAACAACAACGCACATGGAAACACATGACGTAATACAGCTTTTCTTGGCAGGCATTGCGTTTGAAAAAATTATGTTCCTTTTTAATATTTTATTTCTTCCTAGCATTTTCCCCAGTTATTCCTTCTCATAGTTCTTCTAGGACGATTTTGTGAATTACCAATGAACTCATGTAAAAAAAATAATATATAGCCGTATATTAAACAGGCTCATTTGAATAAGAATCTACTATCAATCGTGCTTATTATACACAACGTCTTAGACCTGCGCCTACTGCTGGAAGTTCTTATCTACTGCATTTCACAATGATTGAACTGCACTATGCAAGATTTATTGTCTGATTGTTCTAGTCTTTTATTCGAATCCATGGTAGACACAGTTTGTAGACATATAATTTAAATTTCTTGTTGCATTATCGCGCTTCTGGTGAAAAAAGCTAATTAATCGACTAGTTTACTGAGTTAAAAATTGCACGATTTTCAAGAAGCAATTCCGTGCCAAGTATTACTACAATTAAGCTTTGGCAAATTTCAGTACCTTTGATAAAAATATTTGAATGACAAAGTTGGCTCAAAACGGCTGACAATTCTAGAAATTTTAAGACCGAAATATTACTATGCATTAAGCTTCGTTCACATACGCATAAAGCCTTCAAGGTACGAAATCTTATTACCATTAAAATAAAATTATTGACTAAGATTACAAACTTGCACACAGACACGCGATACAAGTCGGAAGGTACAAAGAAAATAAAGGAAATAAGGTACAGCAAAGTTCTTTGAGCCGTTTGGAGCTCTGCCACACGTCGCTTGGAATCTATAATCAATTTTCCCTTCCTTTCGTTTAAAAGTCAGGAATGCGCAGAAAGACACCGCCATTCATGACATAGATATCCTTATGATGATGAATTGGTCCACGAGTTTTTTCAAGGGATCGAAAAAAAGGTACCCAAGTCAATACAGAGCTTAATTAGATGGGCCGATATGGAAACTGGGCGTTTTTTCATTTTGTATTTTTTTTTTCCCAAAAGCAAGATATCGACCACTCCTCGAGGAATCTTGACTTGAAAATATGTGTTCATTCCTAGCGTTCCTTGCTTTCGCCACTTGTTGTGACCTAACGAGCATTTTTGGGGCTTTTTAGTGATATTTTTGTTTTACTTTTAATGCATGTTACCAATTCACGCATTTCGTAAACGTAGTGGTTGCGACAGGGATTAAAACATATGCGTCGTTTGCCCGAAATAATGATAGCAATAATAATAATAATAATAATAAATAATTTTTAAAAAATATTTAAAGGCAGGACTGAGATATTTCATACTCAATGGCTTCTATTGAACGAATTAAGCTCAACGAGCGAAGTTAATTCCTAAATACTTTTTCGACTGTCGTGAAAAATTGAAAAGCGCTTGCAGAGTACAGTACGTTGAGGCTGAATGAAAAGAGTTTGGGCGTTATTATGCCGACGAGTAAGTACTCATCTATGCAAATACGCCCGTATATATGTAGATAGGCCTCTTAACTGGTTTCGAGAGGCAGTAATGGAAGTTTGGAAGCAGCGGGGGACGCCCGAGCCTGGGAACAACACTTGTCATAAGTTATTGGGCCCCCTTTTGGCGCCAAGTCCGTCTTTGAAACATGATTGATTTTACACGTTACATGATATTATCCGTTATCGCTAGAAACTAGCAATTACTTGAATTTCTTTTGAATGTACATGCTTGAGAATTTGAACAAGCGATAAGACTCGTGGATTTTGGCGTATACTAGTGTACAGTGAAAATAATTTGAAAATAAAAAGGTGGAGTTAAAACTATAATTCTTTTGTTCATAATGCATATTTGTATTCTGTAGATTTTTAACATTAGTACCCTGCATTAGCAATACCCGTTGCTGTCTTTATTCACGCATATATAGGTGGATTTTCTGCCATAATTACTATTTCAACGAAGTAATGTAATGTTACGTTCTACTCCTTTTCAAATTCCGTTTATTCGTAACCTCCAATTTACATCAACACCAAAACGAACTCCAATACAAAATCACACAAAAACACTCTCCTTCTCGTGATAACTCTCGCTTTACGTTTTCAACAATCAAATTTCACGCTCAAGAAACGGAACTGTCTCCAAAGAAGGTCAGAAAGGAACTAACTATTACAGGCTGGGTGCAGGGAATTTCATTCTTACTAACAATGAATCTTAGGATTCACTGTTGGTCGGCTACGAAAAAAATATATGTACGCATACGACAACTGGCGTATGTGTCGACAAAAATATTATTTTTAGAATTCACGTCAGTTATTTTTGCTTATTATGGTTAAATTTTTCACTTTTGATTTTCTACCTATTTATAAAAAAAACAGCAGCTGTTGGACTATGTGGAATACTTAGTAAATTCAAGTTTAGAGATTCTGCAACTGAATGGGAATAAAGGTGGACTAGAGTGGGATTCCAAGTATGCGAGGAGCACACTGTTTGCTGGTTAACGCTAATAAACATAATTTAGAGCTCCTAGGAATGAGATTATGTAGAAGTAATCATCCCTAGTTTCGTTTTTCTTTCTTCCCCTGCACGTTGCGGCCCGATTGGCTGCTGCCAGCTAATCTCGCCGAACATAGTTGTCCGTACGAGGTAATTAATAGTAATGGCAGTAATTCGTTGGCAGGGAAATTAAAAACCAGCTTCATTTTCGATGTTGTTACGCTCGCAGGAAAATAAACGTTAAAATTGGTAGCCACTTGCGTACCGGGTGATTATGTCACGTTAATTAATGGAATTTGGAACTCGGTAATTGGTGTCTGGAGAAAATAATACACGTCCGGGATGCTAAGTTTCTAGTGCTTGGGGAGGGAGAAGAACGTCCTGAAATTTGGCAATTTGTTAACGGAACCCGGATTCTCTTTTGCGTAATTAACAGAGTTTGCGAACCTAATGAAGCCTGGATATATAATAAAAATATTTTTAGCCAACTTAATTTATATATGGAGCAGTCTTAAAAGCGATATCTCGTAATTTCGAGAAAGGTGGACTTCACTGGCTTGTTGTCATCATGGCCTAAATACATTTTGCACGTCTTATGTACTATACTGAGCAGATACATGGGAACACTACAAGTCTCTCGAGGCTGATTTACCTTCATTAAGCGCTGATTAGTTTCCAACTAATCGGCTAAGGGAAAAGAAACCGCGACATTTAAAAGCGAATACTTCATGAAAAAATGCATACTTTAACTAAACCTATTACTAAAGTATAATATTTTTTAATCTATTTTCAACACACAGAAAGTTCCATTACTCAGCTTCATTATTCGGAAAAAATTACCATATCATAGCTGCAAAGAAAACGCGAAAGCGAGTGCTCAGTGCTGAAGCACAAATTTTTTATTTTATTTTCCAACTTATTCCATTTTTAACCGCCTCGCCTGGATGTCACACGTCTCTCGCAGTTACCGTTCGTCCAAGTTACGCATAAAAGGTGAACGTAAGGGTTGTAGGCCAACGCTTCTTTTGATTTCCCCTCCCTCCCTTCTTTCATTCTTTCAAGGTGAAGGGGTTAAAAAGAGGAACGCGGGACTTTCGATTATATGCGGGAGAATATGCATACAGAGGGTTCCGGAGCAGTTTAAATAAAAAAAAAAGAATGAAGAGATGCTTTTCAAGTAATAAAAAAGGAGGCTGGGAATTTTGAAAGCCCCTCTTTTCTTTTTTAGAAAACAAGGGATGCTTTTTAAAGAGTAAAAAGAATAGGAGGGTGGTTTACCCCCCATTTTTTCTTCCAGTTCCTGGTCTCGGTTACCAAGAGCAGTTGCTAGAAGTAACCCTTCCCTCGTTAACAAACCCGTATGCAAAAGAGAGGAAAGAACGGGGTGGATAATGATGAAAAGTAAGGGAGGGAAAACAGAGCAGAATAAAAATTCATCAAAGGATTCTGGCGCAGCTATATAGCTTGGTAAAATAAATTAAAAAACGGCCAACCGCCCCTTGCATATAACCGTTATTCCTTGGAGGCCTATTTCTCCCGCCGCTTCTTCTTTTAGGTTTGATCTTTTGATTTTTACTATAATTTTTCTACATAAAAAAGCTAAAGAAAATTTAAAGAAATCGGTCCAATATCGTTAAAAGTTAACGTAAATAATTACGCTATTAAAACAATTTGTTCTTGTACGTGATAAATACAATACGAAACGGAGTACTATTATAGTGTCAGAAAAACATTAATATTCAATCATTTATAAAAACTCGAAGTGACTAAATTTCAAGCAAAAAACATGACAGAATGTGTTAATACATTCAGCTCGATTGGAAATATTAAAGATAAAGCTTAGAGAGCATGTAACCGCAAGACGATTAGGCACTGCAATGTGTTTTTAATATTAAATTACTTGAAAAACTCAGGGTGAAAGAGGAGAATCGGAGAGCCCCTTTTCGTCTGTCAATTTAAAAAAGGCATCTGCTTCAGGCCTACACTAGAGGCTCCGATTACTTGAAACTGAATCAGATCGACCGCTGTTCAAACCTCAGGACACACACAGACACATACATTAACCAGAGCTAACTTCCAAAAACCGACATTATTCGAAGCTTTAGGAGTTTTAAAAAGGTAAGGACGAATGAAACAAAACAGCATCAAATGACGTGTTTTTCTCTGAATTTAATTTCTATGTCATTCAATTCAGTATTCGATGTTGAACATTTCAACTGCCTAAATTTTCAAGTTTTAGCTTTAAACTGTACGCAATGCCAGTGGCTTTGACAGCGAAAAAAAGAAAAAAATCTGCAGAAGCTACGCAATAGGTGACGTCATAAATAACCCTTATGAATGGCGGAAACAACCTGCTTCAAGTTAACTGAAACTTAAATAAACTACTTTTCTAAAAGAAATCTTTGTTGTCCCTTCTCGAAAAGAATCTTCTCCATTCCCAACACAAGGCACGTAATATATTTTTTTTCCCCGTTCCTTCGCGTAGGCCTGTTTGCCATCTGGACTAACCCGTTCTTCATCTGCTTCACTTTAATTTTTACAGCCAAAACACAACAAAAATCCCTTAGGCCTTCTCGACCCTACTTTCATATTTTTTGTATCTACCTCCTAGTTTGTCAACATTAAACCGCAAAAATATTTCTTTCAAAATTTAAAAATTCTACATTTTAAGAATTTTTTCAACAAATACAAAATAAACAAAAATTTTTAAAAAATTTTCAAAGAAATAAAAAACTTCTCTCAATCCTATCTTTAGGCTTTTCAGTCTTGTTCCGTGCTAAAGCACGAAAGGTTTTTGTGTACATCTAATGTGCCTTTTTTGTCGTGGATAGAAATAGTACGATGGACAAAATATCCACTATATTCAATTTCATTGTTACTCAACAGTTAAATTTCGTAGCCGCCCACCGTAAGCCTAAAATTCATTATTGGTAAGAATGAAATCCCCTTTACTCAGCCTGTAAGAGTTAGTCCCTTTTTGACCTCCTTTTGAACCAGACCTATTTCTTCAGCACACGATTTGATTGTTGTAAAATTAAGTTAAAAATAAATCACTAACTAACTGAATGAGTGTAACCTATTGGCCTCTGTATTTGGCTTCATCAAAATTATCTGAAGTGAGCAAATTGCCTTATAAAAACAGAACAGTTCCCTGTATCCGTTAGCGCGATTCTGGCGGCGACAAGTCTTTTTCTATAAACTTTTTTCAAACTTTCTTCAAACTTTTTCTACAAAATTTTCCCCTTAATCAAAAATGCCTAACCCTTTCCGAAAAGGTATCTATAACCCTTAAACTCCCAAACTTTTTTTTTCTCCTCACGAATGTGAGCTGATGGCCATGTTCCTCGCAGACCTCCCATTGCGTTTTTCTACTTTAGCCCCCCTTGCACCAAACCTCCTTCACTGTTAACTTTTTTTCGCTTTCTTTTCTTCTCGCTCTTTTGCCTAATGGCACCAAAAGAAAAGTGAATTATGACTATGCATATACACTCAATTTAAGGGGATCTTAAAAAAAAGGAAGAAAGAATACTTCCCGGAGATGCTAAACAAAAAAAAGTTTACCCCTATCCACCCCATAAAAGGGTTACAGACCCTGCAGTACGACCTTAAATATCCTTTTAAAAAAAATTTCCAATACTGATGCCTTCTTTGTGGTTATACCTTCATTATAATACTTCCCAAAAAAAGGAAAGAAAAAATTGTGTGCTACTGCGTCCCTTAGGGCTAAGGTTGAGAGGGGCTAGATTTTTTTTTTTTCGTAAAGGGTTTCTTCCCCTATTCTTACGGGATACAGAATTTCAATATATTTTTCAAGAAAAAAAGGCATAAAAAGACAGTAGGGTTTACATAAGGGGTAATGGCGTATCCCATAAAATTTACTTCACCCCTCAAACCCCAAATGGCAACTATTCAAGTGGTTGTTTGGGGCAAGTAATAATAGGATAATTGGTCCGCTCACAGCCTCTTTTCTTTTTGGTTCCTTATTTTTTGTTTATTCGTTTTTGTTAAAGATCAACTGAATGAAGGGTTAAACGGCACAAAGTAAAAAAATTTCTGCAGTCTTTTGGGTATATGTAAATGAAGAACCGAAAGGAAAAGAATGAAGCTTTATTAAGGTTTGGAACCCGGCTTCCTTTAAAGTTTACAGAGTTTGATTTAAAGGGTGGGAAAAGGCTTGGAACTAACGGTATGAAACTAAAGGCTGTCGTGCCTTTAGCAAGGGTTGGATAAGAACGGTTTCGTTGGGGTAGTTGAAATGCAAAGTCAAGTTGGGGATCTAGCCCAAGTTCATATTTGAAAGCCTTTGTTTGCTTAAAATAGAATGTAAAACTCAGAACGTTGGGCTGTTGGTTACGTTTGCCCTTACACGTAGTCAGTTTCTAGCTTTTGCTCGAGTAATTTGGAGTTGGTAAATCAGACTTAATTAGACTTCTGTGGTTCGCTCTGTACACGTTATTTTGCTCATCGCTGTGCAGTCACGCATTGCGTCTCTGTAATACTTCGAAACCACTTTTTAAAACCCAATTTTACGATCCCAGCCGGTCAGAGTTACATAACAAAATTACATCAAATTAAATCACAAAATTACATCGAAATAGCTATCAACTAATTTATCAATAACACATATCAATTTAAAAGCATAATATATCGATTATAAATTAAGTTAAAGAAATGAACTTCAGGCCAAATTCACTTTTGGAAATTTAACTACCTATCGGGAAAGTGGTCTGAATCTGCGACAAACATCGAATTACAATTTGGCGTCAACAATCAGCATATGACCTAACGTTTATGACGTCACTGTGCATACAGAGGATGACCAATAGTTAGCCATGTGAACACACGCTGAGACGCGTCTTGTTCCGTTTCGAGGTTTCCTTCAGGGGTCCTTGATCGTAATGAAAAAGGCAGATAATGAAATACGTGGCGAGAGGAACAGGTGATTCTGAATCTTCGACTTGTGTTCACAAAACTAAAACTAGTTATACTGCGCTTTACCATGTATATATGCTAAAAATAAAATAGAATAAATAATAAATTCAACTGCATCTTACAAAAACATAAGGGGATTTTCGCTTTTAGCAAGTGTTGTATATGCACTTGTGAAAAAAGAGAGAGATTATTGGATGAAAAGAATGCTAACCAATAAGAATTTTATGTCAAAATGACTAACGCCTTGAGTGTACACATAATGGTATGACTGTGTGGTTGCTAATTACGAATGCATAAAAGCTTAACCAGCCCTTCACTATTTTTAAGAATTTGGGCTTGTCCACCAAAACGGGGATTACATACCATACTTGCAGCTTTTCTTTTAACAAACTGTATACGTTTCGCCCATGGAAGATCATAAACTTCTCGACGGCCAGCAATAAATGTCTAGCTCCCAATCATCCTCGCATATGCGGAACATAAAAGTTGCCTACACAACTTTCCAGAAAACTCCCCTGAGAATTCTGCTAAACAAAAATCTCATGAAAAACTTTCGTCAAAATGTTTCTTTAGACGTTTCTTTGCTATCTTTGTTGTTTTTTTTCGTTTTGTTGTCAGAAATTTGGCTAGCCACGAGTTCGCAGCAAAGAAAGAGCGGGAAAATTTGAATTTCGCACTCAAATTTCCGTATCTGAAAAATACATTATCATTGAAACCATTGAAAATGACGACCTCAGAATAAGTCGATTCAGACCAATAACCCTTGACAGATAATTAGAAGATATATCACTGAAATTCATGGGTTAACAACGGAAAAATTTGTCCAACCACTCGATCACACGTTGCTGCAACTTGGGCAAGAGGATTTTACTAGAATGTTTCCCTATTTTATGTATTTTGTACCTCCCTGGGAACATGAGTAAATCGATTATTTATGGTAGTTACTAGATAATTGGACTGCAGCTCAAGTTGGGCAACCAATGCAATTACACCTTACCTTGGGGTTGCAGAATTTATGGGACAAAATGATGTCCAGGGCAGTGCTCGACGTCGCAGCATAATTGCACGCTAGAATGCGAATTCTTTACACGTGCCTTGCAGAGCACAACATACATATCTGGCGCCGATAAGACCCCACCTTGGCCTGTTAGGTTCTAGTAATTTCCAAGTAAGGTTAATAAGAAAAGGGCATATTTGGCAACTTTTACCTCGCCATTCTGCTCGTGTATTGCTCCAGGATGCATGTTGCAACTCGTTGCAGGCTTTCTCAGGTGTGGATCACTCACAAATTAATAGATGACACAAGATAAAAGCGTAGAAACAAAACGAAAATAGCTGCTTGGAAAATTGCGCGCCACTTGACCCCTAGGGGCGTGTTCTCAAGGGGAGCTTTCGCGAATGTCTCAATAGCCGTGATGACGTCACCGCAAAAAAAGTCTACACGAAAGTGGCGCTTTTTGGAATAAGCTTTAGAGCCTATCCTAGACTCCACACTTGCGTTTTTCGCACATAACAAGCGTTTCGCGCCGTTATGCTTTTTATATTTTTGCTCTCAGACTAAAGAAACATTTATAGTGTGACTCTACCCTTAATGGAGTATTTTATAGCCCCAAGGGGAATAGGTAAAGGTAAGTTTTGTTGCAATCAACAATGAAATAGCGTAGGATAGTGATTAAACAAAACGAGTGCTATTTTGGGAGATTACGTCCGGGAGAGTTTTGTCTCAAGTTATCCTCAACACAGTGGCTCATCCATCTCATATGATTTGTTTTTCTCCACCAGCTGTTGATCCGGCTTACGTTGCATGACACCGACTGTTAGTATGCACAGCCAGACTTGCATGGAAATGAGACGAAAGGACCCAGCAATAACGTGCCGATTCCCTCTTTCCATCTTTCCGTCTCTACGGGATTCTTGCGTTATAAGGATTCTCTTATCGTTACCAAGCGTCTTTTATACTCTATTACGGAGCCAGACAGTAATTAAACGTTCTGAATTAACCGTTTTTTGCCTTTTTTATGGGCTGCTACCACCAATGCAAGAAGCCGGGGAAAAGCATGGTATTATTGAGTACTCGCCGTCGTCAGTTGGAAATAGTAGGTGACCATCGGTTAAAATTCTTCAAGATGTCCGTCCTTGGCCCTCTGGAACACCCAAAAAGACGTGAATACATTTTTGCATATATTACAGAGGTCCTCCAAGGTAAAAGGCTGCCCAAAAAAGGGAGAAACGCACCAAGGAAATCCTCCGCGCTGAAACAAAAATGGCCTCGGTTAAAATAAAGGCTGGTCATTACCGAGTCAATAACCCTAAGTCAACAAAAATGGAAACCGGACTTGGCTTAGTAAGTTACACTTTAATCTTAGCATTGCTCAGAAAACGAGTCTGATTTTACTGTACATTTTTTCTTCCATTGCGGCAGACGGTATCGATCAACCAACCCCGTCGAGACAAACGTATTCCTTATTGGCATAATAAAAGAGACCGAACGGGGTTTCAGCGAGTTAAAAATAACGAATGAAAGGATATATCGTAGAGGCTACAAGTCACGTAGTAATTTGGAATATATTTTTGGAAAGAATTTTTTTTTTTTACAGTGCTGGAATTCGAACCTATTAAGGTCGCTTGCCTGCTGGAATGGTAATTGGAAACAAGCAACAAGGAGCTTGAAGATGACTTATTAAGCATTTATTAGCTTGCACAATGCAATGAGTGTTGCGTACAAATATGATCAATCAGTCATGTCCCCAATGGTCCTATAGCAGTTTGAGGGCCTTTGTCTTCACCATGGTTCGATTTCGTGTTATTGGCAAGATTTTTTTGAATCCGGGGGAAATTCCTTTGCTCGCGGGCGAAATCTCGTCCAATTCTCGTATGGAGTTATTTACTGCTTACGCATTAAATTTACTATCGCCGAAACAGGATTTCGAGGTTGTTTTTTTTTTCGGTGGTTGGATGTCCGCTTACAAGGAGTAGAAGTTAAAATGTAATCAAAAGTCGGTTAAGGAACTGATTCACGAGCATTTTTTTGGTTCGGTAAGCACCGTCTTTTTAGTGCGATTAAGGCGGAGCAATAAGTATTAAAGGTTTTTTGTCACGCGTATAATGTAGCTAGAGCCAAAAAAAATGGGACAGGATGGAAATGGACGCTGCCTAATTCCGGGCGCTGTCCCAGATCGTGATTAGGATAAGAAAAAGCTTTGGAACGCAAGTTATAAAAAAAAGAAAATTCCTCTCACTTTGTGGTTATCTTTGTGATGTACAACGTGGTCCGACAAAACATTTCCCATCCTTGTTGCTTGTGAAACAAAAACAAAGAAAAAAAGGGGCGTAAAGATAAGAATCTTCAATGGGAAGAGACGACTCGCAACCATTTTGTTATTATTATGGCCGTTAAGAAGCCGCGGGAACTCGGGAGAGAAAAAATTCTATGCCCAAGTCACGATCATTTTTCAAGACGTTACAATTTGAGAGTTAATCAGTACTTATGGGCGACATATATCAGAAATAATTTGTACCTCAGCTCGTTGACAGTTCAAAGTCACACACAGGAAATGAGATAGGCATAGGGTTTTTGGTTTTTATTCAGAACAATAATTTCAGGAGTTAGCCAGCGTTGAGTTATGTTTTAGTTTTATGGCTACTAAACGTTTTAAAACATAATTTTTTAACAACAAAAGAAAACTTAGTAGTTTAGCGGTTTCATTTGACGATTGTAGCGCCATCATTAGAAAAGGCAGATATTTCTCCTGAAAACTTCAATTTTGATATCCGGAGTTGAGTGGCGGATTTGTAATTTCCGTGGTTCCGCTAGATGACACTGGTGAATTTGGCAAAGACTTGGAGCAAAAAAGATGCTCATACTCGACTCGAATTATCTGAGCACAGATGCCAAAACTGACAACATTGTAGTCGACATGGCAGCGTATTCGCTTGACGCTGTCTAAATCAGTCAAAAACTGCTTGACATATGTAAAGCATATAATACAAGTTCATATAAAACATAAAACGTTCTACATTCATTAACGAGTGCAAATAATGTTTATATTGGGTAATAGTTATTTAATAAAGAATAGTTATTTACTAGACACGTCTTATTCTTTGCGATACGAAGTAGGTTGAAAGGTCACGACGAGCTCGTAAGTTACACCATTGCCATAAATTTCTCCTGGCACTTTCACATTAGCTAAACCGATACTGAATATGACTGCTTTTAGCTTGCTAAATTGACAGATTTACGTCTCTATTTTAAGGACAAGACAGCCACTGCGAGTCTGTTAAGCTTTCATTGTTTGGTGTCACGTCGATATGAAAGATGGCTTGTTAGTTTTTGAAAGTTTTGGAATGTTGTGTATATATATAAAACTATCAAGCCTTTCAATGTATGTTGATCTTGCCGTTGTGTGCTAATCACGTCTATGGCATTATGAATGCTTACAAGCCTGGCTCACAGCCAAAACAATAAAAAAAACTCCAAGCCAACGTAAACTTTCAGATACAGCATATAAATCTCAAGCTCAAAAATATGGCTGGTGGGTTGACTCAAAACAAGTCCCCCATCAACAATGGAAGCCCTAACTGTGAAGATATAAAAAAATGAAATTTAAAATATTTAAAACATCCTTTTTGCTTTGAACAACCACAATTACGTGTGGAACATGTTAAGAAACTTCCCACTTGAAACTCATCCAAATGCTTTTTCTTCGTAAAGTAACTTATGCCGCCACCCACAGAAAAGAATTTTGGGTTAGTGAGATGGACAATTTAGATGTTAATACTGATCCACGCGGTAATTGTCGTATCATAGCCCCAAGAAGTTGCTTAAGAAGAGATTTCTTGCCGTGATGAAAACAAAGACCAAGGACTCCCCGGAAAAGTTACGTGCTTTGCATAGGTAATACTACGTACTTCGTCACGTATACTTATTCCAAAGGCACCCGACAAGAAAAGCGAATGAGGAAAACAAATGTGTCCAGAATGTACCGCTGCAGCGCCTGTGCTAACGAGGAAGCGATAAGACTTGGTAGCTTAATGGTTTCCATAAATTGATAATAAAGTACCTCGTTTTAAAAGAGTTATTTTATGATAACCGCTGAATGTGTTGGACTTTTTAACGACTTCCTATTTCCTGCGCCATCTATTACCCCTATCAAGCGGACTTATATTATTATAGCCATCTAGTGACAGCGTAGTATAAGCTCGAAGACACAGAAAAGCGTCCTTTCTTTGAAATTATGGATATATTTTTCAAACAGAAAGAAAAGCTTCTTTTGACTACGTCTGGAAACGGTTCGGCTCGGCTTATCAACCCACGAAACCTAGTTGAAGTCGGCCGCTGGCAAACAATGTACCGTAGCTCGCGTTTAATGGCGGATTTGCAGTTTCCATGGCCTCAATAGATGACACTATTGAATTGAATAAAAACTGTACACAATTAGGACGATTATTCCATGCTAGTAGTTATGAAAACAGTTCACGGTTTTCGCGAATTTAGTGGTTGTGATGCGTGTTTACATTAATTTCTATCAGGTGGCGTTACTTTATACACAGCCTCAGGTCACAATTAAAGGAAGCTTCAGATTGCTTTCTGATTATCACCATGGACGAAGTTCATATTGAAATTTCGAAAACACGCAACATAATACTAAAAAAAAGAAAAAAATTAAACGAAGTAAGGACTTTAACAAAAATAGAAAATATCAATAAAAAGCACTTACAATATTCTGCGAATGAAAAGTATTTTTGCGAGAGTAAACTATCAAATTTATTAACAATATCATGACACATGAGAGTTATTCTTAAGACACATAAGAACCCTTATGGAATGTGAAGATTAAGTAAAAGCAAAGAAGTAAAGGGGAGAACAAAAACGAACAAAAAAAAAAAAACAAACGAAAAATGGACATTGTAATAAGACATTGTATAAAACCATATCCGAACCGGTTCTTTCCCACCCTCCATTATGAAACCCGTAATACAACGACTTTACAACCTCCAATCTAAATTACCACAGGACGGGGAGTTTTTCGTGCATTTTACGTCTTTTTACATGAGAAAAACCTATACAAGTTGATCCGAGTGCGAGATTTTCCAAGAGAAACCTAAGTAGAAAGCCAAGGAAAGGAAAAAATAGAGACAGTGTTTTGGTGTTAGTCCTTATTTGTAGCTAAACATCACATGAACCGAAAAGCTAGAACATAGACTGAGTATGTTAGTAAACCTTGCTATTTTATACGTGTTGTAAATGTACAGCAAATGTCCAAGTTTCAACGTCAACGCTGACTAGCTGAAAGAGGGGCGGGGCATGGCAACTATTTTTCGTTTCTTTCTTGCAAAAAAGATGAGAGATAATTTGCAAGAGCCACTAAACTGTGGCAAACATGTTTCAACCTTTCTTGGAGACTACTTTTGCAACCTTAAAGGTAATTTACTGTACTAAACCCTAATGCGTCCCTCTATCGTGTTTTCTTGCAATTACGCCGTTTTCCTTTAATTTTGCGGATCTGGCCAAGTCCTTTCGTCACGAATCCGGTCGAAGCAGTCGGCCATGAAAACAAACTAAAAATAAAATAAAAAATTCTTTTATTTCACTGATATCCGTAAAGCACAACATTTTAATTTTGAAATAAACAGCAATAAATGAATAAAAAATTAATACTAAGTTGAACTTTAACCTCATTTTCAGAAAAAATTTTAAATTTATTAATTTAAATACCTAATTTAGCATTTATTTTTATTTATTTTTTATTTATTATTATTATTATTATTTTGCTTATGGATTTATTGGTATTTTTACGCATTTCTAAGGCAAAACAACTAAGAAACTTACGTAAGGAGTGAAGATACGAACCCAACGAGGGTTCTTTTCAGGTTTCTGGTACTGAAGACAAAAAGAAATGCCTTCGTCATCCGCTTCCCAGTCCAGGATGGTCGACCAGGGGAATTCAATCACTTGATTCTATAAAGTTGGGATTTAGGTAAATACATATAGCTTTTGCTACAGGAAACCAATACTTCCGGTGTGCCGTCTTCCTTACACGCGTACAAACGGAACGTTTCGTAGCCTATGGATGGGACCACGTGACCTTCTTTACGCGCATCACAAGCGCAATGTGGAAAGACAATTTCACCATAGCCGTCTAGCTGCCGGGCCAAGTCCAAATACTGAAACATATACGAAAACATTAAAAATAACAGAATATATTAGAAAGTGTATAGCGTCGCAAAACTTCAAAACAAAATAAATTTGGGGGAATTAGAAAATAGTGATTTAAGATAAAAAAGAAAGACGAATCTGTTTTATTTGGCAATTTTCGTTAAATTTGTTTATATTATTATTGTTAATTATTTTTTATTATTTAGTTATTTATTACTATTATTCTTTTACAAAAATCGACGCGATTAGTCTTATTTACAGAACAAGGCCGAAAAAAATCCTGGAAAACATTCGCATTCGATGTTTCTAGAGCCAAAATACTAGCTGAGAAAAAACGTAAAAAACGGTTTCTGCCTTTTATGTGCTTCACTCTCACACAAAAGGTGAAAAAGACGTAAAATGACGTTAGTTCCATAAAAAGTGCTTACTTCTTGTCGTCGATTGACGTCTTGCAGCGCTTTTAGCTGGTAAAGTTGGCTGCCTGCCTTGATATGACCTCGATTGACCTCCTCTACTGTCTGTTTTACGTTTGTGTCGATAAACAGCGCCAAAAATGACGCAAATCGAACAAAAAATACATTAGTTTGCTGGTAAAGATTTAATTTCTTATGAAAACGTACCTGCCAAAAGAGATAAATCGACGCTTGCTCCATTTTCGCTACGGCTAGTTCACACCGAGGAGAGAATAGCCACTTTTTGATAGTTAAGCACGTAGCTGAAGCTGTGCTATAGTTCTGGATATAAATATTGTGGGGAATTTCGTTCGCTAGCAGCTTTCGCTCTAAAAAATAGACGAAGAATACTCAGTGTTACAAATTAAGGGGAAAAAAATAAAGTGTTCGAAGAGTGCGAAGTACGCAAAATTGAGTACTTAGTACCAAAATTATACTCCATAATCTCAAACAACGCAAAATGTTTCACGTTGGCTTTGTCTAGGCCTATTTTCTCCACCACGGCGTTATAAACGTCTTCGGCGTTGGAGTTTTTGCATACGCAGACGGAAGTCACTTCTCCGGTTGGCAGCAACACTTTCAAATCAACTTTCGTCAAACCACCCTTAAAAAAATTGGTTAAGTTTCAGTCAAGAAGCAATAAAGACTCCTTACCACATCATCATCGCTGTCTGTTAAGAATTCTTGGACAATATCCGATTCGGCAATCACGCGTACAGCGCAGACTTTTTCCAAATACTGCTCCAATCCCCGCCTTCTTGTATCCAGCTGTTGTTCGCTTAAACTGCACATTAAAATAAAAAATTATTTTCTCAATATTAATACAGTTAAAACATCTTTAAATATCTCAAATTATACTTATTCTTGCTACCTTAAATTATACTTTCCATAATTTTGGTTTAATTGGCTATTTAAATTACATTTAAAGCAGAAAGAGCGCTTTATAATACACTCTAAATAAATTAAAGTATACTATACACCAAATTACCTCTACAGTATTTTTGTTATTTCTGGGGTCTTTTTATTTACTTACTAACAAAAATATCTCGTTATAAAGAACCTTTTTATAACGACTTACCGAGTACAGTGGACAGATTTATAGGTTCAGAATTATTTAAATATATAGAGAATGCGTCTCATAAACGAACTTTGATACAAAGAAGGTTTATTTGTTCTAGGAGGTTCGTTATAACGAGACTAGTGTACTTATTTTCGTAATTATTAAATTGCTGAAAGAAATACGTAAACATACGCAAAGGGCCATTTGCCGGGTAATTTTGGGAAACTAAAGCCCAAAAATTCTTTTTTCAAATTGTTGTTCAATTCCACGAATTCGCTAAACCTTCTAGAACACAAATGCCGTCCCGCCATATAAATATCGAACACCTGTTTTGGAAGATAATACTTTTTAGCCAAAAAAATGCGATCTTGTATTTAATCTTACCACAAATTTTTCTCCTCGTTTGTCAAGGTAATGGTAGTCAGGGATGGAGATGGGAAGAGAACGCTTTTCGCTATAATCGATATAAGAATAACCCGTCGTTTCTTCTGAAGGTTCGAGTCGTTCGGCTTCCTATAACCGAAAAAGAAAAGATAATAGTATTAATTGACAATAAACATAATTTAAAAAAAAGAAGAAAAAATCACCGAAGTTCCTTTGACTTCAGATTATTGCTAGTAAAAAGTGATCTAATTCAACCAAAATTCAGTATATGTGAACTGAATCGCAGATCAAATTCAAAAGAAATTGTAACTTTTAAATAAATTACGCTTATGCTTGTCAAGCTGTTCCACCATAAGAGGCACGAGATGTTCATATAAAACGGGTACGGTTAACACGCAATAGTAGTTGTCTCTGCACCACTTATTTACGTAGTTTACTGTACCATTTCTTTTTTATTTATTGTTATTTGCTCTGTGAAAGGTAGCTTACTTTAGGTGTAACGGAGATTACAGTGAGAGTTAAAACATCACCACCCGATTTGATAAGATCGACGACTTGTTTGTGTGTGGCTCCTTCGACGTTGACTTCATTTCTAAGGTAAATAAATTACAAAATAATCCGATTTGGTTATACAGAAGAAAGTTCATGGCTTACACTTCCAAGATCCTATCTCCTTTTAATACGCCAGCTTTTTCCGCCGCTCCTCCTTTGAGAACAGCCGAGACATGTTGTAAAGGAGCGTAAAGTTCTCCGTTGATGGATCTGAGCTGCCCACCTTCGCTGACTTGGCCCCGGACGTTGAAACCGAAGCCAGTTTCACTTTTAACAATGCGAACAACGCGTGGCCCTAAAGACATAGTGCTCACTTTATTATTATTTTGGCTACCATTCCGTTTGGAGCTGTCAATACAGTCAGCCATATTGATTGTTTACAACAATTCGTCTCGGTTCTTGAGCATGAAAGCAAACTACGACCGCGATAGTTAGTAATACGCGATTCGCATCAAAGCTAGTCGCATTTCAATAGCTTGTACTGCAGATAAGTTCATTCTAGCCAGGGTTGCATTCTAGCCTTGGGGACTCTGCGTCTTGACGCAGACTGCTTTTGTCTACAGCACTGCCAATTTTTCTCTGATCTGGCTCGTTTCTCTTGCAGCGGACAGAGTTTGGCAAAAGAACGGAAAGATGCTTCTAACCTTGCGTACACAGAACTAGTTAAGAGAGGGATTTTTTTTAAAATTTGCTATTAAACGATTGCCCAGTGCGTCATTTTGTAAAATAGTATCTGACCATATTTGGATAGGGTTACCATCCGTCCTTAAATGATAAGGACAGTACTTAAATTTGGTATGCCCGTCCTTAAGGGTGTTTGTCCTTAAATATGTCCTTAAATGGGAGTTGCTGCTAAATTTGTAGACATTTCGTCAGAATAAAAGGACTAAACCATCAACAATACATGCCGGCCGCATGCAGTTTCAAGTTCTGTTTAAAAATGGCTAGCCGTTCGGCATAGCGGGCCGTGGACAACGGCTATAGCCGTTGAAGTCAAACACACGATGCTGAAGGGGAATGCAACTGTCATTTCCTATTGGCTAATGGTAAGTGGCTAGTGACTACACACGTATACGGTGTATACGTATGTAATGTATACGTGCGTATACTATACGCACACGTGTGTAATCATTTGTGTGTTGCTGGCTGCCCTGAAACATTGCATGGCTCTCCACAGTCTTAAGTTACCATACTTAGGAGGTGTCTTGACCAAGTAATTATGTATAATTAATGGCATTATTGTGTGTCCTTAAAAATTTCCTAATTAGTCCTTAAATTTTATCCGCGTGAGATGGTAACCCTATATTTGGACCATCACTGTACAATTTTCAATCAAGAATGGCAGCCGAAATGGCGGAAAAGTAAGAAAAGTAGACAACATTGACACGATTCTACCGCTTCCTTATAAGCGTTTCGATAATTAAATACGGAGCGTTTTTTAATTTCTAAGAAAAAGATCTCGCTGGAGGTGCATCACCTGTATTTTGGGTACACTCAATTTCATGCTCGCAGTAGTGGCCTCATCATGTTCTGTTCTGTAACTGTATTCTGTACGTAAGCGTTACGTTCTGTAACTGTATTCTGTACAGTACCTCAGTGCAAGCCAACAACCGTCGACAAAGAGGAGACTTGACTTGCACTTAATTAAAGTTTCTTTTTATTTTCTTTCTTAAGTTTTATACCCGGAAATATGTCTCCAAGGCAATTATTGCTTCGTCATATGTTTATGGAATTATGACCGACTGAGGAAAATTACTTAGCAGCGACGACGCACTTGTCTTTCCTCGAATCTCATAAGCTTGCTGCAAAACGATTATTTTTGAGCATGGCAACATTCATTGTACTGATATGTGTGCATATTTTCGGTGGTTTTACAATGAGTCTATCCGTGAAAAACTGTGGGTGTACATTTCGTGAGTCAGCTCCAGGTTCGTTTTCCTCGTTTACTTCGCAACGCACACCCAATTATAGCTTTGAAATATTTACGACAATAAACAAAGTATTGTGTTTACATCTTTACAATGCTATGGGACGTACTTGCAGTAGAACAAAATTGCATATTTTGAGAAATAGAGTCCCTAAAACTCGGCATAGGAAGTTTTTCATTCTACGAACAAAGCATAACATTGAGTGACGTTATCTCTTGCGACATTTTTATGGATATTTTATGTAGCATAATCGAAGCTCGATGATATATTTGCTAACCAATAATTGTTCGCTCATTTCCCTTTCCGTAGAATGCATGAAATTACAAAGCTTGCACTCTCTGGATACAGGTAATCTTATTCACGCGCACAATTATTATGATTTTCTTTAATCAACGACTTTTTATTTTTCTAGCTTGAAATAGCTTTAATAGATGAATATTGCACATGTTTTTTTAAACGTTAAGAATGCGAATCTTTTGTACGAAAGTGCAAAATGATTTGCAGCTCTAAGACGATAATTTTACAACTTGCACGAGCGACGCAATTACTCTGAAACGTATTGGCTTTACAGTTACGGCAGGCGTAAGCTTTACACTTCCTGTACGGAAAAATAATTAGGAAAACTGCGAAAATGGGTTTACGCATGGTGTATTATTAGCATACTAATCGCTAGTCTACATTGTAGTATTTCCTACTCCGACCCTTTATAAGGAGTATTGCATGGCCGAGATGTGTTCCAGAATATTGTTTTATGGCACGCAAAAGCGTTTACAGGTCTGCAAGAATGCGAATATAAGAATGTTCTGACACAATTCTGCTCTCAGTGCTCCTTTCTCAATGCAAGAGCTTAGCGATATAGCCCATATTGTGCACGTTAAATTGATCAAAATATCAGTTATCAAATTTTTGCTTAATTAGCAGTAAAAACCGTCATTACAGAGGCATCATATTTCATTCCGGCAGATAGTGAAAGTTTCCACGCTTTTAATTATGCTGTGAATGAAACTTTCTGAAGATTTGTATTAAAATGCATGCATGCTAAAAGCAATTACTCGCAAAAAATCGGACATTTTGAGTTGTACGTTAAGAATTAACGCGACAAATCTGGAGAATTTAAAGTGTTGAAAATTAAACATCAGTATTGTTCTTTGATAGTTAAAAAGATTCCTGAAATGTATAAAAGCATTTCTAGATACCAAGTGCGCGCAGTGAACACTAACAGAGCATCAAAGTGGATTTTTTCATTCTTAGTTGCAACAATATTTGTAATCGTGTTCCTGAAATTCAGACCTTTCGTCCACAATTCTGAAATTAAGTTGAAAGCTGAGTTGACTGAAACACGTTCAGTTACGAAGTTCTTTCAAGACATCAGCAACAAAACCTTAACACGAGTTAATGTCGTACCAACAACAGTGAAGGTACAGTACTTCTCAATAAAAACGACCCAAACAAACCATCCCCATACTAACCGCACGCCGCCTGTAATTCAAGCGTGGGTTGCGGGTCAAAAGCGTTAGATAAACTTGGAGTGGGACGCGCTCACGCAACTGCCGTGGCGTTAGGTACAGGGGAGTTTGTTTGGGTCGTTTTCATTGAGAATTACACTACAAGTAAAATTAGAATAAGTAGAATTGTAAACCAAATGCACAGTAATATAGACTAACATCTTAAGATTTTTTTTTATTTACAAGTAGAATAAACCTGCGCCCAGAACCAAGACGATATTATATTGGTCGAGTTTCCTCACCGCTGAAGACTTCTACGTACAATGGGACGACGATGCGTTCAAGAAATGCGCGGCTTCAAACTGCAAAATTACCAAAAATCGATCGCTACTGGCAACAAGCGATGCGTTATTATTCCATCCTTGGGTTACGTCTCGAACAGATTTACCACCCTTTCGACTTCCCAGTCAAAAATATATATTTTTCTTCATGGAACCCCCACGGAGTTCACCACTGCTCAAGGAATACAACAACTTCTATAACTGGACCATTAGTTACCGCATGGATTCGGATATATATACTCCTTACGTCAAAGTAGTGCCTTTCGCGTCACAACAGAGCCATCTACCAACTAACAAAAGCAGTTCGAATATTTTTATTGCGAATCTTGGAAAATATCGAAATTTGAAAGAATCAAACGATTACAACGCAAGTCAAATACATTTTGATTATGACAAGTTTATAAAAATGAAGACAAAGGAAGTAGCATGGGTGGTTTCGGATTGTTGGGGAAGTAGCCGCCGGGAAGTGTATGCCAAAGAACTGTCTCAGTACATCCACGTGGACATTTATGGCAAATGTGGCAATTTGAGTTGCGAAAAGGGCGACGCTTGCTTTGAGCGCCTAGGCAGAGAGTACAAATTCTATCTAGCATTGGAAAACTCGATTTGCAAAGATTATGTAACAGAAAAGTTGTTTAATGCCCTTACGCATGGCATGGTGCCGATAGTGTTTGGTGTCGATGCTCACTACAAGATGGCACCACCACATTCGTTCATCGACGCCCACAAGTTTGATTCTCCCAAAACGTTAGCAGAGTACCTAAAACAGTTAAATAAGGATGATAAATCGTATAAGGAATATTTGCAGTGGAATGACAATTTTAAGCCACAATTAGGAAGTTATTTCCTACAAGACGGTTGGTGCGACCTCTGTGAAGCTCTCCATGACGAGAAACGTGTTAAGAAGCCTACGGTGTATGCTGACATGAATGAGTACTGGGTCACTGAAGCTCAATGCAAGTACGAAAATGTAGATTTGGAGCGTAAAAGAGTTGACATGCTTAATTTTATTTCTAAAGCAAGGGATTTGATTACATACGGAGTTCATAAGTTGTTGGATTACTTTTAAAGTTGTACCCATAACAATTTGTTAAGCTATAACACACAACTTATTTCCAAATTTTATGTAAAGTGGTTCAAGGTGTGCATTGTGTGGGTTTGTCTTTTAAATGAATGGGCAATGACATGAGTGTAAATGACGTGAATATAATAAAAATGAAGTATGGTGTTTGAACTTTTAGTATATGGTTATACCCAGAATTTTTGGTTCGGTATATGTTATTGAAATTTGCATTTTTTGGGCACTAGGTAGTTCAACATTATAAAATAAACATTTCGGGATGGTTTGCTATATTGTTCTGCAGCATGCGTCGAGTTTAAATTCTCAATTTGATTTTTTTTAATATCTATAGTAAATTATTAAGTGTAAAATGGAAAATTGTACGAACCTTTTTTCTAAGACAAGCAGACAATTCAAACTTCATTTTATTCCTTGGTTAATTTTAGCTCATTTCAGGCAGTGGTTTTTGCGATAACTAATAGCACTATTTGGAGTAACCATGGTTTTCTTAGTTTCAAGAAACCATTTGTCCAAAAGTTATAACTTTTGTTACTTTCGCGTCGCGTTACAATTGGAATCCGAGTCTGTTCTGCTCTACGGGCGTAGCTTACCTGTCTCTATTTAAAAAATACGCAGGTTCTTGTAACACGAATACATTTTCTTTTACATGGCATTCCAGGAGCATTTTATAGTTATTTGATACTATTGTCTAAGAACTTTATTGTCTACGAACTCGCTTTGTTCGCTTCTTTCTTTCTAAAGTCCAATTAACGCTTGGAATTATTTACGATGTTTAACATACATTCAAATTTACCAATTACCTGTACTTTACACTACGACACTCCTGAAGATTTAGGACTTGTGCACCTATTTTGTTACCTGTACCCAGAAATGCATCCGTCGCTTTAATTGCGTGACTCATAACAGCTGTAGGAAAGTTGAGATCTTGACGATTGTCTGCAATTCGAGCTTAAACAATACACACATTTTTCTAGAAACGGTGAAGCAGATTTTTCCTTAATTTCCACTACAAACGAATTATTTCAAGACAGCTGCACTGACGCAACCCGTGTAACAAGTCTTTACCTAGACTGTGAGTTTATTGCGACATGTCATTTCATCACATGTAAACATCTAGGTGCCGACGATATAAAAACATTCGACGTTTTAAAAGGGCGCACTTGTTTTCATCAGCACGTACTACAATTTTGTCGGCAGAAAAGTCTAAAATCCTATGAAGTTTTACACATTTATCGTGCGAGACTAGTATGGAGTGGGCTATCATTGAACATTGCCAATTGTACAGCCATGAACGTTAGGAACGTTTGAAAGGGTTCGATCAAGCAACTGTATTGTGAAGTAATTCTATCCTAGACGAGTGAGCTTATATAATTACACTAAGTGATTAGTACTCTCACTAGTGCTATAGTTTAACTAGTTACCCGAACGGAGAACTACGAACTAAATATTTGGAGAGAGCTTTAAAAACTTTAATTCCTGCAAAATGCTCCCTGGGTTGCGAAGAAATGTTCAAAGATATTCAATACGCAAGTCGGAAATTTGTAGCTGTTGGCTTCACTTTTCGTTGCTAGCAGTTGTTGCTCTAGTTTGCCTGGGATTAGTTTTCCGACACGGTACTTCACGTTTGAACACCTACAAAGAAAACGTGCATCGGCATACAACAGTCAACCTAAAAGTGTCAAACAGTTCCGCAAGAAATGTAACTCACCCATTTACAATGAAGCAACGATCACAAAAGGTGGGCAACTATCAACATTAACTTCTATCGTATAAGCTAACGTGCTACTTCATGGTCCAAAACTATTGGTGAAAATGCTCAGAATTTTGTAATCCTAAAATATCAGTCAATTCAACTGTTATATTGTATCTCTTTAAACGTAAGACATTTTATATGACGTTAAAATTCTACATTGTGTTTTGGAGTAAGGATGACGAGAAGTAAACTGGATTTTTTCCAAGAAACTTATTATGTTTTCATATCACTTGCGACTTGGCTGAAATCACCGTTGAAGGAATACGAGCGAAGACAAAGCCTATCCGGCTAGAGAAAACAGGACAAAGAATGCGAGCTAAGGCCTACTAGGCTTTGAGTTCATTTGCGATGTCTGTTTAATTTCCTCGAGCCTCAGCTTCTTACACTTTACTATCTATAACTTCCGTAACTAACAATACTTGTTTAAAATTTGACAATTCGCCTTTTTTGTAGGATGAGGTTGTGAAACGTCCCAAGCTAATTTTATACTGGTCGAGTTTCCTTGGTACAGAGGATATTTTCGTGAATCTCGAAGAAGGAGCTGACCCGTTTAAAAACTGCCCAGTTTCAAACTGCATAGCCACAAAGAATCGCTTCCTACAGAACGAAAGTGATGCTCTACTATTCCATCCTTTGGTCACGCCAATCACTGACTTGCCTCGCTATCGACTGTCTAGTCAAAAATGGATCTTTCTCTACATGGAGCCTCCGCGGAATTCTCCATTGCTGGAGCACTACACCAATTTCTTTAATTGGACCATGAGTTACCGCTCAGATTCGGACGTTTACTACCCTTATGGCAAAGTTGTGCCTTTCGCTCCAAAACAACGCCATCTACCTTCTACCAAAAGTAACTCGACCGTGTGGACTTCAAACCTGGAGGAATTTCGGGGTTTGAAAGAATCAAACGATTCTAGTGAAATTAGTATTCATTTTGATTATGACACGTTTATTAAGGCTAAAACTAAAGGAATAGCTTGGGTAGCTTCTGATTGTTGGACGAGTAGTCGACGAGAAGAGTACGCCAAAGAACTTTCGCGATACATTCCCGTGGATATTTACGGCAAATGCGGTAACTTGTCGTGCAGCTGGGGAGAAGGTTGCTTCCAACGAATTGGGAGAGAATATAAGTTTTATCTGGCGTTCGAAAACTCGATTTGCAAGGATTACGTGACAGAAAAGATGTTCCATGGGCTCACACATGGCGTGGTGCCTATAGTGTTTGGTATCGACGCTCACTACCAGATGGCTCCACAAAACTCTTTCATCGACGCCCACAAGTTCAGTTCTCCGAAAGCGTTAGCGGAATATTTAAGCAAATTAATGAACGATGAAAATTTGTATAAAGAGTACTTGAAGTGGAATGACAATTTCAAACCAGAGCCTAATGCTTACGCCGTGGGCAGTAGATGGTGTGACCTGTGCGAAGCGCTCAATGATGAAGAAAGGGTCAAGAAGATTACGGTTTATCCCGATATAAAAGATTACTGGATCACCCAAGCTCGGTGTAAAAATGAAAATGAAGGCATGGAGCCTTTCAGAAGGAGTATGTTTGGAATCACTTGCAAACTCAGAGACTTAATTGCGTATCAATTAAACTCGTGGCTTGGACGTGACAAGTAGCACTTCGTTGTATTAGATTGTTGTATGATTGTTAAATTATTACTGAAATCATTGCTAAGTCTTTTGTTCTTTCAGTTCGTGTGTACTTTTCTGATCATGTTGAATACAATTAAACAAAACACTGAAGAGTTTTTAAGCTCAATTAACGAACTACAATGAAAGGAAATGAATGAATTTAATTTCTCAACTGAAATTATGAAAACAATAACGAAAACGGGAATGTGTTTAAAACAATCTAATCTTCTATGTAAAAAGTTTCTTTTCGTGACGGGATAGATGTTGTATACTTTATGGTCCATTGTGCGGGTTGTGTATGCCCATTGTAGTCCTTGATTAATTGGCGCTGTGCCAATTAATAATAACCATAACTTACCCTGAAACTGTAAGAGGATGAATATCAATACAGTAAGACTAGTTAATAAGTAAGTATTACGTTGTACTAGCTGGATATATTGTTGCTGCGACGTTGAATTTAACGCAGATGCAGGAATTAAATAAGTTGGTCTATTATTGTTTTGTTGATCTGGCTGGCCGAAAACAGGGAACAAAAACACTAGAAAGAAATAGGATGAGCCACCGTTATTAGAAACAATTTTAGAAATTTTAGAAACAATTCTTCGTCCAATACATACGCCTGACGTAGTCACCGCCATAGATGGCGGCTTGGGAAGCAGGCAACGCTGTTCCCGCGTTTTGGTCGGGCGAGCTTTGTTGCGTCAAAGCTAAATGCACACACAAACAACAAACGAAAAGCTTACTCAGTGACAACACCATTATGTTTAATAACAATGTTAAATTGCTTCGAAAGAATCGCGTCTTTTTGCGACTTCCTGGGCCGAATTTGAGTTCTTTTATAGTTTGTCGCCGAAAATTATTTAGATTCATAACGAAATTATATTTCGCAATAATAGGGAGGGGCTTTGGACAATATGCCTAGGGACACAATTTTATGGCCTGAAAACTTCCAAAAGAATACAAAGAAAGTAGATACTTGGCGCGAATTGTTAATAAGCCGGATTTCGCAGGACTGTGTATATGACTCCCACCTGGCCTTGAAAAAAAAAATAATTGTATAAAACAATTCAAAGTACTGTTTAAAATAAAAAAACTTGGTGATTGAATATGTTACTCAGAAGTTATTACTGTGTTTATTTAGTTAATATTCCTTAATTATTATAATCTTCCTAAATGTGAACTTTTCGGTAAACCTTTTTACCATCAAAATGCATTTTTTTTAATAAAAATGGTAGCCTACACGTGTCACGGTCAATAGCCCACAGAATTAGTATGCAAAGTCAAGGTTTTTGCAACCGTGACATTTGCGTCTATTGCGAAATGAGAAAGGCGAATGATCTCTGTCCAAAAACTGGAAAAAGCTAGAAATTACGTGACGTTTACCATTGTCTCAGATTTTACAGATCCTACATCTAAAATGTTTACTGGGCTCTTTTAAGATTCACAGCGAACGGAAATTTTGCGGTAAATGGGACAAAACTTGGGCTTGAACGTAGGTTGTGGCCTATTCAGCTCCAAAACAGGAAGAAATGGACTTAAAAAAAAAATAAATTAAAAAATAAATGAAACTTGGTATTTGGCCTGTGTTCTCAACGAGCTAGATTTCACAACACTTATAGGTCATATCCCTTCCAAAATTCTTTAGAAAATTTATTTGTAGATGTTCCATTTTTATTGAATTTCTTGATCCTAATACCAATGAAGGCTTGTAGTACGCACGTACTGGGTTTTACTTTACATACAAGCAAAACATAAGTAAAGAGTAAAATACACGAGACCCTACACAAAATTTGCGCCACGTGGCTTTAGTCAAGCAAATTAGATGTAAATGCTGTCGAAAATGTAAATCTTATTATATGTATATATTGCGAAACGACAGAGGTGAATATTCTCTGTCAAGAACACTATGTGCGAGCCAAAAGTTTGTTCTTTTTGCCAATATTTCATCAGTTTTATGGAAAGGCTTCCCGTAAGAAAATTATTTAAGTCGGTTCATGTGTCACTGGCGCCATCACTTGGCAGTTGAGTGCATAGATGTTACGCTAGAAAATTACCCCAGATGGCTTTGCTGTTTCTGTATTTACTATGTTTCTGGGTAGGTCCTTTTCCCGCAGTAGTGTTTTTGTCTAGTATTGCCAGTTTCTGTCCTACATCAGCGACCCAAAACAGAACCCGGACTAAGATTAATAATCGGATGAAGTAAATGCCGTGCTAAGACACCTTGTATTTACTCGGTGCGTGACGTCCAAAGCCAAACATTTAATCGTCTCCTGTTGAAAACTGTATTTAATCTAGCGCCAATTAAAGTAAGACTTATTTTACTGAATTATGTGCACTTTATAATAGTTTATGTTCTGTTTTAGATGGCTCCAAGGAAAAATTCAAAGAAGAAAAGAGATTCTGACGAAGCACCTACTCACAGTTGGACTGACAACGATAAAGAAATTTTAAGACAACTTTTGCTACAGCATGGTAGTAAGATTCTGAACGATAACAAAAAGTTAAAGGCACATCTTCCTACCCGTTATGTTAACTTAAAAAACTATCTGGCGTTAATGGGCCGACCGTTTGCCAATTTCGCATCTGAAAACACGGCTGAAGAATCTGAAAGTGTAGCCCGAGCTCCCATAGAAGAGTGGATTTATGCTTTAAAGGGATACCGGGGAGCTTATTATTGCTCACACGCAAACCTAGTCTCCAAAACTCTGCAGCAAATTGCGTTATTCGAAAAACAACCAGACAGTGACGCGACGAACGGCGTTGATTACGCAGCAATTTACGAGTATCTCGCGTCAATGATGTTGGGCGAAATTCCCAAAAAATTATCGCCTGTTAATGCTAAACGGGTCCTGGACTTATTGAAGGAACTCACTCCGTCTATTAAAGCGAAACTGCCAGCGGCTTGTAAAACGTTAGCCAATGTCACGCATCCACCGTCAAAACCGGAAGCTTTTTCTGAATCCCATTTAGAACGGGTATTTAGAAAATAATACTACAAAATATTTCAATTAAATTAGAACTTGTATCTAATCGCATTGTATTTCTAGAAAAGGAAAGCGGATTTAACACCAGAACAATTGAATGGTTTAGATGCCCAAAGAACGCAAGACCTGAAAAAAATTACGTCACTGGTTTATGAAAACACAGCGTTTAATCCTTTCAAAATACCTACACCTGAATAACTGTTGCCATGGATTTTTGTATGAAAATAAAACGACTTTTTTGTAGTGTTTGTAGTCATGTATTCTTTACTTCTACAGATAAATTAAAGCAGGCGTAGCTCACGCCGAGTTCTCAGAAAAAAATGCATGTCGAAGTTGTGTGTGAAGTTGTCGTCTTAATACTAAACTTGTACTCCTGGTAAGTGTAGGTTAAAAACAGGTTAAGTATTAAGGCAACTTCACATACAACTTCGACATGCGGCTTTTTTTTAGGACTCGGCGTGGGCTTTGTTCGTTAATAGCACGTTACAACTTTTGTTAGTGGAATAACTGACAACGATAAGTGGCTCATTATTAGGAGTAAGAAGGTAACAATTTAACAACGTTTGGGTTTTTCACTGAAGACGCAAACACAGATGGCTTATGTCTCGCTTTAGCCCGACTGTATTTGGACAAATTGACAAAGCATTTATCTGTTATAAGCCAACGCACTGTTATTTTCTGCAAGTGCATTGGCTTATAACAGATAAACGACTCTTCCAAACTTTGAAGGGTAATTTTTAACGTCCCGGAATTTGACAGGAGTTCGGAATCTGTGTCACTTTGATGTTCCAGAAAACGTCTGCACTTTTCGCCACTGGCGTTACTGTCAGCACAATACTATTGGTTGGAGGGAATTCAGCATAAGCTATAAGACAAATTCAAAGTTATTAGTCCTTTGAGAGTCTGTGAATGCCCGCATTGTTACCATAAGTGTTGATTTGAGAAGTACAGATTGTGTTGCCGAGGGGTTGTACGACGTTATTACTAACTGCCGAGTTCGTTATTAGATCATCTTTGGTTCGATCGCATGCTCCGTCAGACTTCTTATTCAGGTTGACTGATGTGTAATCAATTCTTCGTTCATACAGAAGGAAGAAATTAGTTCCTGTATGTATGTTGCTTTTTCTGTGTCATACGTGTCATTTGCAATTACGTCTTACCTAACAAGACAAACGTTCAGCGAATTTCGCGTAACGGTGTATGAACAGGGAACAGCAGGGTCGGTACTGTAGGCACGGGGATAATTATTATTCACGAAATAGGATTCTCTTTCGGAGCTACTTTGACCACAGTTGTTGTTGAAGCCTAAAAAATGAATCAAGGAGTAAGCAAGTCAGGTAACAATAGAAAAGTAGCAGGCAGTTAGCACAATCACTCCCTACCCAGGAGGGGTTATAGCCCCACCCCCACACCCGAAATGTTAACTTTATAATGGTAAGCTTAGGCGACTACAAAGTGTCCAAAAAATTACACACGGACGCCACTTTCCCTCTCGAACCAAAATCCTGGGTACGGCCCTGATGACAATGGTAAAAAGCAAGTCCATTCTCGCCCAGTGTACGAAATAAACCAAACATGTATTCCAAAATGTGATTTTTTTAAGCCTTTGCGTTGTTAATGAAGTGAAACGCCGACATTTAACAGCCTCCAAGATGTTTTGTTCCTGATGTTTAACTTTTATAAAAATTGTGCTTCGTTAAGATTGCCCCTAATGACGATTACCGCTGATTATTACCAATAATGAAGTGTGTCAAAACTTAGACTTCAGTAGATGGAGAGTAAAGTTTTGTAACTGAAGTAACTAAACGAAAAATGTTACTTACTGACACAGCAGACACCGGTAGTAGTGCCAGAATTGCAGGTACCAGCAACGGTAAGACCTGAACGGCAGCTACTAGAGCATTCACCACTTACAGCTACGGATTGCAAAGTACCCGTACAAGAACCACTTGGAGGTGAGGGAGTAACGGTGATTATTATTGGACTGGGAGCCGGTGTTGGAACAGGAACTGGCACAGGAGCTGGAGCTGGCATTGGAGCAGGAGCAGGTATTATAATAAATGGTCTAGGTGTGGTTGCTGGTCTGTTCATAAACGGCCAGAAAAAGACTAAAAGAAAAGTCGTTAGTTACCATTAGTCGAAAAACTATGAAGGCAGATTAAAGCAATCTTTATTTATTTATTTATTGTTGTTATTTTGTTCATACGTACACTTTGGTTGACCATCAGGATAAGCAGCGTCCAAGTCACCGATTTGGAAAAACGGCGACGCTGCCTCCGAATCTTCCTTTTGCGGACTTTGTTCCGCGACGGCTAAATGAAGGCACAAGCAACAAAGGAAAAGTTTGCTCAGTAGCAATTTCATTTTGGAACAAGAAATATTAGTAGCTTGGAGAATAGAGAAGCAAATCCTGGAAAAGCAGATTTAGATCTGGTGACTTTTGGTCAAGTTGCCGATCTTTTATAGTCGCAAATTTTGTCCAAAACTCGATTAAGATTCACGGCGATAAGATATTTCGCAAGAAATGGCAGAAACCCTGAACCTGTACGTGTAGAGTAACCTTCCGAAGCTTAAACACATGGAAAACAGGGTAAAAAAAAAAGTTGGATAAAAGCTTGCCGCGAATTCTTAATCAGACTGATTTCGCAAACATCATTTACATTTTGCCGGTCAAATGCCTTTAGCCTTGAAATAATTCTTTAGGGATTATACCATTTTTTTGTCTTTATAGAACATAAGTACGCATCGTGTTTATAACAACTTGTATCGCTATTGCATTGTAACGTGTAGATATATTTTCGATTTAATGAGGCTATTTTGACAGCTTAATTAATTAAAATTTTCTTGGAAGAATATTTGGCCTACGTGCAGAGGTCATTGGTCACTAGCGAATTTGGATGCGAACTTTGTCGAGATCTGCACCTTGAAATTCGCATATATGCGGAAATTAAAAGGCGAATGATCTTTCTGTTTTTCAGCTGGCAAAAACCCAGACAATGGCCGAGTTTTGCAAGTCAATCACGGAGAATTCTTATGAATCGTCCCGTATGTTCCTTATTAATGAAAAATAGCTTTTTGGCCTCAAAAACTAACGAACGTGGTTCAGTTAATTCGCATTCTCTGTCGAAAATTCAGACGAAAAAATACAAATCTTTCGGATTCATTTTGTATTGCCATCGCACTTGTAGTTTTTTGGAGAATTTTGGTTTGGTTTTGAGGCGGTCAATGTTATTGAAGATTTGGTATTGCAGTATCATGTTACTAAACATTTCCATTTAGAGCAAAGCCCATGGAATTTTTAAAAAAATCTACTGAATGAAACTAAAAGAGAAAACATAAAATCCAGATTATTTACTCCTGTATTGAATTCCAGCAGAAGCAAATTGGTTACAAACTCGTTTAGTAGTAAGCAGAGCGACCGGTACCGGCGGAGGACGAGCTGGCATGTTCATGATGACCAGAAGAGTAAGAAGCGGCATCAGCGGCAGCCTGGGCAGTTTTGGCAGCTGCGACGGCTTTGTTGGCAGCTTCTTGAGCACCGGCCAAATCAGCCTCAGCGGATTTCAGTTTATAGACCAGAGTTTGGACGTTCTGTTGAGCTTGAGCTGCCGCCTGCGACTGGGAAGCCAATTGTTGCTGAGCAGCCTTCCAGGCAATGGTGGCTTGTTCGGCGTGCGATTGTGCTGCCTTAGCGGCAGTCCACAAAGTTTGCGCTTGCTGGATGGCTTGCAGTTTGGTAGCTTCAGCCGCTAGAGCAACTTCTTCAGCCTTGAAATACATTTACAATTTAAAACACGTTTTCTCGTATTTATCTCACGTCAAAACACTCACATTTTTGTTTCGGTGTCTATTACCTGGTTAGCTTGAGCAGCTTCGGCGTAAGCGGCGGCTTGGGCAGCAGCGACGGCTTGAGACAGCTGAGACACCTGTTGTTGTTTAGCGGAAACTACGCTTTGGGCCTAAAACACATGAAAAATTTCGACTATTCTGAGAAAAAGGCGTGTGTATTTTAGGATTAATAAGTTTTTTTAAGATAAAGGAAGAAGATGAGAAGAAGAAAGAGAAAAGGTTACGAGTTGAGCAGCTTTGGCAGCTTCTGCAGCGAGTTGAGCTTTGGCGTATTGCGAAGCTTCGGCGCCAGCGACATGTTGGGCGTTCAAAGCGCTTTTGGCTTTCTGGGAAGCTTGTTGCGCGGCAGCAGTGGCGCCACCATTGCTGTAACCGCCGACTAGCCCTTCGTGGCCTTCCGCATATCCGCGTTTGTCCTTTAAAATACGTAGAACTAGTATTAACGCAGATATCTGGACTCCCTTCCAGAGTCGGCTAGTGTTGTTTAATTTTCGTAGTATTTGTTAACTCTGTTGCTGATTTGAAAACGTAACGAAAACTTACGCGGTTGGCTTCCTGTTCCGCGGCGGCTTTGCTTTCTGCGTGAACTGCAGCGATGGCTGGAATAAAACGGAAAAAGAAGAGAAAAAGCTTTAAGTTTATGGCGTCCTAATCTGAGGAAAATCCACGTTTTTGTAACCAAATGTTAAAAATAAACAAATATTTTATAACCTTAAATCTATTTGAAATGAATAACTTAAAATGAGTAAAAAATCTATACTTTTAATAGTGATATCGAAATGTTTAGAATAGGTTTAGGTTTGAGAAGTTATTTGAAACTTGTAGAGCTTTGAAAGTAAATTTAAGTAGATAATGCTTACCAACGGCGAGGAGGGCGACAATTATGAAGACTTTCATGCTGAAAATTTCTTGAAACTTTGGAACTTCACTCAACTGACTTGTTGATGTAATCAAACTGAATATTTGACTGATTGTTTCCCCATCGTTTCTGGACATTTATACTAGTAGCGTCTTTTATGAGAATTCGCTCAGGTAGAAACTGTGACGAAGTGGGTGGTGAGAACAAAATAATTCAAAAGATTTTTGGTCCTTTTAACTTTTACTAGCGCCGTTTTCTACCTGTTCTGGGGAAATCTCTTGTGTGCTTTATTAGGAAAGCCAAGTTTCATTCATGAAGAGCATAGAAGACATTGGCGATGGGTAGTCGAACGGAATTTATCTAAAACTGGTAGCAATCCTTTGACCGTTGTCACACTTCGCTTAACATGGCTTGGTTCTCTTGTCATAACTTCCGTGTCTACCCGTTTATTTTAAGTTCGAAATACTACTAAGTGCAAGTTTTTGCGAACTCGTTTTTTTTCCTATGGTAATCTAAAATTCCTTGTTATAATGAATTTTCGTATTTTCCTTCTCATTTTTTTTAAAAAAAAACGACATTATAAGCCTAAGATGTCGGGTTACATAAAACAATTTAAAAATATTTTCTCTTCGTCTGACGGGAAGCTTTTTCACTTATTGTATGAAATAAAGTCTAACATATCAAGTAAATAAATTCTGTTTTCTGACTCAGTTTTCCTAATTTCCATATAAAATCCCATTTTTTCGAATGCAAGAAATTTGCTTTACGAAAGACGAATCCATGCCCATGTCTCCAGTATAACGGACTTTCTTGACTAGTACGTTTTTTTCCTTTCTTTGCCAAAACCTATCCAAAATTTATTCCTTTCATGGCTATGGACTGAATTTCGCAAATGTTTGGAAAATGAACCGTTGCGTAAAGGCACCCGCTTCGAAACATCAACTTGTCTAGCTCGATCCTTTGGACAAAGATGGCGTTGTATTTATTTATTTACAAGAAAAGTGAAAACATGGCATCAGCAAGTAAAAAAATTGTCAAAAAATGCTACTTAACTTTACTTTTTAATCAATTTAGGCTCATCTCCAAGGCAGATTTCTGCAAGTCAAACGATTTCCATTATTGAAAAATGCAGTCCGTCTACCATAAGCAGTCCCGACGCATCTTTTGTCGAGGATGGATTTTTGGAAAATTATTTCTGCTCGAGTCAAGTAATACTAATCCACCTGAAACAACCGAATAGCATCAGACTTCGCTTGCAAATTTTCTAGGAATTTATTGACTTGAAAACAAAAGAAGAATTAGAAGCTGCGATTGAAACCTGCAAAGAACAAATTCTCGAAGAAGAAGGTTTAACTGACCGCAAGAGACAACTCGTACGACAGTTAGTCCATTTACGCTTACGCCTAGAAGACGTCAAAGAGAACAACTTAGAATTGGTCGAAAAAACTGTCGTGGAAGGCCATGTTTTCATACCTCAAGGATTGCTTCAAGTTCGCTTGCAATCCTCCGAATTCTTTTGCGAAACTTGCAGCCGAATTATATGGGTTGTTGTCCAATCTTGGCTCCAGTGTTCATGTAATACAACTTTACGTCAAAACTTCCTTGGCTATTGATAAATTTTGTAATAAATTCTATTTCTTTTTCATGAAAAAAGCTACAAAAATGTTTTTAAACGTATTTTCTCAGGTTGTCGCTACCTCTGCCACGCCAAATGCTTACCAGCCGTAAAACGAAAATGTGTGCAGCTCAAGGTCCAGGAATCGAACGAATATATCTTCGCCATTTGTCCAGAAGCGACCTTAGCGTCCCAGAATTACAAGTGCTTCGAGTGCAAAAGCACAATTTCTTTCAGTAAACAGTTTTTTTGGTCCATAAAGCTCAATTTTGGGAAACTCGAATTCATTTTTTCGTGTTTGCTGAATTATATTTAGAGTCCAGTTGGGGTGAACCGCGTCTTTGCGACTACAACGGTCATTACTACTGTCCAACATGCCATTGGAACGACACGGCTTACATTCCAGCACGAATTTTGCTCAACTGGGACTTTGGAAAACGAGTAGTGTCCCGGGAATCTAAACAGTTTCTGAAGCTCATAAGGAAAAAGCCGGTTATTAGAATCCAGAGTGTTAATCCACGGTTGTTTGGCTTGGTAGAAGATCTGAATCGCGTTCAAGTACTTTTTAATCGAAAGTTACGACGAAAATCTCTAAAACATTTGGTAACAGAAACTTAGAGACGACATTTTAATCATGAAGCAGTACTTTTTGTCATGTCGTGAAGCTTTGGAAATGAAATTACTGCGAATGTTGGAGCAAAGGCAGCATTTTGTGGAGAATTCGCACATGTACAGCCTCCAGGATTTAACTGACACGGAAAGTGGCGCGCTGTTAACGTATTTAATGCCTATTCACGAGCGATATACTAGTCATATCAAAGAAGAGTGCCAGGTAAACGTTTTTTTTTTTAAGAAAAAAACGCCTTATTGGCTTTAAAAAAGTTTGTTCTAATATTTTTCTTCTCATTTATTATTATTATTTTTATTGTTGATATTTTTGTGTTCTACGTTTCTAGACGTGCCAAGGTAAAGGATACATCTGTAAGCTATGTGATAAGCCACCCATCGTGTTCCCTTTCGATGACGCGGTTACAGCATGTTTACAGTGTCGACACGTGTTCCATCGCGACTGTTTTCTGCGACGCGATTCCAAATGCCCGCGATGCGATGTAAAAACGTTACCTATGACATGATAGTGTACCATTAAATTTGTTAAACAAGATCTGTTTTGAATTATTGCATATTTGTTAACCTTGAAGTACAACCACCTAAGTGCGTGAGCATCTTTTTTTCGTGCGTTTTGTAAAATCGTTCAATACACTGCGAGTCTCTACTTGTAGTGGAGATTTGTTCCACATAACTCGTTTTTTTTTTTTTGTCTTTTCCGGAAAGTTCGGAAAGGTTCATCCAGAGACTTTAGGGTTGATATCAGTGAAGTTTAGTAAAAATAATCAATAGGAGAATTTCTGTCCAAACGGTTTCTTTGATTTTTTAACCATTTTTACAGTATGATGTCTGATAATTTCCTATGTCATTCTCCCATAAGGGATTTGGTACACCGGGGCCTTAACCCAAAAAGTAAATTTCTACGACCTTTCTAGAGGATGCCCAAACACTTGGACTTGTTTGTATAACTCATTGATTATGACTCAAACGAAAAAAGTGGCTGATTCAGGCAAAACCTCTGAAACTCATCAAATTGTTCTGAAGTCGTGAATTCCTTCCAAGCTCAAGAAAATTCCTTTATTTTATTAAAAGTTCTTAAGCTCACCCTAGTTAACATCGATAGACTACATATTCTATAGATTTTATGTTAATCTATAAAGTCCTCTTGTTCTCTCCTTTCGCTCTAATATTTTTTAGACTAATTCAAGTGAAGCAAGCGTTGAAGCCTCTACGCCGTTTCCCTCGTCTTGCGCGCCTTCAAGATTGCATCATGCCATATCCTACCTTACGTAGTTTTGACTTACGCGGGAACTCACTAAACCAAAGGCTGGGACTTGCAGGTTCAAACCTGCAAGACACAATTTATTCCTCCACAAATATACATGTGCTTTTATTTATATCAAAGCAAGAGTTATGCCTCGCTAAGACAGGCCATTGCCCCATTTTGTCAAGTCACGGCGTAACGCACCTAACGGGGCCCGCTTGAGTCCCCACGCCGCCGCGCAGTGAGCGTGCGCGCGGTATACGTCAGCAAAGGCTGTCCCTGTCCCGCAGCGCATGCGTATTTCAGTTCCTTTCCGACCGTCGTCAGAAAATGGCGTCCTCGAAGTTCCTCGAGGATGTGTTCGCTCGCGACATTGACGAGTCTACCGTAAACGCGTTAGTAGGCTCATTGGAATCTCAGCTAGCGTCGTCAGCATCGCAAGCTGGTGTCAATCAAGATTCAAGTGCGACCCACAGTCATCTTGTAAACCATGTGAACCAGACAAACGGTAACGGACGACTGGGACCACGACCAAGCGATGGAGTGGCAGAAAGCAAGGATTCGCACGTAAGCGTCGTCGCCACCGCCACCGGTCTCCCTGTTTCAGCGACAACAACTGCTACGGCTTCGGCTTTGAGTTCAACCCAGACACTGCTACAGCAGCAAACGTCCCTTCCTGCACACGCTCCAGATTCAAGAACCGCTGGATCACCCTCAATCGCTCCACTCCCAAATGGGAGTTCGACAGGTAAACAATATTCATTGTTGTAACAATGAATTTGACCAAAACCCAGTCACCCCTCAGCCAACGCTCCCTTTACCCATAACAACGCGCCCAACAGTGAAAACTTGGCGCGCTTACGCCTGTTTTACTCCCCACGCTCCCTTCGTTAACCTAACCACTTTTTCTTGCATTTTAGTTAATACTGGGCATAGTGAGTCTTAGCTAATAAGTTTACCAAGTACCCAAGCAGTAGAAACAGAGGTAAGACAGCAATACAGGTAGTAATGCGGCTTAGCTAACAAGTGATCAAAATGACTGTATCCTAGTTAGAAGTATAACCGAAGGTAAGAAATGTAATCAAATACCTAAACGAACTTGTAATGTGTTTTTGTGTTCTTAGAAAGTGAGGAGAAACAAGTACCTATGGTAACTACTGCCAAACAAGACTTACGACGTATATTTTTCACCTGTAGACAATTCTTCATCCTAACAAGCCAAGAGATACGAATTAGTAGTGTTTTACATCAGTATTTCTCAGTAGTTTTCGCCGATTCCTAAAACTGAAGGCCACAAGCCGCTCGCGAAAGTAAAATTTTCGATAGAAAAAATTAAAATTAAAGTTTCTTTAGATGAAAACAAGAGCTGCGCTTCTTGACTATAGAAGAAAGCTAAATTCTGGCATTTCAATTCAGTTGGACTGGAGATCTTCATAGAACAAAATTTTAAAATAATTTCATTTCGATTTTCTTGGGATAAAACTATAAGCGAAAATTAATTACTGTAAATAACTTAATTACTTCTAGAGTAAGAAAAAAGGCTGTTCTAACTAAGGTCGGTTCTTTTGGACGAAAGATCTTAGCAAAAAACGAAGTTATTTAACTTCGATTTTTCTTGAGATGGGCTTCAAACGATTGTTACGTAATGTTGGGGTAATTTACTCATTACCCAATTATTTTCAGAAGGAATTATTTAATTCTGATATTTTTAAATTTTATAGGCAATGTCTAAGTGACGTATTTTTTAAAGGAATTAATTGCATATTTTTCAAAAACGCTTTTATCTCATCGCAGGTGTGGGGACGCTGACCATAACTCCGAGTAAAGCTGCTGAGTTGGCCACCAAAGTCATGTACACTTCTTCAAGCAATGTGTTGGCCACAGGGGGCGTGATTAATCTGAACGCTAATATGGTGCCGCCCCAACAGACGAACAGTGTCCTGCACAACGGTAACGTGAATACGGTGAACGTGATCAGTGCGCCCCAAACGACCACCGTCCACCACAGCGTCACCATGATGCAACCGGGGGCGGGGCAAGCCAAAACGGCCACCATGGCGGGCCAGTTTATCCATCAAGGTGGCCAAGGCAAGCCAGCGATTGTTTTTCAAGCGGCGCCGACCGGTGCTAAGCCCGGGACACCCGGTATGCCCGGACAAGTGGCCAATGTCAATGCAGGAAACGTGAACATCCGGCCTAGCGGTCATGTCCAGCAACAGACCGTCACCATGGCCAGCACACCGACTGTCATCGCCAACCCAGGGGGCGGAGTCCAGTTAGTTAGCATGAATGCCATGCGTCCGGGCATGCCTAATGCCGCGTCACCGCGAACTTTGGCGCCACGGTTGGTCCTAGCGCCGCAACAAGTGGTTGGCAACCGACCAGGACTGGGTGTATGTTCACTCTATAGTAGACAGCTGACCCTCGTTATAACGAACTGACTATTAACGCGTAAAACAGTCCAGTTTTATCAGAATTTTGGTACATCAGACTATTTTGGCTGAAACTTCTTTAAATATACGTAGCTCGGGATCTTAAAATCGTCTGTCATAGCCGATAGTTCGTTAGAAAAGGGTTCGTTATAACGAGGTTTTACTTAAATTCAGCATTATATGTTGTTTTAATTAGAATAAAGAATATAAGCTTCAGGAAATTAAAGTATTTTTTCATTAAAAATGAAATTTATTAATATTTTGATAGATTCTTTTATAAAAAAATTTTATAAATGTTTTTATTAATATATTAAATATGTATTTTTTTAGTAAAAATTTAGAATTATTTTTTTATTTTTTATACGTGTTAAGTAATCATTGTTTTAATATAATAATAAATACGAATGAATAAAATACCATAGGAAAGAATTAAAAGAATTGTCGTTTTGATTAATGATTTACGTTTGGTTTAGATTTCGTTACAAGCCTTGCAAGGCTTACCGGCTGGAGCGGGTGGGCATTTGTTGGTCAAGACGGAAAATGGACAGTTTCAATTGTTGCGAGTCGGGGCAGCACCAGTACAAGGCGCTCAGCCTGCCACCATGCAAGCTACGGTGTCCCAGGCGGCGCCAGCGACCGCGATCCAGAGTACAACAATACCTGCGTCAACAGCGTATCGGTTTCAAGTAATTTGACTTATAAAAGCTTTATTTGATTATCTTTTCTAAAAAAAATGAAGCTACAACACAATACACCCGACATTCTAGTGAATTCTTAACGTTTTTATTGTCTTAGGGTTAACATTTGGGTATACTCTTAAGAAAGTGTTTAATAACGTTCGATAGGTTTTATAAATCAAAACTTGATTGTCGAGCATTATTTTAAAATAATATGAACTTTTTCGAGAAATCGCGTGAACCAATTAGCATTTAATTTCCCTACACAAGCCTTGGGTTTATACGTGCCATTATTTATCAAGGTACATTACAGAAGCCTCCAGTAAAACAGTGTGGATATTTTTAGGAAATTATAAACATAGAAAAACAAACAGGTTGTCACTCGAGGGTTAAGGTAACTTCTTTTCCCGGAACTTGACCGTTTTAAATTCATTTGACCGATATAAACTTAAACCTGGTCGTTATCAACGGAATTTTTACTTAAAATCAATTGGAATCTTTTGCAGCATTATTGCCTTTTTTCAGCCATATGTGAGGCTTTGGTTTGCTAAGTTTTAATATTCGTTGATTTTTGTGCGTTTTACTCGAATAGAGCGTCACCACTGTGACAAGTAACGCCCCCATCCCGACGCCGACATCAACAGTTATAGCTTCCGCAGCACCCAGTACGACTAGTGCGCCCACTACAGTCACGACCAATAGTGTAAGACAGATAAAATAGCAAAAAAAGGCTTGAAAGGAAAGAACGTACGTTTCAGAAATGAATTTAATATTTTTTTTTTTATTTATATAGCAAATGACCCCCGATACCGCGCGCATCAAATGTAAAAACTTCCTGGCCACATTGCTACGATTAGCCAGTGAACAACCCGATTCGGTAGCGCGAAACGTCCGGAATTTGATTCAGGGTTTGGTAGACGCCCGGGTCGAACCTGAAGATTTCACTACCAAATTGCAAAAAGAACTCAACTCAGCACCTCAGCCTTGCCTTATTCCTTTCCTAAAGGTAACGGTTTGCTGTGTGGTTTTGGGGAAGTAAACATTGTTGAGGGAATTATGAAGTAATTTTTATATTATTTTTATTATATTTTTTATTCGGTATTTGTTATTTGTTTATCATTTTTTATTTATTATGTATTATTTTCTTAATTTATTTGTTTTTGTACTATTTTTTATTTTACTATTTATGTTATTTTTAATTTCTTTCCTTTAAACAAATGAAAATAAACATCGGGAGTGTGTTTTGTAACCGTCACTTTTTTGGTGCGTTTGTGTGATGTTTTCTTGTGTGTTGTGTTACAGAAAAGCCTTCCCCACTTAAGACAATCCTTAGCCACAAAAGAATTTACCATCGATGGCATTCGCCCTCCTCCTTTGTCCACCATTACAACAGCCACCGTTAATAGTGTGGTTACCACCGCACCTACTGCACCAACGGCCACGGTCGTCAGACCTGTCGCACCTACACTGGTATGCTTTTTTGGACTTTTTTTTTTACTTTCATTAATCGACTTTATACGACTTTATACGAGGCTGTCTCATCCGACAGATTCAGTGAAAACTCTTAAAAAATAGAAAAAATAACAAAAGCCTTTTCACACATTTTTTCGTTCTGCAGTTCAATATCGTATGGATGGTTTTGGATTGAATTACATTTTGCAGTGAATCAAATGTGACGTTTAAACATTTTGCTTATTTTAAAGATTGTGTCGTGTTTTGAACGCTGTGTCGCACAGAAGTCGGATGGGATAAGCTAAAAAAAGTCTGAAGAGTGATGAAATTGGATTTAGCGAGATATTGTGAAAATTTGAAATATGAATTGCAAGTTGGGTGACGAATGTCCAGGAAAAATTGGGAAATACGTGTTCGTAAATGGTGTGTTCTGTGTTGCGCACTGACAGTAAATTCAACGTTAAGCTGGGTTATTTTTAGTCCAGTCAACCATATTAACAAATTTACAGTAAAATCTCTACATAACTAATCTCAAGATTCGAAGAGAAGTTAGAAAAAGGTCATTAGTTCCATGAAATGAATATCTTCATACATAGTTCAATGAAATGGATTACTCGATCATTTTTTTAAACATGTATTTTCGTTATTCACGAGAGGTGAAAAACCAAAACTTTACTGTTGCAGAATTTTTTTAGAAAATATCGAACAGTAACAGTAAAAAAATTTTGCTTGTGTTTTTTTATTAATTTATTTTATTTTTTTAAAACAAATTTTTTGCTTTGCAATTGGCGTTGAATTTACTCCTTAGTAGCGGAGTATATATTTGTGTTTGTTTTGTCAGCGTTTTCACATTCACGTGTGTCTCTTCCTTTTGGATTATCACCTGCTTAGGCCGCTAGGATGCCCAGTCCAAGTTCGCCTGCGACGACACCGGTCAAGTCAGCTGCCGCCGCGGGCAGAAGTGTACGATTTCTTTGTTTCGCTCGCTAACCGTCATCGCTTTTGTGTGTGTTACATGTGGGAGGCTGATTTTCCAATAATTATTTATTTATTTTGCTATGACATACTGACCTTATCGTAACCTGTTGTGCAGCACGCTAACCTTGCCCGGCTTTATTCTCAAAAAATACTAAAAAAAATAGGAACGATATTAATTCAACACTTTGCATGTAAATTGCTTTGCAGTAATTAATAAGAGAAAAGTTTTAATTTCGGATCGATTTTAGCAGGCGGCCAAGTCACCGGGAACGTCGCGACCGACGAAAGCACAGCAAGCGGCCGCCAAAAAGGAGGCAGAAGCTAAGGCGGCAGCTGCGGCTAACGCCGCAGCAATCTCAGCGGCGAGTGCCACGACGACCACGACCGAAGCACCTGCCACCGTCACGCTGACTATCAACATCCCACCTACCACCACTACCACCGCACCAAGTTCCACCACCCCCAAAGCCGCTTTGTCCAAACCTGCGAACAAAGATAAAGATAAAAAGCCGTTTGCGTCCTCCTCAGCAGCGTCCTCTTCCGTCGGATTAAGGTACTCCATTCGTTAATTATAGCCGTGCGCATTTTTTTAATACATTTTCTAATTTTCTCCATCAATTTTGTATAGAATTATTTGGATTTTTTTCAAAGTAACGTTGTTAGTGTAATTCTGACAAATAACGTGTTGATTTGTATTGCAGTGGAGACGACGATATCAACGATGTGGCTGCCATGGGCGGAGTCAACCTGGCGGAAGAAACCCAGCGTATTTTGGGTTCGACTGAAATGATTGGCACGCAAATTCGGTCGTGTAAAGACGAAGCTTTCTTGCAAACCACGCCCTTACACGATAAAATTCAGAGTATAGGTACAAGCTCTTAATTTTGTGATGTTTGTTTTCAGTTATTTATTAATGTTTATATTTATATGACATTTTTGAATATTTCAGTAAGAGTGGAATTTGTTTGAAAATCACCTGTTTGTTTGTTTACTTATTTATGTGTTTGTTTTTCGTAGCTTCCCGGCTGGGTTTGGAAGACACTCCCCCTGAAGTGGTGGCCTTAATTTCGCACGCAACCCAGGAGAGATTAAAGAATCTCGTGGAAAAGTTGGCTGTTATCGCGGAGCATCGTTTAGACATAATCAAGGTATAGAAATTACCAGTGCCTTTTTCGAAAAAATAAAAATTATTATTATTACTATTATTATAAATAATAAAAAATAAATATGAAAAAATAATCAATAAAAAGTAAATATGAAAAAATAATCAATAAAAAGTAAATATTAAAAAATAAATAATTAAAAAATATGTTTTTAAATAATTATTTAGATATTGAGATAATACGTTAAAAAAAAGAAAGTTGATTGTGAGGAATAAGTTACGAGTATGAGTCTATTGAAATGCATTTTTGTGTAGACGGATCCACGTTACGAAGCTCAGCAAGACGTAAAAGGCCAGCTCAAGTTCCTTGAAGAATTGGACCGACTGGAACGAAGACGACATTCAGAACAACAAAGAGAAATGCTGATGAAGGCCGCCAAATCACGGTCGAAAGCTGAGGACCCGGAACAGGCCAAGTTGAAAGCCAAAGCCAAAGAGGTAAAACACTGGAGAAGCATTTTTTTTTTCTTTTCTGTGTCGGTTTATGTTTTCTTGATTTTATTGAGCTTTTACTTTTCCTTTGCTTCTTTTTTATCGTTTTAAATAGTTCTGTTTTTAATTTTTTTAACTCTAGTTCGTCATAGTGTTTAAGTGTAAATTTTTTTCTGTTTAGATGCAAAGAGCAGAGATGGAAGAAATGAGACAACGCGAAGCCAACTTGACTGCATTGCAGGCCATCGGCATTAGAAAGAAACCGCGCCTCGACTTGGCTGGAACGTCAACAACGGCACAGGTAAATAAGTCTCCCTGAGTTTTTTTTCTGTCATTATGATAGTAATAGGGCGTTAAAAAAATAATAAAATAAAAGAGTACTTCCTTTTAAATCGAAAATTGGCCAAAAAAGAGAAGATAATCGTAATAAAATGCGTTTTTTTAAATAACCCCAGTTAACGGTATTGTTAGAAAATACGCTAAATTAAACCCATTTTATCATTTTTTCCCCTTTAATTTTTGAACTTCTTGTATGTAAGTTTGTTCTTTCATTACCGTCTTGTACACTTTTTTAAAAAAAAATTAGCGGGAATTATTATTTTAATTTCGTATGACATTAAAAACTTGGTATGGAAATGCGTTAAATAGCTGAGTCAAATTGATTATTTTTTTCTCTATTTGTTCCAGGTTCCTCTTCGTCCTCGTGTGAAGCGCGTCAACGTACGGGACTTGTTGTTTTTGATGGAAGAAGAGCGAGACCTTTGTAGATCTCCGTTTCTTTACAAAAGTTATCTCAAGTGAGACAAGAACGGGACACCTTTGATGAAACCCAGCCTTAAAACTATAGAAAAAGGAACGAGTGAAAGTGAAAAAAAAAACATCTACAATGGTGCGTCTGTCTTATACGTCTGCCGTGTGCTATTTGTTAAAAACTTTTGGTATAATACGAGCCCTGGTACTTGTACGTTGGCGACCCCTAGCAGCCGTGTCTGCATTCTCCCTTTGAAAAGAAAAAAGAAAGAGAAGTTATTTGCAGGGTAGATTTATGCAAATAGTTTAAAAAAGTGGGCCGAGGCTCGTTTTGACATGTAAAGCACCCGGGGGAGCCGTTTTTTTTTTAACAAGTGCTAATCAAGTTAGGAGAAAGAGGTTGTTAAATATGTTTGTTTGCGATAAGGGGGAAATCACATGTTTTTGTTATTATTATTATTGATTTTTTTTCCTTTTTTTTTGGTTTGTCTCGTATGAGTAGGAATGAAATCCTTCTGGAAGGTTAGCAGCATTTTTTTAGGAAAAGCAAACGAGAGGGTCTACCAAACGTATTCTATGAAAATGCGCCTTTTTGTAAAAAAAAGTGGACAACTCCTAAAAAGAAATTCTTATGAATTAAAATATGCGACTAGGAAAACTTGCTAGCTTTGCTTTCCAAGGCAGGTTTACTTTGTACAGATTTATTGACACAGTTTTACGCTAAAATGGTTTGGTATGGTTGGATACACAAAAAGAGTGGGGAATGGTTGAGTTTATGGTAGGAAGAAATTCCTGACGCATTTTTTTCTGTTTTGTTGGAAGTGAATTTTCACCTCTTGTTTTCAACACGATGGAAACGGGCGGTTGCATTTTGGACCAAGTTGACTGTTGATAGTAAACAAGGACTATAATAGAACACAAGAGATGGTATCGACCCTTCGTGTGATTTATTTCGTGCAAAAAGGCTAGCAAAATTTGCGTGATTAAAGGGTGCAGCATACGAGTGAAAATAAGAACATGCCAGATGCAGGATTGTGTATTGCAGTTTGACAGGGGACGAGTATTTACGGATACAATGGCTTGAGAAGGGTGGTGAGACTAATTAGGGGCATTTTGCTTAAAATGGCCATTGCTAAGATTTCATAGCACAAGAATGCTTATGACAACGCTTAAAGGCGTGGAGAACGTAAAGGCGACTTAAAAATGGCGTTCAGGTTGGCAATGTCGGTATAGGATTGACAGTTTCTGTATTATGAGGACGTGAACACATTTTCCTCTTGTTTCTATAAGATCTAAAAGACAAACAATTCAGAGGATTTTAAGTTAGTAGATGAGACCGAAGGTATTTTCCAGATTTCGCACGAAACAGGGAAGCTTTTCTTACTGTAGCCTAGTTTTGCAACACTGGCGCCTCTACTAACAAATCCGTGAACCGAGATTTCGAATACGACCTATTTTAGTCATTGTTTCACTAGTAAAGATCAAGAGCTTCTGGCTTAGAAACGCTAAATATATTTTCCAAAGCAGTTCGTGTCCTAGGATTGGATATAATAGATTCACGTAAACGTCTGCCAAGCGAGCCGAATACATATACGTGTCTTTTCCCAATCAAAACTGAGCCACGTGGACTTCGCGCAAGATAAGCATTGTTGCTGTAGCGCACCGTTTTCTGAAGCAGCGAAGGCCGTTTATATTTCATCTGCAACACACTAGAAACGCAGAATTTAGCCACAAACATGCTTCAAAGTCTACAAAGTCGCCGAGAAACTTTCGTCAATAACAGGCTCAAAGGAGACCTTCATTAAGCGAGCTACTTGGAAGATCTGTAAAGCCCTGGAGCCAGGCCTTCCAGGCGTTAGCAAACAAGAGTATGCAAATTTCGTATTGGGTACCTCACCCCCCTTCCACATTCCTTCAAGTGTGCCTTAAATCCTCACCTGAATGCAAAAAGGAGGACAGCGTGTTCCTTATGTACAAGTTTCTCTCCGGAATGCTACAACTCAAGTTGCATACACTTGACATTTGATGAACTTTCTCAGACACGTAATAGAAATTCTCTTAGAAAATTTCGTCTAGGAGGATTATCGCTTTGACGTAGAACTTTGTCAGGCTTCTTAAAACTGGAGGAAAACTTTTCCTTAATTGGTTGGCTACGGGGTAGGGTAGAGGAGGGCAGGTGTGTGACAGGCTGTTTTAATGGGCGTGACGGCGTGACTCCACAAACCAAAGGTCCAAGCACACCACGACGCATGAAAATGCGATGAAGAAATATGGGATAATTTCGGCGTCTTTGCCGCTGAACATGCCGTCTCCCCAGCAGGTCACTTCCAAACCGTGAACGACTTCTTAGAATTCTCCAGCCTTTCAAAAAGAAAAAAAAAGTTCTAGGATAAATAATGAACTCGCTCTAGCGCATAAAAACATCCCGGAGACACAGGCGCCAGACCGGCATTGTTATTACGTATCTGGTCGGTTCAATCTGCCCTCGAGTCAAGCTTTTCGTCATCCTTTTGGCTGGGGGGCGCTAATCGTAAGCTATCATCGTGGTAACTCGCAACCTACGCCGGTGCTGCAGTTCCTGGTGAGCGAAAAACGTCTACTTGTTAGCGTATCTTAGAGTAGGAGACACTTTGATGGATATCTGCTGCGAGTTTGCGCGAGTCCCCCGCTTTTTCATTGTAGTAAAGATATTGCCCTTTGTTTACAGTACGCAAAGAGAGCACGCTATTAGTCTCAAGATTCGCCATCTTGAATGATGAGGTTCGCCACACTGACCTACATTACGTCATTGTCCGTCATTGTAGGACGAAAAGAATAAAAATCTAATATAGAAAATAGCATTACGAAGCAAACGTATAATTTTAGGGTTGCAAACAAAGAAAAAAAGTGACGTCGATGTAGGTTACACAGAGACGGACGTTAAACATGGAACAAGACGAAAAGGTTGTTACAGATCCAAGAATATTTGTGGTTTATTTGTGATAAATTTAGAAAATAATCGCAGACATAAAGATCCAGGTTTCTACAATGAAAAACAGAACTTTCCACGCCCTTAGGTTTCAATTCAGGCGGCTAATTTCAAGTCTGCACTCGACAGTTTGACTGTGACGCCATCTTGGATGCTTATGTGTTAATTCGCAAACATGGCGAGAATTCACCGAAGCCTTTTCTGATCCTAAACAAGTTTTCTACGGTGCTTTCTTCATAAAAAGTCACCTCAAATATGAATTTTACTCCAAAGCTTGTAGTAAAAGACTAAATCAGATTTCTCTTCTTTTGTCCAAAAAAATCGACTTGTAGCAAAACGCCTGCAGCGCTGGGGGCCCTCTGCTTTGCCTAGCGGTGGGATAATGCAATTCTATGCCATGCTCCAACTCAATCTCTGAAAGCATGCCGAAATCCACTTCAAGAGAGAAAATTGTTCTTTGGGGTGCATAAAAACTTTTTGCGTTACATTCTTAGGTTTTGCCCAGAAGGCTTTCGGTTGCTGAAGGGAGACCACCGGCCGGCAACAAGGACTTTTAATCACGGAACTCGTCTCTTTTCATCTCCTGGCTTCGCTTCTGGCATAGCCTGAGGGCACTGTTGGCTTTTCATCTCAGGGATTGGGGATAGAGCTGCTCCACCTCTGTCATCTCCTGCTGCTTTTGACTCGCTATCGCTATGAGCCGTCGTGCTTGCTGGCCGGCATAGCCTCCGGCTGCCATTAACCTAACTGCCTCAGCAACGTACCGCTCACGGCAGAGAGCGCAGCATCCCAACTCACGCGCCCGTCATCCCCACTATGGAAAACTCCTAGCAATCTTAGCATAGCCCCGAGTGCTTAACACCCACCCTATTTCGTCTCCCGTCCACCCACCTTACGCCTCTTTTTTCGGTCAGATCCCTATCGGTTTGGGATGTTCACAACAGCGTAGCCCAGCTAGCCTCGATGCACACTATCAACTCCCGTGTGCCGGCAACATTCGGAGCGCTGCAGTGCAAGAGCGAACATCTTCGCGCGTTAAACTCTTGGGGGAGAAACATCAGCGTGCTGGGCAGTTTAACCGTGCGTTCTATTTACAATGTAAGCACCGGATATGTGTACGCGTGTGATTATTGGTGCCAAATTCGTTGGTGAAAACTGACAAGTGCAACAAGAATTTTTGTTTCGTATTAAATTTTACAGGAACGCGGACTGACAACCTGATCTGTTTAGTTACTTTTCGACGTCACGTGAGTAAAACATACTTTTCGGGAGATGAACAGGTTTCACGCTAATTGCAGTTGTATTATAACACGTTTATTATCGATATTTGCTGTAAATCCTGTCAGTTGCGTTCATAGTTGCGTTAATGCTGCACAATGTAAACAAAATACGTAAAAATAGAACAAAGAGAATGAAGAAAGTATTAGCAGGTGTTAAGTGTTGATCAAGTAAAATTAGTACTAATATTGCAATAGTAATTATTGGTAGTCCGCTAGGAATAGTGTAACAGTTTTAGCGTTGGAGAAAGTAAAACAGTAAGCAAGTAAAACGGGTTGATGTCCTCAACCTATCAATACCCAAACAAATTTATAAATTACTAATGGAATTCAACAATGCGCGCCGTGTTGAGCTTGAACGGGGACAGAAGCAAATGTAACAACTAATCAACATTTACAATAGAATAAAAAAAAATTAGATTTTTTCCGACAAAAAGCAACGATTTTCCGATTGCATTTTTTAAAATTAATTCTTGACGTAAATTCGCGTCTATTTTTGGTTCGTCTTTTATTTATTTATTAATTTATTTGCATATATATTTATTTTTCTATTTTGTATTTGCTACGTTTTCAACTCAATTAGAAAGCCGAACACTTCTTTCTTTCTTTTTTCTTTACAAAGAGTGGTAATTAACCTTGTCTACACCTGGTACTTAATTTGTCACCGTTCTTAGGACTTTTCGAAGGAACTTGATGCATGTTTCTTTTTAATATCCTAAGAAATCCGTTATTTAAGCGGCCGAGGTTGCTCCAAAGCAAGTGTGTGGTTTTTGAGGGGCTGGACAAGCGTTAAAAGGGTATTGAGAATAGCCCATCAATTATGTTAGCTAGGGCTGTGAGAGGCCATAGTTTTAGGGAAAAGAAAGGGGGGTCTGTTCGCATAAAGTGAGAGGACAGGGTTCGTATGGTATTTGCCTGATGGGTAGACGACGTAAAAAGTTCTTTTTTTAAAAGGGAGCTTCGGAGCATGCTTGGGAGACCTCTCTCAGATCAGTGGCTTTAAAAGGACCTTGGCCAGCATTTTAGCCAACACCAACATTTATACATAGCACCAATGCACCAAGGGTTGGGCCAATTTGCCTACAGCTTCATTTACCCAGCGGCAGGGAAATTGACCACGATCTGCTCGAGCTCTAAAAAAATGGCATGAAGCTCTCCAAAGTCCGGGATGCTCAAATACCCAAAGGAATGTGTTCCTTTCTAAGGTCTCAAGTTTAAGCTGGTTGTCCTGCGTAATTTAGTCTGCAGATCTTGTATTTCAACCTAAGATTTCAATCCAGTATAAAAACGAGCTCTGGGACACTTACGGCCGAATTACATGGGAAGTGTGTACAAGTTTTCGTGAATGTCAACAATGTAAATGTTTTGTCAAAAAATCTCTTGACAGTAAAGTTTGAGAACTTAATTAAATTGTAAATAGTGTCAAGGTTTTCTGAAATATTGATTAGTAAATTAGTGGTAGTGAAACAATGTTTGAACTTCCAAAGCTTTCAAAGTTATTGGTCATAAGAGCCCGTGACCTTAACAGAGCCTTTTGTGGACCATGTCTTAGGTATTAGCTGAACTTACTCAGTTCTAGGAAGCTATGAAATAAAAGTTGTCGCTTCAAATCGAACTTCAGCATACAATTCTCAAGTTTGCTAAACATAGAAAGCTTGAAGTAAACAGAGAAAGCTGAAAACATGTACACAAAGCAAGTTGTAATCGCTCCATTGCTAATTTAAGGTTGATACTTTTTAATACAATTATTGAGTAAAGTTGTGAAAGACTATATTATTTTTTCGAAGAAACGAGCTGCAAAGATATATCTTGATTTTTTTTTAGAATTTACGGAAAAGTAATGTAAAATAAGGTTCATTTTTTGTGAGGTTATCAAGTACATCAGAAATAGCGGGCGTTAATAGGTTAAACCTCGTCCTCGAATTCCATTGTTATTAGAAAGTTATTTTAATCTCGCACTAATCTTTCGCGGTTCGCTATTTGTCTATTAGAATTTGAGCAACGAGAAAGAGTTGAGCTGGGCGGGGCTAGAAACAGGCGGATTTTTTGCTTCTTTTTCTCCAAAGGCTAACGTTTGCATACGAAATGAAGCCGGTTCGCCCCCGGAGGTACTTGCCCCAGGTTACGGTTCTCATCATTTTTGTGGGGGGAACGATTTCCTACTTGTTATGTTTTGTTCTTTCCAAGCGCTTCTTGGAACTATGCATACTTCTTATAGCTTTTTAGTCGGCTTGGGCGGTGCGCTGGCGGACGAAACATTAAGTGCAGGTTGATAGTTCAAGTTCATGTGCTGTACCATTAAAAAATCCGTGTTGTTTCTTACCAGTATTGTTGTATCGTTTTACAGGTTTCGCATACCTACGGAAGATTGAGTTACCGCTCAGTGAGATTTGTTGTTGAAGCTTCACCTGTTTCATCAAGGTTAATTAAATTGTGTGAAGTTCGTCGACAAATTTTGGGAAAATGCAAGTGGAAAAAATCTTGGCCAAAGCGCAGACCAGGTATGTAGCAATGAATTTACGGCTTTTTGTTTTGTTGTATTCGTATGCGTGTCGGTAAACTTGTAAGGTATGTTCCTTTTCTCGTTTTTATTTTTTATTATTATTATTATTATTATTTTTTTCTGTGTATCTCTTTTCAACTTGAAAGTTCCCTGTTGGTCATTTGAATTAGACCATTGTATTAACCCCTTTGACCCGGGCGTCAGGTAATAGAGCGCCCTCGGGCGGGATGTCCATTTTGGTTATATACGAAGGAGTGTGATGTTGCCCTGTAATTGCGGTACGCTGTGCTCGTGCGAGACGAACGCACCTAACGAGCATCATCCGGTTTACTGCTTACCTTTTATATATCCTCCACCAATCCTCCCATAACTGACCCAAACACCTTAAGCACAAAAGCCAATTTTCTTTTTCGTGGGTATGCGTGTGTCTGTTACATATCATATGTGTGCGGTTAAACTTAGACGCTCCTGGGGTTAAACAGGGTCGTGAGAACAGTCAGGTGCGACGCGTGCCCGTGACAAACCAGTGATGTCTTATGGTGAATCACGCCATATTACCTAAACCTTCAATTCTTGTCTTTCTTTATACGTATTTGTCTTATTTTTGTAAAATGAACGAATGTGATATATGTCGGGTATTTTTTCTATTTATTTATTTCCTTGGTTTTGGTGTAGTTGCATTTTAAATACTTGTGTAACGAACTAACTGTATTTTTCTTAGTTGTGTGTATTGGTTTGGTAAATGCTTTGCGTGACGCAGTATTTTGTTTTATCTTGCTTTATGTATTTCGTATGATTCACGATAGTGGTGTTTGTTGGGTACTTTCTCATACTTCTTCATATAAACTTTTTGTTTGGTATGCGCTTTGCGTATTTTGAGTGTATTCGTAGTATATTTTAAACGTGTACAGTGTGTATTTGTAGTGTATGTAATGTATTTTTCTGAATTTTCGTACAATTGTTTGGTAAACGTTTAGATCCAAATGCGAATTTTCTAAACACTTGACGAATGTGATATTTGTGACTCATAGTTCTGAACTACCGTTGAAACAGGTTGCTGTCGCCCAGCCTTTCGCCTGCAACCTCGCCTACGATGTCTTCGTCCTCTTCGCCCACTCCGGCGCCCTCGACGCCCCTTTTTGCGCCCAAGCTCAGCGGCATTCCTTCGGTCGCTGCCGCTTCCCGCTACACCGCGCCTGTGCATATAGACGTCGGAGGAACTATTTACACCTCATCGCTGGAAACACTTACCAAGTAAGCCGTAATATGTACTTACTTCCCAGTCCAATATTCGTGTCAATGACTGAATTTTCGCCATCTTGTAAACTTCGGATAATGCCACCTTGGGCCTAAATGACGTCCTCAAGCAGAGCAGCCGCCAAGTTCATGAGTCATCAAGGCGCAAGATGTCTCTACTAATGCTCAAGACTTATTGGCTCAATAACTGTTGACAATACAGTGTTTCTGTCATTGCTTGCATTCCAGAAGTTAGTGTCTAATGGCGGTTTTCGTACGCTCCCGCCAGGGGCTTAATTTGTTACAGACTGTAGATTCGCCAGAGAAAATTACGTAGGACGCTGGTCACGCAAGTTTCGTGCACTTGGCATAAGTTAGGGACGAATATTGTTTTTGTTGTGCACATTGTTGTTGAGAAAAACCGTTGGGTGTTTTGTATGTGTCGTGTGCCCGTTTTGGGAGCCCGAAAGAATTTATGACAATGGTTATCGACAGGTCTTTTTATGGGTTTACAACAAGTGCCAACAATAGTGAAGCCTATCAAGGGTTAAGCCTTTGCGCATTTGCCGCATGTCAAATGTTAATATAAGCTGGAATGGGGTGCTTTAGTGCTGCTGTTGGTATTTACACTTGTGCAGCTGCTTTAAGAGCAAGAAATGCAACCTTATTAAAGAAAATAATAGACAAAGTAGAAAGAGAAAAAAGAAAATGTGTTTGTTGTTTCAGCGTTCAGTTCGCGTATAGAACAGTCTGTAGTTAAACTAGCACAAGGGGAGTTTCATGGTGAAGGGAGAAAAAAGGTTGAAGGGGGCACACAATTTGCCGTGTATGGCAAACTTGGGCTTCACGGACATGATCAACGTCCCAAGAAGTAGTCAGGCTCTCTTTTTTAGTTTCTCTCTTTTCTTTCCCGGGTTCTTGACGGTTATTCGCCGTGATGTGTTGTGGCCTGCCCCCGGGGGCTTTTAAGAAGGCCATAGCCCTCGAGGTGTTCTTGGTCGACTTCTTGACCAAAAGGTCTAAATGCTTGGCATATTTAAGATGCGAATCAACGGAAATCCTAGGACAGAGGACACTTTTGAAGTCGGTTTTTCCATTAAGAACACTTCACAAACAGTATTCGTCACTAAAACTCAACTATTGAAAGCGTATATTCCCGCCATTTTTGTGTCGCCAATTTAACTCTACTCGCACTAGCAACGAGAAAATGTATCGAAAGATGGCGGCCAGCAACTTTGTTAAGATGCTGAAGTAGCGTACTTGATTAATAATAGGATTTCTCACCGATAACCAAGGAAATATAGCAAATTGTCGTGTCGTAATGAGAAATGACGTGTCACAATCTAGCGTGGGAAAGCTTGTGGTATCTCGGTATTTTTTTCTCATGGAAAGAATATCTCGTAGCATTCCTTAAACGCTTCGAAAGTTTGTATCACACATAAGACGAAAAGAAAAAAAAAAAAGAAAAACTAGTTTCGTTAGCTGCAATCGTGAGATAATTTCTCAAGTGTTCTAATGTTTTGATTTTTTGTCTTCTTTTTTGTTTATGGACGATTAGGTTCCCAGACTCGCGGTTGGCTAAGCTGTTCAACGGAACCATTCCGATCGTGTTGGATAGTTTAAAGCAACACTACTTTATTGACCGTGATGGGAAAATTTTCCGGCACGTGCTCAACTTCCTGCGTAACAACAAGTTGCTCCTACCCGACAACTTCGCGGATATTGACTTGTTGCTGGAAGAAGCAAGGTTTTACGAACTCACGGGTGTGTTTCCTTTTTTTTTTTACCTTGTTTCTTGTTTAAACTTCCCAAACATTCTTTGATTTCTGCATTTAATGTCTGTATTTATATGAAATTTTTCGGGTGTTAATTAATTAACCAAACCGGAAACAACAATTCATCCATGTTTTTCTTTGCTTTATTTATTTGCATCACGCTGTTTAGATTTTTTAATGATTTATATTATTGTTTTAGCTATGGTGAAACAGCTAGAGCAGTTGCGTTCGGAACGGTACAAGTCTCCAGTGAAGGCGGAGCTTCATCACAACGGCACGGCACGCAACAACGGCGGAAATGGCGCTAGTGGTCTTGGCGTGGGTATCGGGGGCATTACGCCCGTGTCTAGCAGCACGCAAAGCCCGTCGCCAGGGACAAAGAGGCCGGCGCGGGATATCAGCAAAAGTGTAAACGGTGTAGAAGCATTAAACCTGTCTGTGGATGAGAAGTATGGTTGGGAATGTTTAGCCCTGTATGTGAGCCCTGATCTAGGCGAGAGGATCATGTTGTCCGGCGAAAGATGTGTTATTGAAGACGTGTTTCCTGAAATCTCCAGTCCGTTAATGGATGCACGGAGCAGCGTGGCTTGGAACCACGATCCGCGTCACGTGATCCGGTTCCCCCTAAACGGCTACTGCAAGCTGAACTCTATGCAAGCCATCTCACGGTTACTCAATGCCAATTTCTCCATCGCGGCCTCTAATGGCGGCGGCGTAGAGGGACAGCAATTCTCAGAATACTTGTTTGTACGTCGAGCTCTCCCTATGTAAACTATTGTCACAATTTCGCTTTTAATTGACTAAATTTCCTTGTTGCAACTTATCCAGACCTAGTATTTTTTTATTTATCTCGAGAAACACGCTCGTGGTGCCATCTAACTTTTACAGTTAACATGTTTACAAAGTGCCAAATTTGTACAGAGGGTTTCATGTAATAGGTGCTGTCGCGAAAAATGCTGTAGCAAATTACCGGTGTATGTATGTGTGTATGTTTTCATGTGAAATTTTGAGTATGTTGGTAGATCTCGATTTTTGTGTCGGTAGTAAGTGTATTTTTTCCGCACAGCGTTAACTACTCGTTACGTAGTTATCCTTGAATTCATGTGCCAATAGTCGTAGTTGTAGTTCACCTTTCAATTCTCTTCTATTTTCCACATTAGTACTTCGTGTTTAACGAATATGTTCTCGTATATATTCGAGGAAATGAGTGCCATTTGAATTGTTTTGCGCAACCCCGTTTATTTTGTACAGATTTTTTTGGCCCATACCGACTTGCCTGAACCCGAAACACAATAAATAACGTTTAACAAAGAATTTGTAGGTTAAATTAACGGCTTTATACTGTGTCGTGCTTTAGTTCACGAATACGCAACATACTTCGCCCTGGGGGCAAATTCCCAAAGGTTCACGAGGAGCTTTACCACAATCAGCAACAGGTACGCATTCGCCACCACGTTGCGAGCAATCGCGTACATTGCGTCCAACTGTAAAAAAAACATCGCGTAATGAGAAACAAAGTCGATATGAGTCGAAATAAAGTCAGTGTTTTAAATTACCTAAGTAAGATTTTGAAAAGTTTTTAAAACAACAACATGTATAAGTCTAGCGAAACTTTACTGTCAGAAAAGAATTTGCGAAAATGGAATATGAATGTATTGCGAAAATAAAAAGTATACCGTCATGGCAGCATTCGAAAGAAGCGCCCTTTTCGGCGCAGAGGCCGCGTTTGGCAGCCAGTTTGCCCTCAGGACATTCGCTGGCTTCAATACAAAGCCCTCCAGCCGATAAACAAGCATGGGTATGGTTTGACTTCGAAGATAACCCCGTTTTACCCTTAGAAACTTTTCCTGAAACAATTTCAAATCAGTTTACAAGCTTTCCAAGCCTTCACTTTCTGTCAAAAACCATAAGATCAAACTTACCGGCTTCTGTTAACGCCACAACAAAGAAAATGGCCAAGAACGTCACTCTGAGAGAATACATTGCAATGCTGTTTTATAACTGTTTACGAGAGTAGTCCACGTGAAAGGGAAAGGCTGTTCAATGCGACTGATGTTTTCACCACGGACTGAGTTGGTATTTAAGGAAAAACCAGGCGCCCCAAAGGCGAACGGACAGGTGTGTTGAAACACAAGCCCTTATACACTTAAACCGTGTATTCATTACCTGCATTTGCTATAGTTTTGCCTCTTTTTCACATCTTTTTTTTTGTAAGTTTATAACTAAGCACTTTTAGATTATTCTTTGGTTTATATTTTTAGGTTTATGAAGTCGTTGGGGAGTGCATTCCCAGAACTCCCTTCTGTTAAAATCTGGCAGCCATGACGAATCCATTTTGGCGCGCTTTTTCGCTATCCGTGCTTAATTGACTCAACGAGTGCTTAGAAACGGAGAGAACATATTGCAGAATTGGCAACGAATAAAATAACATTGTTTACTCCCCATGCGTTTGACTTATTATATGATACAGTAGAGAATATTTCGTGATGGGTGACTGGATTTTATTTTCGTAAGTCTTTTTTATGTCCTGATAGTCTATATGATGGTTTTCGCATATGCAAATTACCATTATTTGAAAAGGTTTATGGCCTGCGGATAAATACTCATGTTTTCGTGTACGGATGAGAGGTAATCACAAAAGCGCACTGAACTGAGAATCTTGCATGACAAACCACTAAGTCACTTTGGTTGTGACGTCAGCATCACCTAAAAAAGAAATTGTTGACCGTTTGTTATCAAGAGACCCAGACGAAAGACGTCGTGACATAACTTTCTATTGTATTCGCTTTTGCTCATTTTATTTATGGCACAAACCATTTATTTTTAAAGAGTCAAACGCGGAATCTTTTTGTTTTGTGCACCAACACGAATTCTTCGTTTTCCAGCTTTGGATATAAGGTGCTGTAAACAAAAAATTCGAAATCTTTGGAACACCTCATTTATTTTCGTGTTTGTGTTGCTTCTCGTCCTTCAGTGTCGCTTGTTTGTCCACCGAAATTTGACCTTCGGACATTTGCATACATCTCTCCGTTAATTTGTCAACAAGAGCTTACACTTGTGTCCCATGACACAAAGCTAGCGGGGTTAATTCACCCACTGTAGGCTACATCAGTCTTCCTGGTCAGCAATGTGAAATTTAACTTGTGTAAGGCGAATAGTACCTTACTACCGTAATAAAAAGATAATAAATGCAAACTTTTAAAAAAAGTCTTAATTCAACAGCAACGTTTTTGTATTGTTAATTTAAATGAGAGGCTTATTCCAAAAATTAAGTCGATCCATGTTGTCAGATTGCTACTGACGTATATCTTGTCATAAATAAAAGAGTGTACTGCAACGAAGAATGGTAATGCAACGAAGAAGAAGAAAGCTCCAAAAGTATTCTTAAAAGCCCCCAAGATGTCACTGAGGATCTCGCTCAGAATACAGGCGTTATGTATGTTATTACATGCTTGTTTTCACGAGTGACATAGTAAATAGTACATTTTGTATCGCAGTCGTCGAATGCCTACTCTTTAAAACAGAAGAATGCAGCATATTTCGTCTTTACTGCAGATTCCCAACGGATCACGTGGGGCTGTACCACAGTTTGCTGCCGGCATGCATTGGTTATGCTTCTTACTACAATCGTATACTACATAAAGTACAGTAGAGTGTGCAAGACACATTTGTAAGCATCCATATTTTTCCTTTTAGTGTATAAATACAATACCGTCAAGGCAACAAGCTAACGAGGCGCCCTTTCCAGCGCACAAACCACGCTTGGAAGCCATTTTGCCTTGGGGGCAGACGCCAGGTTCGGTGCAAACTCCACCCACTGCCGAACACGCTGGTGTGCTTGATGTCAAGCTCAACGGTGTATTGGAGTGAGCTTTGCCTAAAAAACATTATATAAAAAGATCTTGCATTCTAAAGTCTGCAATTCCTTCGCTTTATAAACTGCTAACTGTTCATGTTCAACCATTTTAGTGTTCGCAAACTTTCGACGCCAGTTGCGCAACTTCCCGCTGTTTCCAGCCTAGCCAATAACGGTATTTTGCACTTCGCGCAACAAAGTTCAGGCGGAAAAACCTCAGCGCTACGTATGGACGGTAGCGTTTAAATTTCCAAAATGAAATGCAATGGAGACCAGTAAAAGAAGAGACGTCGAATTTTACCTGCTTGTGTTACAGCAATGAACGCGATACAGGGTATGCACATAAGTCGGAAGAAAACCATGATTAACCAGGCTTGTGATCCTGTGTTGTCAGTTTAATCAATTAACAGCTATTTTGATAGAACTGTAATTCAGTTTGACGCGCAACTGACACGCCAGGAAGGAATTCATGGCTATTTATGACCAAAAATAATGCTGCAAGCAATGGTTTTAGCGTCACGTAAACTAAGAGCCAACATTTCCTTGGATTTTCTTGTGGGTTTTTCGAAGCAAGTTTGTAATCCAATAGCGTTTTCGCCGAACGCTGGTATTCGAAATTCCCCACGGTTGCTGTGCTTCCCCTCCGGTGCATCGATTTTGGCGCGCTTCCGGAATTAACCCGGGCTTCATTGACCCAACACTGACTTGGATACGGGCATGGTCCAATGGACGCGGAAAATAAAATGGAAACTGTTGTGACGCCAGTTTAAGCTGTGATGGATATCGTGACGGATTCTTTCGTAAGCAAATTGATTCATTCTTTGTTGTACCTCAATGCTTTTCAAGATCTTTGTGTATTAGTAATTAATTTATCCTGTACATTGCAATTTGTTGTATTTATAATGTATCCGCTTTTTCAGTTACACAAATGGTAAGAGCTAAATTACGTTTTCTTGTGTAGGGTGGCGATCGTAAAGCGCGTCGAGGTGAATTAGATTTCCGTTACGACTTTATTTTCCAAATCGCAGCCGAAGGCTGCGGCATTACGAAGCAAGAAGTCGTCGACCATTTATTACAAGATGCTCAGGTAAAAAAATATGTTTTTTTTTTTTAACCCAAAACTTTCGTACGATTAATGTGATGTCAATCTCTTGTTAAGATCAAAGAGTTACACGACTTTATTCTCAAAGACTCGAAGAAAACCTTCATGCTTTACCACCAACTCCAAACATCCGATTGTGACAATTTCCGCAGTAATGATCTAGTGGGAAGCTCCGCCTCCACACCGCGCGAAAACCGTCGTTTAGTTATAGCAGACGGGTTGCCGCTTCTCTTAGATGGCGGTTGCACGTTTATTTTGCGTTTGAATCCAAAAAAGATCCTCACGGAAGATAATGTTCATAGGGTAAGTTACTTTCAAAGTAGGCTATCTAGTAGTAATACCCCATAACCATATTTTGGCGCTAATTTCAAAGTATTTTCACTTTTGCGTGAATAGAGGCGCCAGTGTAGAAACCACCATGCTTTGTTTATTCTGACGCCTACAGCTTCTCATCACTTTCTGCTTTGACACGACATCAAATAATTGCCTCTCTTCTCTATAATAGCAATACAATGTCACAAGTATTTCAAAATGATTGTTAGAAGAAAGAAACTGGTGAAAAAAAACCCAGCAAACTGAAGTAGACCTTTATGATTAAGTGAACCACGAACTGGGTTCACAGGGAACCACGAATGGCATGGTTATGATGAAAACAACCTCCAGAGATGGTGATTTGTCCACTAGCGCCATTAGTAGAACAATAAGGAACCTTACTTTGGAAAAAACATTATTTGATAAGAATTAAATGCTTTAATAATTAAAATTTTTATTAACAGGATTTGATTTGCGGGGTCTTGGAAGGAAACAAAGACAGCTTGGTCTACTCGTTACGACAGTTGTTGAACTACATTTACAAGCCAATGGTAGAATGTCTCGTATCCCAATTGGACGAGTCTGCAGACAAAATGGAAGTTTATGAAGAGCTAGTCATGTCTGTGCATTCTTTCTGCTCTGTTCTGAAAGGTACTTTGAATAGCAAGCTAATCTTCTTTTCTCTGCGCGTTAACATTGTATTTTGGTTTTAAAAGCTTCGGAGCGCGTTATGAGTCATAAAATCTCTTTGCTGGACACCGTCAAAGGACCGCAACTGGTTTTGCCCTCCGAAGGCAAGAAACGTGCAGAAGCATCGTGTGAACTGGAAAATCGCTTATTGGCAGAGAAAATTGGTGCAGACTGGATCGACATGTTGGAAAGAGTACAAAATATAGGCTATATTTATTATGAGTTGCAAATTACATTTTTTTTAAAATGTGTTACGACAGGAAGCGAGCGAGTCGGAGATGCTGCGGCGAGATTGTGATGAAGATGGACCACGAGATGAAATCGAGTACTGGAAAATACGTTTAGTGCGGCTACACTTGTTAAAAGAACAACTTCAACTTCCACACGTAAATGCCATATTTGACTAAGGTGTCCTGAGTTGCCTAAAAAATAAAAATTTATAATTAATAATAATAATAATAATAATAATAATAAATAGCAAAAATTTTTCATTTTTTAAATTTCAGTCAGAATTTTAATTTTAGGTTTATTAAGTTTTTATTAACTAAATTTTGTCTTTTTATAACGTATTGTATTGAATATAATCAAAAATATAAGAAAATGGTATATATTTAAAAAATCTACTAATATATTGGATTTTAAATAGTTTGACTACGATTTCTTTTCAACGAAACTGATTGTTAATTAGGTTCAGGACGTGTTGTTTTGCCTACAAAGCAATCGAAGCAAATTTGCCAAGCGGTGGCTCGAAGCTGAACGGAAATTATTGCTGTGCATGCACGAAGCCAAGGATAACGTCCGGTATTTGTCAGATTTTGGAAATTATTGCAAAGTACTCTACGTCTGGGACCCGGTAATACACTTTCGTTCGCTAGATTTGAGCATTAATCGATTTTTGAACCTAGGTCCGGATCTTAACCTGCATTAGACCGTTGCTTCATACCGTGCGAATGATTTGCTGTACCAGTCAATACTACAATACCTCCGAACGAATCACTTCCTTACTAGTCAAAGTAAATTTTGGTTAAATATGATGCAATTTTGATTCATTAACGCGTCACAGAGCTACTAAAATCGAAAAGTTATTAGTAACACTAATTCATATTAAATGATTAATTGCGAACTCTTCAGTAAGCTAAGATAAATCTCGTTGTGTGAACAGGATCAAAGGTTTTGGTAGTTATATAATTCTATATATAATTAGATTCTATTTATTTTTATTCTATTTAATCTTTTTAAATTTAATTCTATAGATGCTTTTGTGTACGATTACAGCATTAAATAAGTCTGCAGGAAAAAAATAGACAATTACAGGCAGTAATGAAAAAAATCAGGTAAATAAATTGAGAATTTCGTGAAAGTCTCTATTGATGACCTCGAAATAATTGAATTTTTATGGCTTTTAGTCCAATTTTGCAACGTTCATTAATTTTTTTAATATCTCAGTGATAAAGTGAACTTCAAAAGCACGACTTTTATTGCAGATTACGAACCAATTGATTCGCTCGTGTCGGATGCATGTGACGTGCCAAGGTAGAGATACGGTGTGGTCACGCCCACCGGAGTTTGTGCGTCCCCGGTTGCTTGATTGCCTAAAGCTACACCAAGTTTACCGGTAAATTTGCACATCCTGTAAAAACAAATGTGGTTTCAACTCGTAAAAATAACGAAAAATGTTAATTGCAGTGAAGCTTATGTGTGTATGCGGCAAATCATGGAAGCTCAACAAGCATCATCGTCGCATCCTATCAAGATTACATGCAGCGAGCACTCCATCTTTGGGAAGTTTGACGCGTTCTGCAACCGCGTCCACAAAATTTTGCATCTATTTGACGTCATTGAGCAGCATTCGACCATCTTAAGAGGAAAAATGGAAGGATTGCTTTTGGACGAAGACAGTAAAACTTCAAAACTAGCTTCTGTTTCAGTATTGCATGTTTTGGAGACTACACGAGCGCCACTAGTGGCACGACCATGAACCCTACTTTGGAATGCTTATGATTAATATCACGCCTTTTTCGTTCTAGTTCTTCAAGAAATCATGCGGAGATATACGTCAGCGGTGACGGACGTTAGTTCACGCCCTTACGACTACCTAAACTACCGTCAAGAAGCTTTCGAACAGCATTTATCCGAGTTTGAAGCACGCCTCTATGACTTAAAACTGTACGTCGGGAATTATTTAGAACGTACTTACGACGAAGTGTGGGAAACACCGCAAAATATGCGTTTCTTGGCCAAATTCGAGCGCGTGAGTCAAGTTATTCCGCTAGGAGCCGTGGATGTCAAGTTCTCTCGAATGATTGCCAAGCTAACGAAAGATATTGACAAAGTTAGCCGCGTTTTCACGCGTTCCAAAGACGATCCGCCCATTCCGCGCCAGTTCCCACCCACTGCTGGTACATTCTTACTAACACTTTTCCAATTTTATGTATTTTAACACTATTTATTTTTGTATTTTGTAATTTAAATACCAGGTTGACTGACACTATTTAACTCATTTTTGTTTATATAGGTAAAGTTGTTTGGTGCCGTGGCTTATACCGTCGCTTGGAGCAGAAAGTACTGCTTTTGGCCAGCCATCCGACGTTATTAGCGAGTAACGCCGGTAAAGATGCAGTTCGAAGATACAACAGCCTGGCTTTAAAGCTGGTTGACTACCAGCTGAAGCTTATAAAAGGCTGGGATATCCTTAGCGTAAATTTTTGCTTTAATTATATTAATTCACCGTGCAAAACTAACCATAAATTCATAAATAAAATTAAAATTTTAGAATCAAGTAAAAAATCTGCGTGATTTTACATTGTTTTCAATTGCCTTGTTTGTTTCAGTTGCGAGAAGTTCAAGAATGCTTAAATCGAAACATTGTGGCTAAATCGGGCGAAGAGCAAACCATTTTCAACGTTCAGTTTTCGAGCCCTTTGTTGCTACTGTTTCGGGAAGTGGATTGTTGCCTCAAAGCAGAAGTGCAGTTGCCGCTTATGCCCATATTTTTCTACGGAAAACGCGATTCTTTGTTGAATGTTTGCGATTTAGCTCAAGTAATTCGGATTTTTTTTCAGAAATTTCCATGTTAAGGCCCCGGTATACACAAACTTACGAGAGGATAACGCGGGAAAATTTTGAGACGTCAGACTGTAAAAATGGTTAAGAAATCAAAGAAACTATTTTGACAGTAATGTTGCTGTTAAGGACACTTCAACAGTTGAAACTTTCCACACACAAAAAAGCTTTTATTAAATTTGGAAACTATGGTTTAATTTTTCATACATTTTCATTAGACAAAAAAAAAGGAACAAAAAAGTACAGTAGAGTCTATTTTTTTAAATTACTTGAATCTCGTATATCGGAGCCTTAAAATCTTCAGAAAAAATAGCAATAATTATTATAATAATACAAAATATTTTTTTCTTTCTGTATCTTACAGTATTTGCTGGAAAGGTACCAAAACTCCGTGGAATCCATAGACCCCGAATTGGCCCCATTATTGTCTTGCCACATCCACCGCCTGTCGTTAGTTTTCCAACCAGTTGTAGATTTAATCACATGGGGCAACAGTGTCACGTACTGGCAAACGTTTTTCACGTACGCCAAGAAAGCTTTAGACGAGTTCGATACGTTCGTAAGCCGGTAAGAGCAAAATGTCAGGCAAAATCTAGCCTTAAATTATTTTAGTAACTTATTCGTAATTAAATTAACTCATCAAACCAAATATTATTATTATTTATTTTTATTGTTTCTGAATTTTTCAAGTTTGGAAAGCATCAGGACACAAAGAATCTTGGGCATTCTGGAATCCATGCACAAAGTATCTTTATGTCCAGGTGTGCGGGATAAACCTTGGCTTTTGGACGAATTCGTGGAAGCTACCAAAGAACGCTGCCGCCAGGCAGCGTTCGAGCTGCAACAAAAGAATCTCCTCATGGAAACCGCCACTCACGAACTCCTTGACTTGATTTGCACGCCTTGTCGGCAAGAAAAGTTCTTCGTACTAACCTATCCACCCGACATTGCAGATCTACGCAAGAAAATCGAGCAAAAGCGCATGAACCGACTAACGCCATCTACATCCGTTATAAAAGCGTTAGTTCATTCGCCCAAAGCTCGCGAGCACGATGAAGAATTTCCTAAACGTCGACGCTCTTTCTCCGGTCCCGTTGTGACTTTCCCGAAAACTGAAATGAAAGCCGAAATCACCGAAACCACCACTCGCACGACGCCGTCATTAGCCACGCCTTCTCCTACTTCCAAAACTGCGCCCGTTAACCTGACAGGAGCCTCGACCTCAAAATCGCTTCCTCCAATAAAAGCGAGTTTAACACAAATTAGCACGACGCTACCGCAAATTAAAACGGTTAAACACGCTTTGAAACTGGCCACCAGAGGGCCAGCTAAGCCGTCGGTAGCCAAGGGCAGTTTACCTAAACTAGGCTCTTCTACCTCGAGTTCGAAGGCCGAAATTTTTCCGACGTTAAATAAACCTGAATCCGTCACTCCACGGCATTCGAGCATGACCACGCTGCCACCATTGTTTCCTAACACGCCATTGGTGGGTAATGCGAATCTGAGCGTCAAGACGGCAAGGTTTGAGGCCGATCAGCTGAAACTGAAGCAAGAAGAGCTGGTAGCTAGCGTTATGGGCGCTGCAAGGGATTTAAGACGAGCTTATTGTCGACGTATTTTGGACGTTGTTGTACGAATCTTACGAGGACAGTTTGACGTTCTTAGAAAGATCGTTGTTATGAATCCTGTGCCTGCTCTAAGTAATTGTTTTCTTGTTCAATTTTTAAAATATTTTTTTTAGTGTGGATTTTGTCTCTCTGAGGAAGAAAAACTGTCGAAGTACTTTATTGTTTTTGCATTATTTATTGACGTCATTTTAATTGTGAGCGTCTTAATATCTATTGTCTCTGGTATTCTTGTGTTTTAATCATTATGCATTATAATTTAACAATCCATTTTTTGTTTATTTGTTGGCCTCATTGGCCGCATTTCTTCTAATAGCGTTAATAGTTTGTGATATAAAGAACACATGACTGGAAAGTAGATTTTTACTGTTTTTTTAAAGGACTTTTTACATTTCTTTTTGGTGTCCATTGCTCTTTCAGTTGCAACGAAGAAATAAGGTAATATTTCAGTGCACTAACTCTTGTTTGCTTTTAGTGGGGAAAAAATCGTTGCCAACCGTGCAAGGCTCTTCCGCAAATTTGCCGATGTTCGTATTCCACGCGTTTTTGGTAAGTCCGAACATTGAAATCGCGCCTACGCTCGACGAGTTTCAAGAAGCTTTAGCAATGGCTGGTAAAGTCATATTGGGCGTGGCTAAAGGCTTGTCCCGCTGGAGAAGTCAAAATTCGAACAAAGAGATTCAAAAGGTATGAAAAACGCAAATAAATCAAATCAAAACACATTTTGTATTTAAAGTATTTGTTCATTTACTTTTTAGCGTCCTGATTGGGATGAACTGGTAGCTTGCTCGAAAGACCCTCTCTACAAATCGACCATGTTGGAACGCGTAGCTATGCCCACCGAAGCCCAGAACTTGTATCCACTCATTTGCGAGCAAAAAGACATTGTGAAAGGACTTTCACTGATGTCAGCTTGCATCCACACCTTAAAAGCAGTATGTCAGCATGTTTCACAATCTAGTGATAAAATTCGTTAACAGAGGGCGTTGGTGTCATAGAACTGCGCTGAAGCGTTTAAAGTATGGGAAAGTTATCGCGATTTGTGGCAGAAAAACCGGCCATTGGCTATAAAGGAGTTCATGTCCCGTAATCCGGCCACGTGGGAGTTCGATAACCAGTTCTATTACTACCGACGACTAGAAGCCATTATAGCAGCAGAGCCTGATATCCTCTGCTTCGCAACTTTGCACATTTCTACCGGTATACATGTCTATGATCACTTGGAGTTGATTTATAATAATATAAAGTAAATAATCAATCAATAAGTAATTAATTTGAATACTTTTGATTTTAAAAAGTCGCAAAATTAGGTGCAAATGTTGTAAATATCGAATTTTCAAAAGAACTAATGGTTTAAAGTAACGAATTTTTGTTTGTTTACCAAAGAAAAATTGAAAAGCAGCCTTTTGCAAGAAACGGAGAAATGGACGTTGGGTTTTGCTCGCGTTTTGCATGCCAAATGCTCGCGTGAAATGGAACGAATGCTGGTCCAGATCGCAGCCCTTGAAAAACGACTCGAACGACGAGTACAGGACTTGGAAGATACTCGAATAGCCATGGAAACCCTGAAGAATATCCGTAACCAAGAAGTTGACATGGACATGGCCCTTGAAGCTGTCGATGTAAGAATATTCACCTTAAACTACGAAGACGTTACGATTATTTTGGATTTAATTTTATTTTATTTCAGTTAATTGAGTTTTTATTTTCCTTTAATTGAGTTTTATTTTGGTTTATTGAATTTTATTTTGGTTAATTGAATAAACTGTTTGCTGTTTAACTGTGCAAAAATTAGCGAATTGATTAACTTCTTGGATTAGTGTGTAATTTCTTCATATTATATTTATGTATTTTTTCCTGATTCCTTGCAGATTTTAGATTCATTTTTCTTTGTATTCGTACAGTATTGTTATAATGAATGTTATTATTTTTTAAAAATTTTACTTATTTTGTTATTATTATTTGTTTCATTTTATTATTTGTTTACTTCACAGGAAGCGATATGTGTGCTGCTCAAGTATCATTTACCAATCCAAGAAGACGAAGTTGAGCGAGTTGACAGTCTTCGATTCTCGTGGCATCGCCTTCAATCCCATGCGCAGGATTTGCACGGTGCTTTGGTAGCCATTCAGCCCCAATTCCGGCAACAGTTAATGGACAATTTAGCCCAATTCAAAGAAGATTGCAACCAGTTTTGCGAAGATTACAAAGATAGTGGACCGATGGTCGTCGGATTGAGTCCCAGAGACGCTTCAGACCGCTTACTTGCCTTCCAGGTATAATACCGAAACACGATAGCAATACTGAACTACAATCAAAGAATATATTATTTAAAGGATATTTTTTTTTTTTTTTTTTTTTTTTTTTTTAGAATCGATTCGACACGCTGTGGCGCCGAAACGGCTCGTACGCCGGAGGGGCGGAGCTTTTTGGCATTCCCTTACCAGATATTCCGGAGTTAATGCGCATCAAGAAGGAATTAAGTCTTCTACAGAAATTGTATCGCTTGTACAACGACGTGATTGACCGTGTTACGGCTTATTACGACATAGCCTGGGGCGAAGTAAACATTGAAGAAATTAACAACGAGCTGGTAGAATTCCAGAACAGGTACAAAAACCAGGAAAGCAATCTAAATTCATTTTTTGTTTATTTATATTTGAAACAAATATTTTTAAAAAATTGATTTAAATTATTTTTGTATTTTTATTTTGTATTTTTCGTACAAAGGTGCCGTAAGCTTCCGAAAGGTTTAAAAGAATGGCCAGCGTTCAACGCGTTGAAGCGAACCATCGACGATTTCAGCGACTTGTGCCCTCTGTTGGAGCTCATGACGAACAAAGCAATGAAGCCGAGACATTGGCAAAGAATGGCAGATATCACGGGCCATGTCTTTGAAGTCGATAGCGAAGGTTTTTGTCTGCGAAGCGTTGTGCAAGCACCTTTGCTGCAGTACAAAGAAGACGTTGAGGTAATTCACTCTTATAATTAAATAACTTTCAAATATTAATGGAATAATTTGGCTTAGGATGTTTGCATTTCTGCGTTGAAAGAAAAAGACATCGAAGCGAAACTGCGTCAAGTGACGACCGATTGGACCACGAATCAATTAACGTTCATGTCGTTCAAAAATCGGGGAGAATTGCTGCTACGTGGTGATACAGCAGCCGAAACCATCAGCCAATTAGACGACAGTTTGATGGTTTTAAGCTCGTTACTCTCAAACAGGTTAACTTACCTTACTCAACCTAACTCGTAAAGTGAAATTAAAGCCATAAATTCGCTATAAATCCACTCTAGATTTTTCTCCTTTTTTTTTAGGTTCTGCGCTCCAAAATAATTGATTTTGTTCGAATTCTGAGCTTGAAATTGTAGCTATGATAATAAATTGCAGTTAATGTAACGTCGAATCTTCGCAGGTACAACGCACCGTTCAGGAAGCAAATCCAGAAATGGGTAACGGACCTTTCGAACACGAACGAAGTACTGGAACGCTGGTTGTGCGTTCAGAACTTGTGGGTGTATCTAGAGGCTGTGTTTGTGGGCGGTGACATCGCTAAACAACTGCCAAAAGAAGCAAAACGGTAAAAAAAAATGCAAAAAGTACTTTTAATAAATAGAAATAAATATGCCAAACACCGGTACGAAAATATTGACAATAAAAAAGAACAAAAACTGATGTAATTTTTATTTTTTATTTTTTTAGGTTTCATAAGATCGACAAAGCGTGGCAGAGAATCATGGCCCGAGCACATGAAACACCCAACGTCGTTATTTGCTGCGTGAGCGACGACACATTGATGCAGTTACTGCCACACTTGCAAGAAGAGTTGGAACTGTGTCAAAAATCGCTGTCCGGCTACTTGGAGAAGAAAAGATTGACTTTCCCGCGATTTTTCTTCGTCTCTGATCCGGCTTTGCTCGAAATCTTAGGCCAAGCTTCAGATTCGCACACGATCCAAGCGCACCTGTTGTCTATTTTCGATAACACAGCCTCTGTGCGATTCCATGACACGGAATACGACAAAATTCTGGCTATTGTTTCTTCAGAAGGCGAATCTATCACAGTAACAGCATATATTTTATTATATTATAGCATATATTTTACCCAATAACAATAAAAAAATCGATAAAAATAAATAGAAGAAATAAATGTTCTAAAATTGCTGTTATTTCTATTCAAGCTTGAGCAACCGGTCCGCGCTGAAGGAAGTGTCGAAATTTGGATCATGCGGTTACTACAAGAAGCGCAGAAATCCTTGCATTCCATTATTCGTTTGGCGAGTCAAGCGATCGAAAACCCGGATTTCAACTTGCTTGATTTTCTGGGCACATTCCCGTCACAGGTTCTCATATTTTTCTCTTTATTACAAGAAAAAAAATCGTGTAAAAATTGCATTTGTTTGACTTTAGGTGGGAATTCTTGGCATCCAAATGATTTGGACGAAAGAATCGGAAGTAGCTCTCTCGCAAGCCAAGTACGACCGGAAAATCATGGCCGAAACGAATTCGAAATTCTTGGATATGCTCAACACCTTGATTGACCAAACTACACGCAACTTGAATCGCTTAGAGCGCATCAAATTCGAAACACTGATTACGATCCATGTCCACCAACGTGACATTTTCGATTACTTGGTAAATTCATGATTTTATTTGAATTTTCCGTCTATTTGAGCTCGTTTTATGTAAAATTCTTGCATAACTGTTTCTTACGTCACTATTGTTTTCTTGATTCTTCTCAATCGTAATAATTTCACGCATTTTAGTGTCGGTTGAACGTTCGGTCGCCGAGTGACTTTGAATGGACCAAGCAGTTTCGGTTCTATTTTAAGCAAGAACTCGATAAGACATGGATTTCGATCACGGATGTTAACTTCACTTACCAAAACGAATTTTTGGGGTGTACTGAACGACTTGTCATCACGCCTTTGACGGATAGGTAAAAAAAAAAAAAATAAGAGCGTGTCAGATCTTTGACTGTTGCTAAAAAGAAAGAAAAAAAAGGGTTTGTAACCTAAATTGCTATGACAAAACTGGCAAGTCCGCGTAACTCGAAACTCTAATGCAGTTTGTTAACAAATTCAAGAAATTAATCCGTGTAACTCGAGAGCTTCCATGAAAATCTTCGATAAAGCCCATGTAAATCGTTTTAATGTTTTTTTTTTTTTTTTTTTTTTTTCGTGGCTTGCAGGTGTTACATTACTTTAGCTCAGGCACTGCACATGTCCATGGGTGGGTGTCCTACCGGACCTGCCGGTACCGGCAAAACGGAAACTACCAAAGACATGGGCAAAACTTTGGGAAAATACGTCGTCGTCTTCAACTGTTCTGACCAAATGGATTTTCGTGGTCTTGGGCGCATTATAAAAGGCAAGTTAAGGAAATATTTGAAAGGAATTACTTTACATTTTATTCACCCTATTTTTCTTTTATTTTTATGTTTTATATATATATATATATATATATTTTAAATAACGATGCAGGCGATGACGTAATAGCGATGACGTAATATATTTTTTTTAGGACTCTGTCAGTCGGGTTCCTGGGGCTGTTTCGACGAATTCAACCGAATCGATTTGTCCGTTTTGTCCGTTGCAGCTCAACAAGTAGCTGTGGTTTTATCTTGCAAACGGGAAAAGCGCAAACAATTAGTTTTCACCGACGGCGATACTATTGAAATGAACCCTGAATTCGGAATCTTCCTCACTATGGCACGGATACTTTTCTCTTCATTTAATGATTTATTAATTTCCGCTCTAGACACAGTAGAATCTTGTTATAACGAACCATCTGTGAAAAAACGTTCGAATTAGCCAAAGCTCGCTATGTTAGACACTTTTTCTTTACATTAACACAACTCGGATCTTAAAATCCGTTAATTAGAAAAAACAATTCGTTATTAAGTGTTGTCGTAACGGGTTTTTATTTTAAAAAAATAATTAGAATAAAACAAAATAGAAAATGAATAAAATAAATAATTAATAAAATGAAAATAAATAAATAATAAAATAAAATATAAATAAATAATAAAATAAAATGTAGTAAAAAATAAAAAAAAAATAAAAAATAAAAAGTAGTAGGAAACCAATAATGCGATGTCATTGGTCATATAGAACCCTGGGTACGCTGGAAGGCAGGCATTACCTGAAAACTTGAAGATTCTCTTCCGCACCGTGGCCATGATGGTACCCGATCGTCAAATCATCATTCGCGTTAAATTAGCCTCATGCGGATTCCTGGAGAACATTACCTTAGCGCGCAAGTTTTACACACTGTATAAGCTGTGTGAAGAACAACTAACCAAACAAGTATTACATAAAATTTCTAGTCAAAGCGTAATTTTTGCTATTTGTAATTATTTTTAAAAATTATTCTTAGGCTTCAAGTCTTGTAATTAATGTAATATTTCTGCAGATTATAAAACGTCAATGAGTAGTAAGCGAAGATGGTATAAAATTGTAAAAGACATTTATTTGTAGGTACATTATGACTTTGGGCTCCGGAACATTTTGTCCGTATTGCGAACACTGGGTTCAGCTAAGCGCGCGAGCGTGCGCGATTCCGAGAGTATGATAGTAATGCGAGTTTTAAGAGACATGAATCTCTCGAAGCTAGTTGGTATGCACTTTCTTTATTGCTATAAATAGAGGACTGAGTACTAATAAGTCTTGGGCTAATTTGTAGACGAAGACGAACCTTTATTCATGTCCCTCATCGGAGACTTATTTCCCAGTACAGCTCTGGAGAAAACTTCCTACCCGGAGCTCGAAGCTGCCATTCAAGAGCAAATCAAGATGGCAGGCTTGGTTGCACATCCTCCGTGGATGCTCAAACTCATTCAAGTAACGTGCTTCGTTTTTACAATCTTCACATCTTTATTAGCATTTATTCATTTATTATTATTAATAATTATTTTTATTTTTATATAGCTTTACGAGACGCAGCGAGTACGGCACGGGATAATGACATTGGGTCCCAGCGGTGCTGGAAAAACAACCTGTATTCAAACGTTGATGAAAGCGTTAACCACCATCGGAGAGCCTCATAAGTAATATTCACGCCCTTCAGTAACAATTAATAAAAAAAATCGTTATAGAGAGCTTCGTATGAATCCCAAAGCTATTACAGTCGCACAAATGTTTGGCCGCTTGGATGTAGCGACCAATGATTGGACCGATGGGATATTTTCGGCTTTGTGGAGAAAAACGCTAAAAATGAAGAAAAGTAAGCTAAATTTTGTCTCCAAAAAATCAGTAAAAAAAAAAATAAATACATATTAACGACAATTTGTTTCTTTTTTCAGACGAGCACGTTTGGATCGTACTGGACGGGCCAGTAGATTCTATTTGGATCGAAAATTTAAACTCCGTGTTGGACGACAACCGGACGCTCACTTTAGCTAATGGTGACCGACTACCCATGCCACCTAATTTGAAAATTATTTTTGAACCGCATAACATCGACAACGCATCTCCGGCCACTGTCTCCAGATGCGGAATGGTAAGTTTCTACGTTAACTTTCATTCCTTTTTTTGTCTTATTCGCTGACGTTAATACGTACGATAATTTTGTTCAGCGCTTTGATTTTTTCCAACGAGAAATATTTGTTGTATTGTCAACAGTATAACGAACAAAACACAAAATGTTGGCTCACAAATTAAACTGTGTAACAATTTAAAGTTTACATTTTGCCTCTCAAAGTTTGACTTCGACGTATAACAAATTCTAACAGTAACAGAAAATCAACAAACAAATGGCTGGAGACAAAAGGAGACCTTAACAGGTTTCTCCAAAATCGTGGTGGGACCTAGAAAAAGAAATTCGTAGAAATTTAAACTACTGGACATAAGATAAAAAATATTAATAAATGAATTTAAATAAGTAATGTACAAATTTTCATTGATTTTATCTAGCTCAACGTACAATTTCACAGAAAAATGCAAGATTAAGAAAACTGCAACAATCACGCGAACAATTAAAAGTAGATTAATCAATAGTTTTGATTTTAAAAACGAACTTCGAATGTAAATAATAATAAATAAAAAAATATAAATAAAAATTTGCATAAATAAATAATCATAAGTAAGAAATAGTATAATAACCCAAGTGTTGTAAATAAACTAATTGTTCCAAATAAAATTTCAAGTTTAAATGACAACCAAGGGGAATATTGCGTTAGTTGCCTACCCGAGCGATTGGTGGCGTTGCGTTCGGCGACGCGGAGTAGGTTCTTTTGTTTCGGGGGCGGGGAGAGGCAAAGAAAGCGTTGATTGGTTGAAAAATTCGGGAGTGTCTTGGTCTTCCCATAAAGAGCTCGTGTCCGAATTTTGGCTCGTCGAACTCGAACTAAAACTGGACTCGTAACGATCCACTTTGCCCTCCTCGTCGTCTTTGACGAACTGATCCTTACGCCTCAAGTTTTCTTGCATAATGTCCACCAATGCTGCGGGCCGCACTGTGCCTTTCGGGCGCTTCGTGCTCGCCGGAGTAGCATATTCTTCTTCCTCTAGAATATTTTCCAATAATCGGTTTTCCGAACTGCAATGGTGGATCATGCTTTCGCCGAAACTTGGTAAATTTTGCTCGTCCGTACTGTCCGATTCTGGTACACGCTTTTTGATAATGATCAACTCAAGCTACATAAACAAACAAATTTAATATTATTTAAATTTCTAAAATTAGAAGTGCGAAATTTCTGATAATTTAAATATCTTTCAACTTTAAGTAAAAACTTAAGTTCCGTTAGAACGTTCAATTCATTTTACTTTTAAGTACATTTTGAAATAATTGGATACTATTTTATTTTGTATAATTTTCTTTTGATTTTTAAATATTTTTAAGTTTTCTACAATGTTAAATGAATTTGATTTTTAAGTAAATTTTAAAGTTTTCGAAATAATATTGAAGGAAATCGGTACGGTACATCTGGCCCTATTTGCTTCCAGAAAGAACCATCGTCGGTAGCAATTTTGTCCATTTCTTCCAATAAGGTTCTCTTACTTCCACAAACGACACCAGAATCTTCATCACTAGTTAAAAGAGTTTGCTTTGATCGTCGGCCAGTACGCTTTTCAGCGCGTAGTTTGTCTTCCGGTGTTGTTGCTTGCCTATATTAACAAGGCTAGTTAAAGAAGACATAAAGTTGGGAACATTTTCAGTTATATTAGTGGTTAAGTGCCGTAGTTCAGTATTGGATTAATCTTACCACGCAGTGCCGTCAGTGACCGAGATCGTCGGCCTCACTTTACGTTGTAAAGCCTGAAACTGATGCACTTCCAATTGCTTTCTCCATTCTGAATCGAGCTCTAAGTCTGTGGTAACGCTACCCGGGTCTTTCAGATCGTAATAGAGCAAAGCAATGCCCATATACAGTGCAACCACGCCAGTACCCAGTATCGTCCAGTAGCACCAACCCAATTGCAACCTCAGAGCTGTGTTAGAGATGTGAATCACCATTTCGGTAGCCGGTAGTTTTGCGTAATAGACAATATTCGTTATCAGGAGGTTTAAGCCCATGCCGGCCATTGTTATTGCTCCGTAGCGGGGCAAAACCAGGAAGAGAATGTTCATCAAAGTCCACAAGGACAGACTAACATTATCAAATACACAAGTTACTCGATAATTTTTCATTAAAGTAGATTCTCCGTTATCAGTACACGGTTTAATCTGACGTGCTTATATCAATTTTAAATTGCTTTTATGAACACTTGCGACTTTCCATAAAATAAAGCTTTAAATATAACATAAATATAACATCAATCCTAACTTAAATGTAACATAGCTTGACATAAAAACAAAATATCAAAAATCGTATTTCTTTCTCTCTTCTGTTTAATCTGTTTTTCAATTATCCGGTGTAGGGTGACGGATAAGAGGGAATCTACTGTAATTACTTTACTTTGTAACTGTAAGAAAGTAACTAATGTAGCCCGCTTGGCGAAAATCCTCCGACCACCGCAAACTTGCGTCGTCTTGGTGTTGCAAGTACTCTAAAACGGTTAAAATCGGCACTGGTAAACCACGTTGCAGGCCCTCGACGAACTGTTCTTGCATGCCGGGCGCTTTAATAAGGTAAACGCGCTCGTTGAAGCGCACGTCCAAAAACGGGTAAGGCGCTTTCGTTGCGACCGTCGTGCCCTCTGTAGTGGACTGCGTCGCCCATAGCCAAGAGAGATCTCCCCACTCGCTGTCCCACGCTGCCCGCTTGGGGCGCGGGAGTAAGCGTGGCAGAATGGGCTGAGGGCGCGTGGTTGTACCTAAACCTTCTCCGAGGTCGATTTCTGTGCCAACTTCCAGCAAAGTTGGATCCACGTCCAACTCGAGTGAACCCGCCGTAGCCGAAACGTTCGATTGTGTAGATGTTTGTGTAGCTTTTTCTGTTGCAACGCTTTCGGGAGTGATGACGAAGGGCAACGTAATGGAAATAGATTGCAGGCTTGCTTCTAGATTTTGTAGAACGCTGTGAGGCACTAAGGAAATCGAATCGTTTCTTTCTTTTGATTGCGATGCCAAAGATTTCATTGTTGCGTTGGTATTGGGAGGTTCAGCTAACGTTAAAGTTATGTTGACGCTCTGTAAGCCCACGTGCACACCAAGCCACAAGGGTAAAGAATCCGTTTCTTGCACTTTGAGAGGAGCGAGAAAGTAAACGTAGCCGTTTTGCCATTCAGGTTCGACGCAGCATAAGACCATCGCTGTGCCCATTGTTAAGCTAAGAACCACCTATAATGGAAGAAATTTTTAGAAAGGTGCAGCGCTTGCTTAGCCTGAAATTTCATTCTTGCCTCACGAAGAATATGCCTTCTGTCTAGCACAGCAAATTTTGTTTAATATTTGTAACAAATACCATACACAAAAGCGTACTAAGAAAGGTTTGAAATATAGAGTGAACGAAAGAGGTTTACCAAGCTAAACGTTTGCCATTTGCGCTTAAGGGTGGGCAAAAGGATGCACAGTAGCAGAAGAAGGCAGCCAGTAGTTAAGAAAAGGGAAATGAACCAATCGTTGTAACGAAACGGTGCTGGTGTTCGATTCGATGACCATTGATACGCCGGGCCATATTCGTCACGGTTAAGGCTAAAAAACGCAGCACTGGGCATTATTTTATAACAATCACTCTCATGCGTTTTCAGGCACAAAACAAGCTGAAACAAGTCTATTGTGACACAACCTGTTTGATACACAGAGCGACGACTGAAACGATTCGATAGATGTTTTGTTAACTTTTCGTTCTTCTTTGTTGTATCTTTCGTTTTTCGTACGTTACAGGTATACATGAGCTCGTCCGGTTTGGATTGGAAGCCCTTGCTACAAGCTTGGTTGGTGAAACGCCCCCAGCATGAACGCAGTCTTTTCAAGAAACTATTCGACGAGTCTTTTCCCGCCATTTACCAATGGAGTATTCAGAACCTGACGTACAAAATGCAAGTCTTGGAATGTAACGTCATTAACCAGGTCAAATTTCGTGCTACGCTACTTTAAACAATTTTTCAAAAATTCCTAAAAAAATTGGAACTTTTGGATTTATTATATAGTATTTATTCATTTATTAATTGATTCATTTATTCGTTGACTTAGGCCGTATTGCTGCTGGAAGGTTTAATACCGAAACCCGAATCGGACGAACGCGAATTGTTAACATTGACAACATTGCCGACTACTTCGGTAACAGCTCAAGCCACGCCCTCTACTACACTGCCGGAGGCTAAACCCGTTGGGGATGAAGAGCAGCCAGTACTGGAAGAAGGCGAAACCAGTGACTCCGCCTTTAGCCCCGCCCTGGCTCCTACAGCGTCACCGACCCATTTAGGGCGTTTGTACGTCTTTGCGATCATGTGGAGCGTGGGGGCGTTTTTAGAACGGGAAGACCGAGCGAAACTGGAAGCTTTTATGCTACGCAAGTTCCCGCATTTGCAGTACCCGCCGGTGAACAAAAACCGGGGAGAAAATATGTTCGATTACGTTGTCGGAAACGACGGTAATGTACTTAAAAAGCGAAAATTACAAAAAAGTGAAAGGAGGAAGTTAACGAACAAAATATTTTTTATATTCTAAGCAACTTTTTCTTTTGTTCGTTTTGGTTTAGGTGAGTGGCAACATTGGGAGAGTCGTTTGGGCGATTTCTCGTATCCAGATACCGGAACATTGGATTACTCTTCGTATTTGATTCCCAATGTCGATAGTGTTCGAACCGAATTCTTAATTCATACGATAGCTAAACAAGGAAAAGTAAATTGTCTTGCTTTATGTCGATATTGGGACTATAATTGTTTGTGTTACAGCCTGTTTTGTTGATTGGCGAGCAAGGATCGGCCAAAACCGCCATGATGGAAGCGTTTATGAAACATTATAACCCGGAATTTCACGTTAGCCGCAAATTCAATTTCTCATCCGCTACAACACCTTACCAATTCCAAGTAATTCATGATTTAAAAAATGTATTTCTTTTCTCGTATCATTTTCCAACGAAATTTCTCGCCTATTTCGTGACTGGTAATTTACAGTGTATTTCTTATTTTTGAGGTTTGTGCAGTTAAAATTTCTAGCTTTACTTGCAAAATGGAAATGGTTTCAAAGATTTTGATTCATTTTGCAGCGAACCATCGAAACATACGTGGACAAACGTATGGGCAGCACTTACGGTCCTCCGGCTGGCAAGAAGCTCACCATATTTATTGATGATATCAACCTGCCGCATATTAGCGACTGGGGAGACCAAATTACTAACGAAATCGTGAGACAGTTGTTAGAAATGCGAGGATTTTACAGCTTGGAAAAGCCAGGAGACTTTTTGAATGTGATCGATTTACAATTCCTGGGAGCCATGATACAGCCAGGTACGTGAATTTTTTAATTATAGGTACTTTTTTATTACGTTTTGTAAAATAAAAAAAAATGCCCGTTTTCTTAATTTGTTCAGGTGGAGGAAGAAACGATATTCCGTCGAGACTGAAGCGCCATTTCTGCATCTTCAACTGTCCGTTGCCGTCCGAAGCGTCCATTGACCGCGTTTACAGTACAATCGCCCTGGGTCATTACAATGCCAAACGCGGTTTCACGCAAGAAGTACGCGATCTGGTGGAGAAACTTGTCCCTGTGACACGCCATCTCTGGATGACTACAAAAGTACACTCAATTCCCTTTCTCAATTATCTTTCAATTTAAATTAAATTTATTAAGTCCAAGAAAGACGATTTTTGGTAACGTTTTATACTGAATTGTATATTGTTTAGGCGAAAATGTTACCTACTCCGGCGAAATTCCATTACGTGTTCAATCTAAGAGACTTATCGCGCATTTGGCAAGGCATGACCGGCACTCTGGCGACGGTAGTCGATAGTCCTGAGGTTTTAATGACCCTGTGGAAGCACGAGTGTACCAGAGTAATTGCTGACAGGTAGTTTTCACTCACTATTTGCGTATATTGCCTTAAATTTTAAATTCAAAGAAGATTATTCTACAAAACCAAGCCAAATCTAACTAAATAAATAACTGGATAAACCATTACTAATGAAAAATGTGAAATTAATGTGACTATTAGTATTACTACGAAACTGTTCCGTACAATCCTTATTCCGTAAAATTAGTATTATTCCCTATATCGGAAATACAAAGGAAAAAATATATATTAAATTTATGAAAGTAAATAGATAAAATTTAATTATGAAATTAATCAAAAATATTCAAGCTTAATAGGATTAATCTATGGAATTTCTTTTGAAATAGGTTTACTGTGCAAGAAGACAAGGATTGGTTCGATACTGCGATTACCACAACGGTTCGAAAGGATTTGGGCGAGAAAATGGCTCAGTTAGTAGAGCCTGTAAAGTACTTTGTCGATTTCATGAGGTAATTTTGCTTATATTCCGTTGTATAACACTACGTTTCTTCACTGTCCACATATAGAGACGCTCCTGAGCCTACGGGCGACGAAAACGAGGACGCCGAAATGGAAATGCCCAAAGTGTACGAACCTGTCGATAGCTGTGACGACGTGGTCGAACGCTTGCAAATGTTTCTGGCGCAATACAACGAAATGGTCCGTGGTACCGGCATGGATTTGGTCTTTTTCCAAGACGCTGTGCTTCATTTAATCAAAGTAACTTCATTTTAATGCGCTACTACGTTTTTTTCTTACAAATTTCGTCAACTAACCCGATTCCAGCATTAGTAATGCGTTTTATTGAATATAGTTAATTTTTCCTTATCTAGTCAGTTTATTTTTAAATATTTTATTTGATTGTGGTTATTTATTTCACAGATTTCGGTATTATGCGGTAGCCGTCCTCTAATATTGCATTTTAATGAAAATAGCAAATTGCCTTTCTAGTATTTATTTAATTTTCATTTATTTGTTTACAGATTTCAAGAATTTTGCGCCATCCCGGAGGCAACGTTTTACTGGTAGGAGTGGGCGGATCTGGCAAGCAATCTTTAACGAAATTGGCGTCTTTTATCGCTGGTTACAAAACCTTTCACATAACTCTTACGAGGTAATTAAAAATACATAATAATAATAAAAATATAAAAATACATAAAGATACATTTTATTAGTATCATTCGATTAAAATGGTTATATTAGGTCTTACAACGTGAGCAATTTCATCGAAGATCTTAAAGTTTTGTATCGCACGTGCGGTATCCAAGGCAAAGGAACGACTTTCATCTTCACGGAACAGGATGTCAAAGAAGAAGCTTTTCTGGAGTATCTTAACAGCGTACTTTCTGCGGGTATATATATAAAAAAATAATAAACAAAAACGGAAAAAATATACATTAAGAATAGGAAAATAATATACAATACAAGTAAAAAACGGAAAATGGAAATAGAAAAATAGAAAATGAAAAAATATAAAATTTAGAACAGGAATATATAAAAAATATGAAAAAATATAAATATTATTAATTAAATATAGATATATCTTTCGCTTCCGCAGCAATGTTAAGACTCCGAACCTCATTCTTGGACATTAACCTTAGAAACCGCGCATAAAGTGTCAAGAAGATTTCACGAAAATCACTAAATATTTTTCGATAGTTTTCGACAGTAAAGTTGTGATTAGTTTCGTTTCGTTAGATTTATTTTTATGGAAGAAATTAATTAATATTTTTCTTTTTTTTTTTTTAAGGCACGGTTTCCAGCTTATTCAACCGAGACGAACAAGCAGAAATCATCTCCGAACTGAGTCCTATAATGAAACGCGAGTTCCCTAAGCGTTCACCCACTGCCGAAAACGTGATGGACTACTTCCTGTCCCGCGTCCGTCAAAACCTGCACATAGCTTTGTGTTTCTCACCCGTGGGCGAGAAATTCCGCTCCCGCGCTTTACGTTTCCCCGGCTTGGTCTCGGGTTGTATCATCGATTGGTTTCAGCCCTGGCCTCGGGAGGCGCTGGTGGCCGTGGCCCGTCATTTCTTGACCGACTTAGCCAGCGCTATTGCCCCGCAGGTCAAGAGCGAGGTGGAAAAATCGCTCGGCTCCATTCAAGAAACAGTGGCCGAAATGTCCCGCGAGTATTTCCAGCGCTACCGTCGCGCCACCCACGTCACGCCCAAGACTTATCTCGGCTTCTTGTCAAGTTACAAAACGGTTTTCAGCTCCAAAACGAAAGAAATAGGCGGTTTGGCCGCCAGGATGGAAACTGGCTTAGCGAAATTGCAAGAAGCTTCGGAATCCGTGGAAAGATTAAAGTCAGAATTGGCGATTATGGAGCGGGATTTGGCCCAAGCTTCGGAAACGGCGGAGAAAGTATTGGTCGAGGTGACGAATAGAGCCAAAGAGGCTGAAGCGACGAAAAATACGGTTCAGATAGCGAAAGATAGGGCGCAGAAATTGGTAGATGTCATTGCGGCTGAAAAAGCTGTGGCGGAAGAGAAGTTAGCGGCTGCGAGACCGGCGTTGGAAGAAGCTGAAGCAGCGTTGAATACTATTAAGCCCGCGCATATTGCGACGGTGAGGAAACTCGGTCGACCACCGCATTTGATTATGCGGATTATGGATTGCGTGCTGATCCTGTTTCAGCGCAAACTGCAGCCAGTGCAGTACGAAGTCAATAGTCGGTCGATCAAACCGTCGTGGAACGAATCGTTGAAGGTATTAAGAAATTTTGATACAATTTAAAGAAAAAGACTAATTATACGATAATTTATTTGCTTTGCCGTTTTGTTGACCATTTTCTACAATTTTTTTTGCTTTCTAGTTTATGGCAAGTACGACCTTCTTGCAGCAATTGCAGAATTTTCCCAAAGATTCCATATCGGACGAAGTCATTGAACTATTAGAGCCTTATTTCCGTGCCGAGGACTATAACATGGAAATGGCCCGCCGAGTCTGTGGAGACGTAGCCGGCTTGCTGTCCTGGACACGCGCAATGGCCTTTTTCTTCGGAGTCAACAAAGAAGTGTTACCTCTAAAAGCCAATTTAGCATTGCAAGAAACGCGGTTAAACGCAGCCATGGCAGAATTATCCAGAGCCGAGGCCATTTTATCTGAGAAAGAAAGCGCGCTCGATTTCGTCACCAGCCAATACGATGCTGCTATTGCTGACAAGCAACGACTGACAGAAGCTGCTGCCACCTGTAGAAGGAAAATGGCCGCTGCTGGTACTTTAATTAGCGGCTTGAGTGGCGAAAAACTACGATGGACCTTACAATGCCGTGCATTTAAAGAACAAATGGGCCGGTAATGCAACATTTCATGTATTTCTCTAAGTTTACTTCCTGCGTGGATTTAGTTATCAGTTTTTCTTATTAGTTTTGTGATTTCGTGATTAATTATGATTCTTTTTATTTTTCGATTTTTTTATTTTTTATTATTTTTTATTTTCTTCTTTTTATTATTGTTCTTATTGTGTTTTAAATTCCAGATTGGTAGGTGACGCATTATTGGCTACGGCGTTTTTGTCCTACGCAGGCCCGTTTAATCAAGAATTCCGGGGCAATTTGATGAACTCCTGGCGGCGAATATTAAAAATGCGCGATATTCCGTTCAGTCAAAACTTAAACGTAACGCATATGCTAGCGGAAAACAATACCATTGCAGAATGGACCTTGCAAGGCTTGCCGAACGACGAGCATTCGATTCAAAACGCAGTCATTGTTACCAAAGCTAGCTCGTATCCATTGTTGATTGACCCACAAGGCCAAGGCAAACTTTGGATCAAAGCTAAAGAAGCGTCTAATGAGCTACAGTTGACTTCTTTGAATCACAAGTACTTCCGGTCGCATTTGGAAGACAGTTTGTCCTTAGGGAGACCGTTGCTTATCGAAGATGTGAGCGAGGAACTCGATCCGATCCTGGATAACTTACTGGACAAGAATTTTATCAAATCGGGATCGGTCGATAAAGTAATAATTTTACTGTTAAGTACTAGTCTGTTTTTTATTAAAGTTTGTCTACTTATTTTCTACTTATTTTAGTTTATAAAGTTAAATTTGTTAAGTTAATTTTATTTTGTTAAGCTGATTTCCGTTATTTCTGCGTTCTGATCCAAGTTTCGTTAAGACTTCAGTGTTAAATCTCTTTAGGTTGTGATCGGAGACAAAGATTGTGACGTCATGCCGGGATTTATGCTTTACATGACCACCAAACTGCCCAATCCTGCATATACGCCTGAAGTGAGCGCCAAAGTGTCCATTATAGATTTCACTGTTACTCGGCAAGGTCTTGAGGACCAACTACTCGGTATTAAAAATAACTAAATTATACAAATTTAAAAAAAAAAATTCTAAATCGCGTTCGTAGGTCGCGTCGTGCTGATGGAACGCTCGGAATTGGAGGTGGAGCGAGTGACAGTTTTCGAAGCCGTGATGGAAAACAAGCGAACCATCAAAGAGTTGGAAGATAATTTGCTCTGTCGCTTGACATCCACTGAAGTATAAATTACTCGAAAAAAACGAGGATAAACTAGGGCCATTTTTTGTGTTCTTCGAAATTTGTTTAATTAACCGTATTTTTTTTTTAATTTTTCATTTCCAGTTTTGGATATACTGTTGTACGTATTGTACGTAATTTTGACTCATGTTTTATGTATTTTAATTTTTTTTTTACTTTTAGATATTTTTTGTTCTGAATTTCCTTTCGAATTTTCATAACTATCGTTAAATAGGGTTCTTTGATCGATGACGAAGGACTCGTGACAGTTTTACACGAGACGAAACATACAGCACAAGAAGTAGCGCATAAACTGTCCGTAGCTGCCGATACCGAACAGAAAATTAACCTCACGCGGGAAGAGTACCGGCCAGTCGCCACACGAGGCTCCGTTTTGTATTTCCTGATCGTCGAAATGAGTCAAGTGAACGTGATGTACCAAACGTCGTTACGTCAATTCCTGAATTTGTTCGACGGATCTATTGCCAAGTAATCTTTCATTCTTCTATCTGACAGCATCTCTATTTTTTATATATTTTTAATTTTCTTATTATTTTTAAATTATTATGTATTATCGTTTTCGGAAACATCCGTTAATTTTTATTAACTGTTCTATATTTCCACGTTATCATAATTTAAAAAAAAAATCAATTTGAAATACCAGAACACAATTTCTTGTACTTTTTCTCTTCGAGAATGAACTTTTTGTACGAGTTTTTGACACCTTTAATTTCTTGTTTATATCTCTTTGTGTGTCAATTTTTTAAATCCATTCGATTTTTGTTTCAAATTATTTTTAACGCATTTATTTGCCTGTAGGGCATTGAGGAGTCAAAATGTCGCTGAACGCGTTAACTCGATCTTGAACACGCTTAACCACGAAGTTTGGAACTACACGTTACGCGGGCTTTACGAGCAACACAAACTTCTTTTCACCATTTTGCTGGCCATTAAGATCGATTTGCACTCGGGCCAAATCTCGCACCAAGAATTCATGACGTTCATCAAGGGCGGAGCTTCCTTAGATCTTAATAACGTTCCAGCCAAGCCGTTTAAGTGGATTCTGGACATTGTGTGGCTGAACTTGGTTGAACTGAGCTCTTTACCTCCCTTTGCCGACATTTTACAGCAAGTTTGTCTCGTTATCAATGTTTTTTTGTGTGTTTCGGCTATCTTATTGCGTTTCGCTTCGCTTAGGTGGCCGAAAATGAGAGAGATTGGAGGATATGGGCCGAGAAAGAACGGCCCGAACAAGAAGAAATTCCGTGCGGGTACTCGAAATCGTTAGACGGTTTCCGTAAATTGCTATTAGTGCGATCCTGGTGCCCTGACCGAATGCTGCATCAAGCTCACAACTTTGTCACGGGTAAAACTGAAATATTTAGGGAATTACCAAATATTTTTTATTGCTTTTATATGGTTCATTTGCCTATTTTGCATTTCTGCAGGTATTTTTACAGAATACATTTTATTCGTTTATTTAGAGTTTGATGAGTATTTATATTTTTATTTTGTGAGTATTTATATCTATATTTTGTTATGTCTATTTATAATTTATTACGTATCATTTGATAAAGTTGAATTTTTTGTGTATTTTTGAGTAATTTCTTGACATTATTTGAGATTACTATCTACAAATTTTCCTGTATTGTGGAATCAAGAGTGTTTGGGTCCGGAGTACCACGACGCCCCGATGTTGGACCTTGAAGCTATGTTGAGCGAGTCTGATCCAAAGACTCCATTTGTGTGCTTATTATCGACATGTTCCGATCCTTCGCAAAAGATCGAGCAACTCGCACGACAGAAAGAAATCGGTGATTAATTGAATTCTAACTGTCACAAAGCCTTTTTAGCATTTTTATTTTGGTTTTGTCCCCATGAAGTTAATTCATTCTTTTATTTCATTCAGAGGTTCGGTCCTTGTCAATGGGTCAAGGACAAGAAGTGCACGCTAGACGAATGCTGACGGAAAGCATGGCAGCGGGATCGTGGCTCTTGTTGCAGAATTGTCACCTCTCTTTGCCGTTTTGTAGCGAAGTACTGGATCTGATCCAAGAATGCGACTCGATCCAGCCTCAGTTCAGAGTATGGTTAACAACCGAAGTTCATCCGCAGTTTCCTATTGGTCTTTTACAAGTAAATCTAATATTCCGAAGATTTGTCGTTGACACGACTTCTGTTAATGCGTCTTTTCATGAAACAGACTGCCATCAAGTTCACGAACGAACCACCGCAAGGAATTCGTGCGAGTTTGCGAAGAACTTACAATGACATTACTCAGGTGATTTTAACGTTTTTTCAACGAAATGTCTTTTTAAAATATATTTCAAAATGTCTTTCGATTTTTTTACAAATGAACTTATAGATTTAAAAAAGGAATTTTTAGATTTTTTCTTAATAAAGGAATTTTTAGGAGTTTTTAAAAAAGAAATTTAGAAAATTTTTAGATTTTTTACATTTTAAATTTTTTAACGATTTTTTTCCATTTTTCCATTCTTCTGTTTGAATTTTTGTTCGTTTACATCTAGATTTTCATGATTTTTTTTAGAAATAAATTGGTTTCGGTATTATTTGAAGAATTTGTTGGTTTAATGCATTTCTTTTTGCTAGGATTTGTTGGACTATTCTCCGTCGCCTCATTGGCCGTTGCTTTTGTACGCTTTGGCGTTTTTGCACACGGTACTACAAGAACGTCGGAAGTATGGGGCGTTGGGTTGGAATATTCCGTACGAGTTTAATCAATCTGACTTGGCAGCTTGTATTCAATGTGTGCAAAACCATCTTGATGACATGGACCCTAAACGAGTAAAGCTTCCGATTTTTTTTTCTGAACAAAACGCGTTTCAATGTCGCCTACCATACCGTTTCTTGACATAAAATGAAAAAAAAAAATTAAAATAATTACATTAATAGTAGTAATAGTAGTAATAATAATAATAATAAAAAATAAGAAAAATACTTTGTATTGGGCTAAACGTGTTGATTCTCCGTCAAAAGCATTAAAAAGCGCTAAAATTTAGTTTCTATTTGGTTCTTTTTGTTTATTTCTTTTCGTAGGGAATATCGTGGCCTACTGTGTGTTACATGCTGGGCGAGGCACAGTACGGGGGTCGAGTAACGGACGACTTTGACAAGCGTTTACTGCTCACATTTACGCAATCTTGGTTCAGCGACCGTCTTTTGTTACCGAATTTTGATTTCCACAAAGAGTATCGCTTACCTCCCTTAAGCGTTGCCCGTACTTTGCAAGGATCGATTGAACATATCAACGAGTTACCTGGTCAAGATACGCCCGAAGCTCTTGGTCTCCATCCTAACGCAGATATTACGTAGGTTTCGTGTTTCAGTTCAGTTAAACATTCCGTTTTTATGTATTAAATAAAAGAAAAATCACCAGAAATTAGTTTCCAATAACAATACCGTATCTATTGAATGATACCAGCTCTTGTTTCTTTTGTGTAGGTATCAAATTAACCGGGCGCAAAATATTCTCGACACAATACTCAGCATTCAACCTAAAGAAAGTGGCAGTCGAGGAAGCGAAACTCGAGAATCGATGGTGTCACGCTTAGCGGAAGATATGCTGGAGAAAATGCCTAAAGATTACGTTCCGCATGAAGTATAAACAGAAATGAATCGACTTTGAGCCCGTATACCTAACTAGCGGTCTTCTTTTAGGTCAAAGACGCATTGAATCGCTTAGATGCGTTATGTCCCATGACCATTTTCTTACGGCAGGAAATCGACAGGATGCAACGAGTCATCAAACTAGTGCGATCCACCTTAACGGATCTGCGTTTGGCCATAGAAGGCACGATTATCATGTCGCCTAATTTGAGAAAAGCTTTAGATTCGATGTACGACGCCCGAGTACCCGATGCCTGGCGGAACGTAATGACGAAATCTCTCTTAAATACTTCAGAATTTTCTTAATTCGTTAAGTTTGCTTTACTCACTTGGTAATAGATTTCCTGGGAATCGTCAACGTTAGGATTTTGGTTCACAGAATTTCTAGAAAGAAATGCTCAGTATCAACGTTGGTGCTTTCATGGAAAACCGAAGGTGTTTTGGATGGCTGGGTTTTTCAATCCACAGGGATTTTTAACCGCAATGCGTCAAGTGAGCACAATAATGCTGTCTCTTGATCATGTAGCACATAATTTTCGTTTCTGAAGGAAGTCACACGCGCTCACAGAGGCTGGGCATTAGATTCTGTCGTTTTGCAAAGTATTGTCACTCGGCTCAATAAAGATGACGTGGTTGATGCTCCACCTGAAGGTACGAACATTCGGGGCAGTTTGGATCCTTTAATGCCATTTTTTTATTAATTTGCGATTTAAAAGATACTTTATCCTTCGTGAAGGTACTAAGCATTATCTTTTTTTTTTTCGTTTTAGGAGTGTATATCCACGGGCTTTACTTAGAAGGAGCGTCGTTGGATCGAAAGACTGGGCGTTTAGTGGAACCAAAAGCGAAGATCTTGTATGAGCCGATGCCCGTCATTTACGTGTATGCTATTAACTCGACAGCAGGCAAAGATCCTCGCATGTATGAGTGTCCAATTTATCGTAAGCCTCAGCGTGGTACGAGCATGTATATTGGCTCAATTGATCTTGAAACTGACGTCAATCCCAGACACTGGGCTTTACGCGGTGTCGCACTTCTGTGCGACATAAAATAACGTGTTGCTTCCTCCAAATAAAGAAATGAATGTTCTACGTCATGAAAGATTCTTTTGTGTGGCTCATAGACAAAAAGAAATAGGGCGTTTTCTAAATGCGTTCACCGCTTGCCACCGGCGTAACTTTCTAAGCTAGACTACTGTTTATTTACATCTGAGCGTGGTCACATGAATTCCGAAATCACTCAATTAGGTTTCCTAGCAAAAACAGTTTTATTCAACATCCGAAACCAATGAAGACACTACAGCCAAGCAAATCAAAATCTAGGAGCATTGGAACATAAAAAACTTGCCTTTTGTTGAAAAAGTAGACACAGCTTCTTGCAACTATTAGCTACTTTATAATGCATTGTAATACTACTGAATTGCAAACTTCGCAACTGAAAATCTACTGCTCAACATATCCTGTCAGGACCTGACCTACTACAAGAAAACGAGAAAGGAAAAGGCACAACGGTGTCATATCGCTGCAAACATTTAGAAACGGATAAATATGCCATTTGTAGCCTTTGATACACCTTAATTAAAACCAAATTGCTCAACCACCAGCATGCAACTGTGTCGTCATAACTACCGCGAGCTTCAAATGCACGATTTTGTCCTCGGCATTTACCGCTTCGTCGAGCAAACGGATTTAGGCGAGCAAGACGGCAAAATCGAACGTTTCTGGAAGCGTCAAGAACGAACCGGCAGTGCTTTTGTTTCGGGTTAGTTACTATTAAATAATTTTGCTCGTGTTATAATATTGCAGTTTTAGAAAATGGCAAAACTCAACAGCACAGAAACAATAGTTTATTCAGCATATTTGACCGTGGATGTAGCAAATTTAATAAGTTGCCGGTTCAGCATTACCATGGGCATTTCAGAACAAAAGCCTGAGGTTACGGATTGGAATTTTTGCATTAGCAAATGCAGGTAAAACCTATTTCACATGCGTGAAATATTAAAACTGCGTTTTATTACGTTTTATTTATTAATGCATTTTTTCAGGGAATTGATATTGGTTGAGCCGCAAATACTCGCTTATCCTGTCCTTGGAAGTCGGCGTGATATCGTTGTCGTTATGAGCCAAGTGTCGTTTAATGACCAAGCCTTTCAAGACAAGCTTTCATCCATGGATTTGGAGGTAATTTCGACCTAATTATGAAGATATTTAATAGCAACATTTATTAACTATTCTAGATTATTAGTTACACCTTTGCTGACAAAGAAGCGTTAAAGAAAGCCATAAAATTTGCAATATTGGCACGTTTGGCACCGGAATGGAACTCCGTTGGCAAGTTTTTCGTTGCAGGCCAGAATTTCATGCAAAGCACCACGCTCAGTTCGGCCATTTCGCTCGAAATTACAATCTACGACAACGAAATCCGTTTCCACTTACAAGGCGGCCATATTGAGCTCTTCCCGATTCATCCAAGCGTCTTCGGAATTTCTGCCCCGGCATGGGAAGCGCTTATACAAGATCCGTGCTTCCATATCTCCGGCTCTAAACTGAACATCGGTTTCGCCGGTCCTTTTGTTTTACCCAGGTTACTAAATTACTGCATTACTGTCTTCCAGACTCGGAATAACTAACTTGAGTATTGATTGAACGTAATTAAATATTCATTTAATTCAATTTAGTCTAAGAAAAGGTTACATCCAGTCCATATCAGGAAGGCTGCCGTTTGTTTGTCCGTACAAAACGTACCCAGAACTCCGCCGTCATTGGGAAGCTGTGGTAAAATCTACCTTTTTGATTTGTAATAACTCCCAAGAACAAGTATTTCTCATTTAGTATGGCTACGTTTTGCCACAAGAGCTCGGAAGACAGTTTTTCATCACTGTCAAGTTTGGAGGAGGTACTGGCATTGCGTACACGTACCCTTCTTTGTGCGTTCACATCAAACCGCCCACCATTCGCGAGAGTGTGAACCCACTTCCGATTATTCAAATGTTCATTCAAGCCCTGAGGGCCAAAATACCGTTCATATGTGGAAATCGCGTCGAATTTGCAGATTTTGCGCCGTTCACGCCCGCCCCGCCATTGCCTTTGGTAAAGCAAAAAATTACCCCCAAAAAATAAATACATTCAGACCTAAAGTAACTAGTGATTAAGTCATACTTTTACTAGAAACAAACTCCTGTCCCCAAGCTTGCGTCAGCCACGCCTAAGTGTTTGGTAACCGCCCCGAAGAAGAAGCAAACCAAAGTGTCACAGTTTTTCGCACAAGCCAAAGCCTGGGGCGAGAAATGGGACGCTCAGGCCACAGCGCTTCCAGTGCTGCCAGCGTCGAACATCGGAGAAATGAGTCCTCAAGCGCGCAGTACACCACTTTCAGATTTGCTACAGCAATTCCGATACACAAAACCGCAGCAATCTCCATTTACGCCTGACAATGCTGTTTCTACGCCAAATAGCGACCAACAGCCTAATTTCGTCTTCAATATACCTAATAAAAGCAATGTTCCTATACAGAGCGCTGTAACCACGCCTACTAGTGCTGAGGAGCGAAAAATGCCTAAACAGGCAGTCAGCTGTACTGTAACTAGACAAGCTTCGTTCGATAGTCTTCCGTCCTCACAGCCACCAGAGGCGCTGGATTTCCCGGAAGAGCTTACTCAGCAAATTATCGGCAATATTCAAAGCTTGTGCGAAATGTATGAGCAAAGTCCTATCATTATGGACAAAACTATCGCAGAGGGCGCTAATCAGCTTCCGCATACTAATCTTCGGTACGCTGGGCTAGTATCAAGCAATTTTAATGCACAGGTTGTGACGTCACGAGATTTCGACCCTTTTGAGGTCGGTGCTACTAAACAAGGAAGCATTGTAAATGTTACGAAGCCGAGTATTGGTAATCATATTACCCAATTAGCCCTGAACACCCTTTTGCTCTCTAAAATGGCAGCTCCCAAGCGCAAAGATGTAAGTAACCGCCCGCATCAAAGCGTTTTAGTGAGCTAGTGAGCTTGATTTACTTAATTAAGACATCTTTAAGTCCTTCTTAAATCAGGCTCAAGACACATAAGCGCTCTTAAGAAGGTTTTTTTTTTTTTTTTTTTTTTTTTTTTTTTAGAGAACTACTTTTTACAGATTTCCAGAATTTTGTGCGTTTAATTTTCGCACTGTGTTGATGTCATTGATCTGATATCCAGTGAACTAAATTGCATTGTTTTCGTGTTGTATCATTATTTGGCTTATGTCTCCTAACTCATGACGCATTACCGTTCTGAGCGTGCTTAGGCTCGTTAAGATTTCAACTTAAGCTCTTTCGGGTGTGACTTGCAGTCTTGGTCTTCAAAAAAATCAGTTAAACTTAATGTATTTCTTTTGTTTCACAGGAAAGGCCGTTACAGGATGCTAATAAACGCCCACGTCTCGAATAAGCCACTAAACACTCAGGATTTACGCAAGCAAATCAAATCCTGTAGTAATTACAAGCTTAGTTCCGTTTATTCACTGTTTAACTTTCGTTCATAACTGCCAATTAACGTGAATTGTCTCTTTCCGTCCCTATTTCTCCGTGCAAATTCAACAATTTCTTTCCAATAATGATCAGTTACAGTAGCTATTAACGTCGGACTTTTCGTTTCGCTGTCAACTCCAGACTTTTTTTCTTCAGCTCAACTCGCTTTTTGCGCAATTCCATGCGCCATGCGTCACGCTTCGCCGTCATTAATTTACGCTTTTCGGCATACATGGCCCGTAAGGCTTCCGAGCTCGGGATAGGCTTGATGTAACCCCAGTCGCGTAAGTACTTAATGGAAACCGTAGTACCACCAACGGTGACGGCATAACGCGCCGGTGTTGCGATTTTATACATGGCATATGCTATTGCCACGTAACCGGCACTCGAATTGCGCAAAGGATTGATAATTTTCTCGCTGAAACCCATCTTTTCCATCAAAGGGACGATATCGATGCCACTGAAACAGAAAATACATAATTAGTAACAATTTCACGCTAATAATACACAAAGTAACATACAGTAAACACAAAATAAAAATAAACATACATAATTCTTCAGAAATAGTTTTAAAATTTTGAAAGAATGTCCAGTTATAAACGGTACCGGCAGAAGATAACATAAATAATTATTCTATGAATATATCGATTAGTAGATAAAGTTGTTACGTGAATTACAATAATAGGCCAAATGCAATTATACCTTTTGGCGGCGTAGTAAAAGCTTCCAAACCAGACTGCGGAAGTGACTAGATGAACAGGGATGAGAACGTACCAATACTCTTTATACATTTGCTTAAAGCGCTGAAAAAGGCTCATTTGCTTCTCGCCTTCAATTGCCTGTTGAACTTTATTGTTGTCATCGCTTGGTTTCGTACTGTACAACTGCCATTGTTCTGCAACATTATCTGTAAGAGAAATTAAAATAAAATAAAATATCCATGCATGAAAAATACCTATAAAAATACACTAGAATTCTAAAAATGCGTGGTACAGCAAAAATTTACAAAAGTATTTTAAAAAATGCATGTAAAATTTTTCGATAGCTACACTGAAAATACATTTAAAAAATACGTCAAGGTACGGTCAAAACAATAGGCTACTTACAGGACTGTGACGCAGGAAAAGGCTTGACGAAAATTTGATTGAGATGGGAGAAAGATGTTCGCTGGAAGGTGCTGTAGTTATTCGAAGAGGCTCGTAGTGAATTGTCGTTGAGATTAAGGCTGAATTGCGAGCTCCTCAACGTTCGATTTAAAAAGGTTCCGTTAGTGTACGGGCTTAATTTACCCACCCTAAACAGATTTGCAATGAGCTTGTAGGGTGATGATGTCATGATTACGAGTTGTCACTGTATTTGACGTTCTCTTTCCTTGAGAATTTGCTAGTTTTGTGGATTCATAAGAGCTTACGTGCAACACATGTGAGTTTGTTGACATTCAAAGTTTGGATCATAAACCGAACGGCGAACGGCAAAGGGCTAGAAGTTCTGGTTTTTGGCATGATCAAGTGTACCCTTAGCTAAAAATAGGATTATTTAAATTTGTAGGGCTTTGGCTCTTGAAGTAAATTAAAATCCTAATTGATAATTATTTTTACGAATTATTTATTGTTTTCACATATGAAAACTTAGTAGAAACATAAACTTCATTGAAGTTTTCTCCATAGAAAACAATTACTACCAAAAACTGTCCTCAACACTGCATGCATACAGACTAAATGCAAGTCAGACGGACTAAATTTGGCATAAAGAGCTAGGTTTATTTCACTTGTCCCTATGACCGGTTCCCTTGGTTTGCTAATTGACTGATAGTCCAGTTAATTCGTCTCGAGTAGTTGAACGCTGGGATTTTAGACAAAGTTTTATTTTTTCTACTTTTTCCTCTTTTGTGGCCAAGAAAAATTGCGAAAGATTTCGGCCGTTTTTTTTGCATGTCTGAAAAATTCATAATACACGTCAACAAATGGTCACTATCTTTGGGACTCACCTTTCTGTGCAGCACTTCAGTTCATTTGTTTTTCTATTATTATTTTTTTTTATTGAAAATCCTATCTTAAAAGTGTATCGTCCTTAAACGCTATTTAACTACATTTTCATACGGAATGAAGATCCAAAAACGTAGCATTAGAAAAACAGGTTACAAAAAAAGGCGTGGCTGATTTTCAAACCTGTTCTCGTGCTGCTAATTAACCAATTATGCCACTAAGTCATCTGGCAAGTTGTTCATCGCCGTATTTGGTTACGGATGCCACATTTTACTACCTGTCTCTAGCTAACTATCAACGACATTTTCCGTAGCATTTCTTTATGGCAACCTGGAATGCTGAAATAACAGGGGGAAACACATAAAGTAAAATGACACTAAAGTAGCTGGTTTAGACTAACGGTCATTCTTAACGTAAGATTCGCTGACCTACTAGGGCGTCCGCCAATTTAAAAGAGCGTTTGCCTCTTTCACCTCTGGCTCGAACACGTTAATCAAGTTGGTTTTCCTTGTATACAAAGTTGTTGGTCCACTGACCTTCGCACGTGGGCTGTTTTCTTTAAATTATTTGCACGATGTATTCTATAAATAGATCCTCATTTCAATCAGATAAATGTCTATAATGATGCTCAAATGTTTTTAATATGGACAATTAAAAAATTATAATTCCACTATTATAAAATTATAATTCCAGCTATTTTATAATTCCACTTCGTTCAAAGGAGATATAAAAGTGTTGGAAATAACGGAAAAAATATTGAAGTAAAATAACAAGAGTTCCACTGAGTTTCTTTGTAACGAGAACTCTTCCAGGATATTGGACATAACTATAGGTTGGCAACGTGTAAGGATTGGTTGCCAAATATGCTTACTTAAGAATTCACGACGAGTAATATTTAATTTCTTTCCTTATGTTACATTCGTGAAACTGCTGGAGCTCCCCTTTTGCAATAAGGTGTACTTTTAGCATGAAGGTTCAATGTTGCCTTTACGTTACTACATTCTTTCCGTGAGCCATGAACTTTTTGCGAGCTCAGTACAAACCGTGCGAGTATAAAAGCGGAGTAACGTGGCCGAGAGGAGTTTCAGGTTAGAATTTCCTTGTCTAAGAGTTACTTCTCTCTGTGGGATTCTGTATTTGCGCGATGGAATTAATGCTCAGCAAAGTATTTCTTTGGTGTTTGTGCGCCCATTTCGTTGCAACGAAACAGTTTTTGACAAGCAAAGTTTTGGATACAGCGTCAATCAATTTTCAAACCGGTGCCGCCAACGCTCTCTACTCTTATCGCCAAAATAAGCCTGGTACGTTTGAACCTTACGCACATAACCTTTTAATTGTTAGATAACCGCTGTAACTGACTAGTTACGTTTAATTAATTAAATAATCATAATGGTTATCTAATGAATTATCTTTATAATTGTAAATCATAATGGTTATCTAACAAATGGTTAAACCATTATGGTCCTAAAATCCTTGACCGGAAACAATTTTTAAAAAATCAATAGAATCCATCAAAAATATGCAAAAAAAAATAATCCAAAACCCTCACGCGATTTACTTGATGCTTAACGCATTCTTGTAGAGGTTTAGAGAATTATTTGAACATATAACTAATAAGAATTTATAATCGTGCTTCTAGAATTTGTTGGAATTTCCACTCCTTTTTCCAAGCTGGTACAAAGGATTTCGAGACCTTGGTCCAGGGTTATTTACACACGTGCACCAATTTCAACTACAGCTTTAACTCCAACATCTGAACCTAGTTTAGCCGAGACTCCGCCTTCAACGCCAGACCCACCTCGCACTGCAGCGCCTAATCTTGCTCAAACACTGTCAACTACAGATTCAACAGCTGATTCGACTGCGGCTTCGATAAATGCTTCGTCGCATGATTTGTCTGTGGGTTTATCTTTGGCTCCGACCGTGGCTCCGTTTTCCAAAAGTCCTTGTAACGGCACTGTTCTAGGTGTATCTGTAAGTGGTATATGTGACGACAGATGCCTCTCACCACGTATCGAAGTTGGCAGTTGCGTTTCTGGTGGCAGCACGGGCGTCTGCTGCGTCAGTATGTCTCTATTCAAACTTTTTGACAATTTAGGGCTACTTTTGGCCACAAATCTCAGATTATAAGTTATCGTACTACTTATAAAGTTAAAACTGACTATATTTTCTTTATATTTTAAGGCGTAGCAACTACCTGTGGACAAACAAGTAGCGAAAAAATTTCCTACTTCCTAAACCCCGGTTTTCCCAAACCGTATGTCGTACACCCGACATTTACCTTCGCCACGCCCACGTCCTGTGCGTTTAAAATCACTCGATCGTCACCGGATGTTTGTCTAGCCAGGTAGCCTAAACAGGAAACTTGTAATTCCATATTAAGATGTATAAATACTGCCTTTTTTCTTTATGGACGAAGGATCGAATATAGGTCAGTTAAATTGGATGGTCACCCACCTGTTTGCAGCAACGATATGCTACTCATATCACCAGTTGTCACAGGAGGTCAACGCCTTCCACACGTAACTTGTGGTACTCATACGGACGTTAATGGTAAGGACAATAATATTTGCATATCACGGGAATATTGCTATATGCGGACTATTTTGATAGCTATTGCGGAATTCACGCATACCAATACCATTGCAATGGTAGTGCTTCCAGGGCAAAGGGCGAACGCGGACCGCGTGTGGAATATCAGAGTGACACAAATTCCCAATTCTTGTCCATCGCTGGAAAACTAAGATCATTGCTAAACATTTTAACATTCATTCAAACATTTTGTGAGTTTCAGCATTCGTGATATAATATTATAAATATTTAAATGTAAAATTTTGAATGAAATATACCAACGTTTTCTTATTCTTCAAAACGTTACAATATTTTGTAGAAATCTCTAAAAGTTGACTGTAATACAGTGCAATATTATCCTAAACACGACTTATGTTAAAATTATGAAGCATTATGGATATTCCAAGTGTATCCAGCAAGTTTTCTGTACATTGTAATCTTTTTCTCGCAATAAAGAACAATCATGTAGAGAAACTTGGGCGTTTTTAACTGTTTGATACAAATAAAAAAAAGTAAACACGGAAGCTACAGGGAGATTGACCGTCCAATGTGTAGCGAAGTGTGAAAACAGCCAAGGTTTTGATGAATTCCGCTTGACTACCCATCGCGAATATTTTCGATACCCCTTTTTAATGAAACTTGCCTTTCATCATAAAGTGCATTAGGAATTTCCCCAGAACAGTTAGAAAACTGCGTTAGAAAAAGTAAAAAGAGCCAAAAATCTTTTGAATTATTTTGTTCTAAGCCGCCCACTTCGTTACAGTTTCTACTTGAGCGAATTCCTATAAGAACAAAAGACGAACCTAGTATAAATGTCGAGATACGGCGAGAAGTATCATCAGTCAAATATCCAGTTTCAATACTGCAACAAGTTAGCTGAGGCTCAAGTAAATATCCAAACTACGGAAATTTTAAACATGAAAGCCTTCGTTGTAGTCGCCTTTCTCGCCATTGGTAAGCATTCTTCTACTTAAACTTACTTTTAATGTTGTAATTTTTTAACCGTCTCTTTATGTAAATTAATTTTTTTTTTAAATTAAATACTTCCGCAAAGCAGTGTAGAAAATTTGAGCCTCACTTTTATTATTCATTTCTGACTTAACAAGGCTGTATAATACTTGTTTAGTTCAGCACTGGGTTACAAAACGATGATTTCTTAGCTTAGAATGTCAAAAGCTCAAAACCTATTGCTCATATTCTAATATCCTCCATTCCAGCCGCTGTTGCGGTTCGTGCGGACAGCAGCGCAACCGGTGAACAGGAAGCCAACCGCGTAAGTTTTACTTACGTTTTCAATTAGCAACAGAATAAACAAATATTACGAAAATTGAACAACACTAGCCGAGTCTGAAAGTGACTCTAGATATCTGCGTTAATACTAGTTCTACGTATTTTAAAGGACAAACGCGGATATGCGGAAGGCCACGAAGGGCTAGTCGGCGGTTACAGCAATGGCGGCGCCACTGCTGCCGCGCAACAAGCTTCTCAGAAAGCCAAAAGCGCTTTGAACGCCCAACATGTCGCTGGCGCAGAAGCTTCGCAATACGCCAAAGCTCAACTCGCTGCAGAAGCTGCCAAAGCCGCTCAACTCGTAACCTTTTCTCTTTCTTCTTCCCATTAACTTCTTATCTTCTTCCTTTATCTTAAAAAAGCTTATTAATCCTAAAATAAACGCGCCTTTTTCTCACAATAGTCGAAATTTTTCATGTGTTTTAGGCCCAAAGCGTAGTTTCCGCTAAACAACAACAGGTGTCTCAGCTGTCTCAAGCCGTCGCTGCTGCCCAAGCCGCCGCTTACGCTGAAGCTGCTCAAGCTAACCAGGTAACAGACACCGAAACAAAAATGTGACTGTTTTGAAGCGAGATAAATTCAAGAAAACGAGTTTTAAATTGTAAATGTATTTCAAGGCTGAAGAAGTTGCTCTAGGGGCTGAAGCTACCAAACTGCAAGCCATCCAGCAAGCGCAAACTTTGTGGACTGCCGCTAAGGCAGCACAATCGCACGCCGAACAAGCCACCACTGCCTGGAAGGCTGCTCAGCAACAATTGGCTTCCCAGTCCCAGGCGGCAGCTCAAGCTCAACAGAATGTCCAAGCTTTGATCTACAAACTGAAATCCGCTGAAGCTGATTTGGCCGGTGCTCAAGAAGCTGCCAACAAAGCCGTCGCAGCTGCGAAAACTGCCCAGGCAGCCGCTGATGCCGCTTCTTACTCCTCTGGACATCACGAACATGCCAGCTCGTCCTCTGCCGGTACTGGTCGCGCTGCTTACTACTAAACAACAATGTAACCTACGTGTTCCTGCGAGGGTTCAATACAGGAGCAAATGAATTGGATTTTGGGTGTATTTTGATCATGTGTTTGGTTTGAAATGATTTATGATTAAAAAAGTGCGACATTCTTGGTCGCGACGCACTCACCGAAACCCATGGAAAAAAGGGTCGGACTTTGGTGGGTAACTTTGAGCATCGAATTGTATCGAGGTAAAAGGCTGTAACTGTGCTTTGATTTAGGTAACAGTAATACTAGTTAACGACAGGGGCGCAGCGAAGGCCCTCCTTTTTAAATCAATTCCTGCTTCCAGGAATTAATTAAAAAAAAATCAGTTTCGGCCTATTCGCCAAACAGCCTGAAGATACCAAGTTTGTTGCGTAGCGGCAGTTGATTTCCTACAATTTCCCATAAAACGTTCAAAGTTGCATTTGTTCAGAATAACTCCTTATTCTCTGGCATACACAATCAAAAAACGCTTTTTTAAATGAACGCATATATAATTTCCAATCATATTGTCGCTACAAACTAATTTATCTCTCTTCGGCGATAGTACGATACATCGGCAAAGCACATTTGACCATGAATTTGTGTAAGTAAAAATAATAATGAATTACACTGGAAGGTACAAAACGTGTTATTCATGAGAAAAAAATGCCTTTCCTTGGCAACCAGGGTTAAGAAGCGCGAAGATTAATGGACTTAGCTCAGTGACGGAGACGCAAAGACTACTTGAGGACGCGTAAATCCCCTACAATTAACCAGAAACCAAAAGTTAGTTTACCACTATCATACAGTTAGCTTTACAAGCTTTTCTACCTCAAATATTTTGGAGTATCGCCACTACCACGAAGAGGAGAACAATGTTGTACCATAACGCTTCCATCCTGATTGGCATCAATCAACCGGGACCAATAATCCGACTCAATATTCAACAAACGTTCCATCACCTGAAAGGAAACAGGTGAAAATTAAACTGTATAGAAAATTAAACAGTTTTACTGTATAGACTTTTATCTTATAACATCGATTTTCTTTTGTTCAATTAGGATTAATTACGATCTATTTTTAAAATTTGTTTTGCTTCAATATGTTTTTTTCGTCAATTGGAGTTTTTTGTTGGTTTATATTCAAAAATTACTATTTGCTGTTTGGGCGTCTCTTGCATGATGACCATGGGCGGGGCATCGGGGGACGAATACCCAACGAGTGTGGGTCCAAACACTTTGGCCAGGTTCAACAACGGCATTTTGACCTCGGGACACTCTGCTACACGCTGCAAATGCAAAATTAGGAAAGCCAAAGTGTCACGATTTGGCTGAGGTAATTCGGAAAGCGCGGCGTACAAGCCGGTTTGTGCATCGTTGGCGTCGTTTGCTTCGGCTGCGCGAATAAACTTGGACCAGAGCGTGTAAGTAATCAAAGGTTCGTGCAACGAACGCAAGAACGCTTTGATGGTGCCGCAAACTACCATAATATCCAGTTGTGATAGATTAGGTTGTCCTTTGCCGCGCAAAAACCGATCCTGCGTAAAAAATAAAAATAAAATAAAATAATAAAATTAATACAAAAATAAAATCATATATAAAATAAAATACAAATTCAGACATATACAAAAATTCAAGTAAAAATCACAAAAATATAAAAATTAATAAAATAACGGAAAATAATCTAAATAAAGTAACAGGCTAAATTCGAAAAAAAAAATCAGCCTTTATACGCACCTTAAGATCTTTAATCTCACGTTCTGAGCCAGGAACGCGGTATAAACCCACTTCACTCAAACCTCGGCGCTCAATTTCATTGACACAATGCACAATTAATGCTGGAATCATGGGAGGAGTCGACGGCGCATAATCAGCAATGACACCCTGCGAGAAAAATAAAAAATCTTAAGTGAACAAGTGTGGAAATATAAAAAACAGAAAAATACGTATTTGAATGAAAAATATCCATGATAAATAAATGATGAAAAAATATGTAAAACTAATCATTATTTATAAATTTCTATATCATAATTCAATTAGTTAAAGTCAACAAATTTGATATTTCTTAAAAGAAATCAAATTAAGTGTAATGAACCAAAACTTACGACAAAGCCTTTGCCGCAGGGCGTGTTTACGGCAGGAATGCAAGGCAACGGTAAGCGAGATTTGCAATCCACGTGGCAAATAGCTCGGCAATCATGGCACCGGAGGGATGAACTACCAAATTTGATCCTAAAATCATAAAAGAAACGTTATTAAGCCGTGAAACTTGATTAACTATATAAAAATATACCGTTTGCCACAAGGCATGCAAGTTTCCACTTTCAAAACAGTCTTCGTGGCGAAAGTATGCGGTCTTTGGCTCAATTTGGAAGCAGAAGAGACAGTGGCCAATTTGCTGTGACTGATAACAGGCGTACTATCATTATATGCAAACTGGTTGGTGGGACGTCGCACCGTCATGGGCGTCTTCTTCTCCCAGTCTAAGTCTTCTGCAATTTGTACAGCAAGAATAATACGTAAATACACACCCAAAAAAAAAAAAAAAAAAAAAAAAAAAAAATCAAAGCAAGTGAAGTCATCATGCGTTAATTACACCTTTTAGGTCTTTAAACCCTTCAAAGCTTTATTAAACACAATTTACCGAAAGTAGCTTTAATTTCTCAGACATAAAGCGCAGTTAAACCCGTTACGGTTTACTGGAATTATTGAGTATTTTACCTTTGGGCGGCGCAGAAGGCGTAGCTGGCTCTGTGACTTGAATCCTTGGCTCGCTTAAGCTACGGCGCTTTCCAAGTCCACTGTTATTCCGAGCTTCAATGCTGGAAGTGGCAGTAATAGGCCCGCCTTTGGAGACAGTAACGGTGGTCGTGGCGACCAAATGGTCATCAGCTCGCATATCGATGACCTTCTAAATAATAATAATAATAATAATAATGAGAAAAAAATAGCCACATGTGAAAAGTTTAAACATTGTTTAAAACGAAACACGTATATAACTTCCATAAAAAAGCCCCCACAGAGCAAATTGACACTGATCGTTATAAAATAATAATATTCACTAAAATAACTATAATGAAACCTAAAAATAATTTAACTGAAACCCATGATTATTATTATTAAACGAAACGGTAAATATAGGACAAAATAATGGCGATAAATGCTAAACAAATAGTATAAAAGAAGTGTTAAAGAATTAATTATATTTCTTACTCCTCTGCTGGAACGGCGACGTTTGGAATTGTTCAACTCCTTGGCAGGCGTAGCCAAAATGTCTGTCGACCTTCTCTTTCGAAAGGGTCGTCCCGAGCGTACAGTGGATGTATCCAAATCATCTTCTGTGATATCAAACGACATGTCCGAGGACGAAAGTACTGAAGCTATAAAAAAACACGGCGATTATTACTTTGCTAGTGGACACAAAATGGACAATTTTCTACATAATTAGACTTAGAACGCCTTAAGTAACGCTAATCTAGTAGAACGGAGATTACTACAACGACTAATCAGTGATTGTTACTTACTAACTGAATTAAAGCGTTCAATTCTCGTGAAAAATATAAACTACGAATAGACATTAACCAACAAATGTCACCTTAACTAAATATTGATTAATTTTTTAAAATTAGAAAAGGCAAAGTAAAGAACAGTTTTTATACCCGTGGAATTCCTTTCCTGAATCGTTCCAAGTTTAATAAGTGGCGAGTCATGTTGTTCATCATAGCGTGAATATCGATGATTCACTGAGCTATTGAGGAATGCGAGCTTTTCACGCGTCTCATCGTTAACTCCTGTCGGGTTTTGGAATAAAAGATCTCGTACCATCGCTACTTGTTGTTCCTGGAATATTTAGAACAAACCGACATGAATATTTGTAGTTATTTAAAAATTGACTTAAAATCTTACGAGTAAGGCCTTTTCTTTCTTGATTCTTTCTCTTTCTTCCAATCCATCACGTGTCATACTCAGCGAGTGCTTATTCTTCATTTCTAACTGATTAATAGTAGCTTTAGCATGGGCCAATTCTCTTTGTAAGCGCTGAGCCTCCAATTCGGCCGCCAACCACCGTTTGCGACATTCTTCTTGGAATTTGGCAAACCTGAAAAACTCTACAAAAACGACAATTTTTGTAACAGTTGGTTAAGGTTTCAAGAAAACGTTTAAAAGTCTTACCTTTGTCATAGTTAGGGATAATATGCTCGTGGTACCGACACAAATCATCAAACATTGCCGTTAAGGAAAGTTGCGCTGAGGAAGCCATGGCGTTTTAGCTTAAAAAAGCAAATTTCCAAGCTAAATGGCCCACAGGAGTCACTGCAAACTAAAAAGAAAGTGTTTTCTAATTGATGGACACATTCATAACTTGGCTGGTAAAAAAGGCAGAGTGTCAGGCACCAAAAGTTTGGAAGACAAAAAAAGAACTGACAGCTTTCCAACGACAGAACGTTGTCTGATTTTTATCCGCGCTGGGAGAGAACGGCTGCAAGTTTGAATTTTGGCCCCGCCTGGTATGGGTGACGTCATCCAGGCAGGGTTTGTCTAGGCAAATGGTGTCACTTGTTGCACCCGCTTTCAAAATGCTGAAACGCGGGAACGGCTGTTGGTCAATGGATCGCTTTGGTATTTGATAAATTTTACTCTCACTATTTTATTAATGCTGAGAACCTGTTTTTATGTAATATACTGTTTACGTTCTTCTCACCACTGCACAGAAACTATAACAAAACTTGTGACATTTTAGATTTTCCGCTTTCACCGTGCAACAAATGCTCATATTGAAAGTTGGATTTAGGTAAGCCGCGGTTCATAATTCGCAGCAGACAAAAAAGGCGATACAGGAAACCTTTCGAAGGCTTGGTAGACCGCAACTGAGAAAGATTGCTTTATGTTACACAAACTGCGTTTGTGTGGCTGAACGTGTTTGTTTGTGAAAAACTTCCTTGAAAATGTCTTCAGACCTGGTAAGATGTGTTTTTTTTTTTTTTAATTATTTCTTTCATCGGCGTGAGCTTTGCTCGTTGCCGTAAGATGATATTTTTGCGTGCAAAGTCGTGTAGAAGGAGCTAAGAGTAGTAAACGCAAACGATTTCGTTTATTTGGATAGAATTACCCGTGTTTGTGGGCTGGGCTTGGGACGATCCGTGGCCCAGCATTGGTTCTGAATTACGAGTTTGAAAACGCTGATGAAAACCAGCGAAGAATCGGATCAAACTACGATGTGGAAGCCCTCGAGAAAAATCTCGCAAATTTGGGTTATAACGTTCAGGTCGAAAACGACCCGACACATCAGGTAATTGCTTCACTTTTATCACTCAGACATTTCAGGCTTTCTTTAGTTGCGATTTTTGTAACTTTTCCTCGCTATTCAATAGATCCACGTCTCGCTTACCTGATATTTGGTGTTTGAGTAGGAAACGATCTGGACTTTGGATGACTTCGAGAAAGAGGCCACAATTGGAGCGGCTACGACAGATTCAGTCATCGTAGTCGTGATGAGTCATGGCATTGCTGGGGATGAATGGACCGGTTCAAAATTCATCACGAACGATAATAGAGAAATTGGAACACAAGCCATTGTTGATAGGATTCACAATATTTCCAGCCTCAGAGACAAACCCAAGATTTTCTTCTTTAACATTTGCAGGTCCTTAAATAGATTTCTTACTTCACCGTGAGCAATCACTTGTATGTAATATATCAACTTTTATCTACAGACTAAAAGGAGGCGAAGTAACCGGCGGAAAGGATGGAGAAACTATAGAAAACAAGCATAATACTATGAAAGCAACCGTGACGCTGCACGAGGATACGCTTATTGTTTACTCAACTTTGCCTCGTAAGCTATTTGATAATTTCATTTCATAAAATACTTTAGAATTTTATCCTCACAAACGTGTACCAACGTTATATATCTGTTTCCAGGTTTTGCATCGTACAGGAAAGAAGAATCGGGATCCGTTTTCATACAAGTACTCTGCAAAAAATTGTCTGATCGGGCACAAGTCGCTCAAAAGGATTTGGTTTCGTTAATCGACGAAGTATAACACAAATTATAAATATTTTCAGTATTTTAATGTTGAATTTTCCACAGGTTGTNAAAAAATTGTCTGATCGGGCACAAGTCGCTCAAAAGGATTTGGTTTCGTTAATCGACGAAGTATAACACAAATTATAAATATTTTCAGTATTTTAATGTTGAATTTTCCACAGGTTGTCAACGATATGGAGAAAGAGAACATTGTAGACAAAGAAACACAACGTACCGAGAAACAAATTCCTGAAATCGTCAAGAGAAAATTTCCCAAAAAATTCTATTTCGTTCCCTTGCACAAACTGAGGAAGCATTACCTCGATCATGAATGCAAAGTCGTACCCTTACCGTGGTACCCCGACCAGGATTGGAGTGTTGATGAGATTTATACCGAGTTGTTTATTGAAGAACGGGCAAAAACTTTTCCTTTGGAAGAAGTTTTCAAACATGCGAAAGTGAGAACATACGAGCTCTCGTCTATTTGTCAAACATATTACCAAACATTACTATTATTTTTTTAAAACATATTTATTTATTATTTTTATTATTATTTGGTTTAAAGAGCATGAGCTGAGCTGGTTGCCGTACAAATTACATTAAAAAATACTGAATTTTAAATAATTTAACTTTGCTTGACAAGGAAGCATGGCCTAGACTAACAATAATTCCTGTCGGTATATTTTGAAAAATTTAAATGTGACATTACTGACAGTAAAGTCATATTTAAAGAAGTGTGATTTAATGTAGTGTGCATAATGTGATTCTGTGTGGTTTTTAGGAACGATTCGGAAATGGTGGTTCTTATCGGATTATCATTGAAGGCAACCCGGGTTACGGTAAATCAACCCTGATGCTCAAGATGGTTTCTGATTGGTCGAAGCAAAGCACCGGCAAGGATTACATGAACCAGTTTCGTTATGTTTTTCTCGTAAGGCTGGGAAGGCTTGGAAATCATGTAAGTTTGGACCGACGAAATAGGTTTTAAAAATCTTTTAGATTTATTTTACGTTATAGGACACTATTGAGAATCATCTTACGGAGACTTATAGGGATCTTCTAGAGATAGACGTGAAACCAGTGTTACAAGGCAGTGAAAATCAACAAGTCCTCATTATTCTAGACGGCTTTGACGAAGCTAATGAAACCACCAAAAAAATGGTGCATAAAATCATGGAAAGCCAAACATGGAGCCAGTGCCACGTGGTTCTCACCTCGCGATTCGGATACGTGGCCAATTTTATAAAAACTAAAGCGCTCTGCATTGTAGTGAAGGGATTTAGTGGAGAGCAGGTGGCAGTAGCTGTGGGTAAACACTTTATCAAAGCAGGCCACTTGACCAAAACAGAAGTTGTTGAAATGTTGTGGAGTACAACATTGGACGACTTCTGCCATGTTGAAGAGCGCCCTCTGTTGCCCGAAACGAAAAGAATTAAGCCGAGCCAATTCGGAGAATTCGCTCGGAAAGTAATCTCGGACAGCCCTTACAAAGAATTAGCTCAGTGTCCGTTACTGTGCGCCATGATGTGCTGCCTCGTGGAAGACTGTCCAGATGGCGTCATACCGGACACTCTCACCAAGCTTTATTTCGCAATCATAAACCGCAACCTGTACCGGGCGCAGGCCAGGTTGGCCCAGAATCTGATTGGAAATGTGGAGGAATGGAACTGGGCTGAACTGCAAAATGAATTTCATGAAGAGCATGAGGAATATTTATTAGGTTTCGGGCCGCTGTGCTTGTCGTATATCCAAACAAAATCACCTGGAATTACTGTCTTTGATATAGTAGGAAAGAAGCACGGGGCAAAACTCGATGATCCGAAGGTGATTCGCCTTATCGAGGCAGGCGTGATAATCAAGGCTTTTGAATCCAAGAAAGAGTCGATATACCATCCTACCCACAGAAGCATGGCAGAATTCTTAGCAGCGTATCATTTAACTTTAGAAAGTGATACAGAAAAAGTATCGTCCGGGTTATTCCAACTCTACTCGGAAGACTCTAGTTTTTACGAAATATGCAATTTCTGTGCAGAAATGGGGCACGGTAAAAGGGTCGCCAAGGCATTCCAGGACATTAAACTGGCCAAAGGTTTTGTGCATGCGTTAAATGAGAGTAATGGTCGTTTTCATAGTCTAGAAAAACTGGAAAACTTACTGGGACAAATGAGGAACGCACTGCCCTATGATATCTCTCTGCCTGACGTAGGTGTAGCCTTGGACACCTACATTAAAAAAATCTTCGATGACCTCGGCAGCGTTTGGCGCGTAGAAACCATGCGTTATAAGAAGAAAAATGACGAGGAATTCGTGGCCAGCTTGGTTAGACTGCTTAAGGAGTCTTTTAGTCTGGAATTAACTGATAGGGAGGTTAAGTTTTGGAAAACCGGCCAAAACTGTGGCCCTTCTCTATGTTTTCGTAGCGTGACTTTACAATGGAATCCCATTTTGATGGTTTGGTTGCTCAGGGGTGTTATGCAATCCAGTATTCAGCTAAGTAGTCTCACATATGAAATCTACACATACGAAAACTGTAGGGGTTACGGGATTGAGCAATGGCATCTGCTCCTGAAGTCCGATGTTTGTCCTGAAGCCATCAACTTTCAGGGTGATTATGGTGAGTTTTTATTAACAAACGTTTTTGGCTTGTGGGATTTTTCGGTGTTGCGGTAGAATAGTTGTAGTAGTTTTCGTATTATACAATTTTTTAATTGTATCAATTACATTGTATTAGTTATATTCTTGTCTAATTTTCAAATTGTGTTGATTATTTTCTTGATTTGTTGGAGATTTTAACAATGTCGCCTTTTTTCGATACAGAACTTGCCGAGGGATTCTTGAAATTATTGAAAGACGCACCCAGCAACTGTTTGCTTACCGAATTGGACTTGAATATCCGTTTTGGTAAGGATGTCTCTATAAATTGATAAATTTGAAATTGTCACTAATTGTCACTAATTTAAGTAATAAGTCATGTCGAACTGAGTTTTCTACAGTAAAATTAACTTAGGAGCGTATCAAGCCTAATCATGTTACGATTGCAGATCTACTTCAGATTGTAGAAAGACGGGACAGTTGACACTTCGGACAAACCATATTAAAATCATAACTAATCAACTACAAAAGTTTTGGACATGAAAAAACTCTGAGACGTATTCCATGCGACGGAGGTCACACGAGTAAGGTTTCTTCGGAAAAGAATGACTGTTACGCGAGAAATTAAACAAAAACTAAAATTCGTGGCTCTTTCTGTAAGAAACCGGACTTCGTGTTTTCGTTGTCATGTTTACATTAAGGATTTGCCATTCAGCGTTTCATTTACTCTGTTGTTTTCGTTTTAGACGAAGTACGCGACGATCTGTATGTCTTACTCGAAGACTGGCTCCCTAATCGTCTAGTAAAACTGAATCTTCGCGTTTTGTAAGTAGGACAATGACTCCATAACGTTGCTTATTACACCGTTTGATTCCACTTACATTCCTGTTGCATGCGTTTTGATAGAACTGCCGCCAATGGCTCACGCCATTACCTTAAGCAATGTACAAATCATAAAAACATTATCTTTCTCTTAACTTTCTCTTTCTCTAAACCAGAACCCGTGGCGATCAAATGGATGGGTTTGAAGCGTCATTGATGAAGCCCTTGATTAGTGGAGTCCGCTGTTTCAACAGGCTTACCTCCCTAACTCTCTACACTGATAGGGATTACCAAGCGCCCGAAGGTTTTATTGAGGCTATTCTTCAAAGCAAACTACAAGAGTTAGAACTGGCCAACATGCGCTTTACAGTTACAGTAAGATATTTAGATATTCTTTAGTTATAAGTTAAGATATTCTTTAATATTAGATTGGAAGTTTGGACTTTTTCCTTGTATATTGTTAAACGTAATGCGTTTTCTAATAGAGTAAGGATCTTGCGAAATGGACATCGATTCCTGGTTGCAAGCTCGAAAGAGTTCGCCTACGGGCAGTGTCGTTACAAGTGGAGGACCCTGACGACGTCTCGTGGACACACATTTCGATTCCTCTAAAAGTGTTGAGTTTAATTTACTGCTCTTCATTAGAAGAGATGTTGATACGCCACGGATCTCCGTTTAAAAACTTGCGTGCTTTAACAGTAAGCATCAATAAGGAAGAATCACTTCGCGAGGCTGTGGAGGTCGTGTGTAAGAGCAACCGAAGCAGTTTGACGAAGTTAACTATACAGAAAACTGATGCAGTGATCGTCGAAGAATCACTTCCGCAAATTTTACTACATTGTCCATCACTTCAGACGCTTAGATTGGAAAAAGGAAAAACTGTCTATGTTCAAGATGCAGAAAAAATGCTGCGGGCATGCCAAGCTGCGTTAAAGCTTCCTTACCTACGAAGATTGGAATTCCCCGACCTTCAACCGAATTATTCCAGCGTGAAAGACTTCTGCGTAGCAATTGCAGATATCGCTCAAAAAGCTGAAAAATATTCCGTGACGCTATCCGTCTTTAAATGCGACTGGGCAGCCCTTGCCATTTTAATCTTCCGTAAGAGGAAATTGAACTTCAGCATAAAATACGTGGACGACGCGACATACGAAATGGATTTCCTGCCGAAAGAATGCAACCAGAGAACCTGAATCTCGATGTACTTTCATGTGAACCATACGGTCCACCGAGGGCTGTGTGGAGATTAAAATATTGTTTCTGTGCGATCAAACGTTTTAACGTTAAAAACTCTTGTTGAATTCTTTGTACTCGAGTTGTTTTCTTTTCGAGAAGTTAATAAATTTAATATTGATGTACGTTCACGTCATTAGATTAACTGCATTAGTGTAGTAGAAATAAAAAAAAATATAACTAGCTCAAAGAAGCGAACCGAATATAATAACATCGCTTCCAAAAACCCAAAACTTGCTACCAAATTTTATTGAGCATTATGCAACTTCTGCTTTGTGTCATTTTCGGAAAAGAAGGTGTTAGACAAACAAATTATGAGCGAGTAGCAAAATTCTGTATGTAAGGTGCTCACTAGCAGTGCACGGGAAATGTCTTAAAAGAATTTTACACATTATGACACAAAAACAAAACATTTTCATCTCACAAAAAAAGCACACAGAATACGCGGTTTTCCATATTTCCTTTCCTCTTCGTTTACGATGCCAATGCCACAATTCTTCTATCATCCGTTTCCCGAAAACTGCCTGAAAGGGCTCCAAGAAAGCATTTGCCGTGGAGCTCGTCCGTTATAACTTTCATTTGCAAATAAACGGGTACAAGCTGAACTGGAACACTGAAGTTCAAGGCTTCTGCAAACATCTCTAAAAAAAATAATAAAAATCATTATTATTATTATTGATACTAATAATTTAGATATTGGCGTTAGCGGATTTTTTCTTTAATTTTCAGTTAACACATGCATAAGCATAGCTCACTGCTTTTTGATAGATTTATCAACACGGAATTTACCTAAAGTATCGCGCACTTCATCTTCTTCCTCTTCGGTTTCTCCTTTCCAGTACTGGTCTTGTTTTCTTCCAACTTACGCGACCGGATATCGCGCATTAGGTCGAAAAACACCTTAGAAAGAAAATACACCAAAACATCAGACAAATAGAGAAATCACTAAAAATCTGAAAAAAGTGAAAAAACCCAAAAAATCTCAAAAACCCAAAATAATCGTTAAAACCCAGACAAAACACACAAAAAGCAAAGAATCCAGAGCCACAACCAAGGATCGGAAAATATTTTTTTCCCCAAAAAATTCCTGAGCAAAAAGGCAGCTAAAAAGGAAAACAAAAAGCAATTTATGTATCTTTAGGATGTGGAAACCGACCTTATCAACATTTTCTCTTGTCTTAGCGGAAGTTTCGATGTAGGGAACGCCCCACTGAGCTGCTCGTGCTTTGGCTTCTTCCTCGCTGACTTTCCTTCGTTCTTGCAAGTCGCATTTGTTGCCGACTAGCAAAAAGGGAATTTGCTCGTCGCTTTTCACACGCAGGATCTGCTCGCGGAATTGCTGCGTTGCTTGGAATGACTCTTCTTCGGTGATGGAAAACACGCAGAGAAAACCTTCGCCCGAACGGAAATAGTTATCTCGGATGGCAGCATAGTCTTCTTGCCCAGCCGTGTCCAAGATATCAATCTGAACCTCTTCGCCATCCAACGTGTGTTTCTTGCGGTACGAATCGGCCTTTGTAGGCTCATAGTCTTCCACGAACTAAAAATAACAAAAACGACAAATCAGTAAATTTAATAAATTAATAAAATGAAAATTAATAAAATTAATAAAAACAAATAAATGCAACAGAAAAAAATATATTAAAAAAAATCTAGAAGTATTAAAACAATAGACATAATAAAAACCAAGCACAGATAAGTAAAATAAGCTCAAAAAGTACGCATGAAACATATAAAAATGCCTAAATAACGAAATCTGGAACTGATCGAGTAAGAAAACAAGCTGAATTAAATATTTTGCGCTTTACTGCGCCATAAAATGTACAATTCTGCCATTCAGACAGAAGAACATCTTCAATTTGAATAAAAATAGAAGTACAATACACTAAAATCGGTAATAGAATGAAAGCATGGCTTCAACAGGCAACAAAATAAAAACTAGCATACAATACGTATAAATAAATGGATACAGAATGAATCAAACGCTGCAAATACGTAATTAAGAATGCAAAAACGCACAAAGGGACGACTGACGGCTAGCTTTTGAAATCTAAGACAATAGATGCTTTTGTAAAAGTAATTGATGATAGTTTCCGAGGCATGGAAGTGTCCATGATAAATGAAGCGAAACGTGGCCCCAGGTACCGGCACTCTGACGGTACTGTCTGCGAAGGTGAAACGCCTTTTCACATGCGAACTCCCATGAAAGGTCACAAAGGTAACCTTTGCACCATAACAAAACGACCCGGATCGATAAGTCGTTTGTCTTTGTGGTATTCGTTGTTGGAATTGCCTTTTTCAGTGTTCAAAAGACTCAAGTTTGTAAATATTACGAAATGGTAACAAGAAACTCGTAAATCAAGCACGGAAATCGAACGACAACGCCTTTTTTTTTAAAGGAACCGTAAGTATTTTCGCACAGTTAATCCTCCGTTAGGAAGGAATGCTACAATAGAACACAAATTACAGACCCGTAACTGTCAAAACCGCAAAATGCTTCAAGGCAAAAGATGTCACGTTTAGTAATTTTCGATAATAGTTTTCTTCACTGACGCAGAAAGTAGCAAATGTCAAGGTTTCTAAAGTCAAGGACATTTTTTTTAGAAAAGGCCTGAATTTCCATAAATTTATTTTTGTGAAATTTTACGTTTTAAATCTCATGTTGTATATATTTAATAATTTTCTTTCATATATTCTGATTAACTTAAAAAGTGCGTGAAAACGGTAACAAGGAAAAGATTCCTCGTTATGGAAATGACTAAAATGGCCTTAAAATCAGCCAAGCGTTCGAAAAGGAACCGTTACGCCAGCTGTTCAATATTCATTCATTGTTAGCTACTGTGACATTGAGTACACAAAACGTCTACAAGCTTAACGGTAACAATCGTCAATCTGCACGACCTATTTACGCTTTGTGGTTTGTCTTGATATCCAGAGATTGCACTCAAACTAGTTTACCATTACTGTGACACTTACTAATTAACTCTTGTCAACACAACTCTTACTAAAAACATATGAAAATAAACTAACAAAAATAAATAGTGAAAAATAAATTAATAAAAATAAATAGAGAAAATATATTAATAAAAATTAGTAAAAATAAAAAATAAATACAATTAAAAAGCCCTTAAACTAAGATGTGCTGATAAAATTATTGCTTTCTAGAAAAGAAAATCCATTACAGCGTCAAGCATACACGCAAACTGACGTTTTCGGCATGATTATGCTGTATTAGAACAGTTGCTGTCTGCGAAACGCTAACTTAACACTCAAATCTTCGATTATTCTAACAAACAATAATGTCTGAATTGCACGATACAATACGCTATTAAATTCCCGACAAATTTTTGTGCACAAGCTTCGATTTAAAAAAAATTAAGGTAAAAAAAAAAATGAAAACGCAAAAAAATTGAAAATAAATAAAAAATAAAACAAAGATGCATAAAATTTTTGAAAAATAAATATCGATTAATTTTTTTTTAATTAGAAAAGAGAAAGTAAAGAAGAGTCTTTATACCCGTGGAATTTCTTTCCTGAATCGTTCCAAGTTTAATAAGTGGCGAGTCATGTTGTTCATCATAGCGTGAATATCGATGATTCACTGAGCTATTGAGGAATGCGAGCTTTTCACGCGTCTCATCGTTAACTCCTGTCGGGTTTTGGAATAAAAGATCTCGTACCATCGCTACTTGTTGTTCCTGGAATATTTAGAACAAACCGACATGAATATTTGTAGTTATTTAAAAATTGACTTAAAATCTTACGAGTAAGGCCTTTTCTTTCTTGATTCTTTCTCTTTCTTCCAATCCATCACGTGTCATACTCAGCGAGTGCTTATTCTTCATTTCTAACTGATTAATAGTAGCTTTAGCATGGGCCAATTCTCTTTGTAAGCGCTGAGCCTCCAATTCGGCCGCCAACCACCGTTTGCGACATTCTTCTTGGAATTTGGCAAACCTGAAAAACTCTACAAAAACGACAATTTTTCTAACAGTTGGTTAAGGTTTCAAGAAAACGTTTAAACGTCTTACCTTTGTCATAGTTAGGGATAATATGCTCGTGGTACCGACACAAATCATCAAACATTGCCGTTAAGGAAAGCTGCGCTGAGGAAGCCATGGCGTTTTAGCTTAAAAAAGCAAATTTCCAAGCTAAATGACTACAGGAGTCACTGCAAACTAAAAAGAAAGTATTTTCTAATTGATGGACACATTCCCAACTTGGCTAGTAAAAAAGGCAGAGTGTCAGGCACCGAAAGTTTGGAAGACAAAAAAAAAACTGACAGCTTCCCAACGACAGAACGTTGTCTGCTTGTTTTCCGCGCTGGGAGAGAACGGCTGGAAGTTTGAATTTTGGCCCCGCCTGGTATGGGTGACGTCATCCAGACAGAGTTTGTCTAGGCAAATGGTTGCACCCGCTTTCAAACCGCTGAAACGCGGGAACGGCTGTAGGTCAATGGATTGCTTTGGTATTTGATAAATTTTACTCTCACTATTTTATTAATGCTGAAAACCTGTTTGCATGTAATATACTGTTTACATTCTTCTCACCACTGCGCAGAAACTATAACAAAACTTGTGACATTTTAGAACTTTTCCGCTTTCACCAGTGGCGTCGTGCACTTCAAAAATTTGGGGGGGGGGGGCCCGATTTTGCATTTCTTGTAAAAAGGTGCTACTTTTTTTTCAGGTTTACAAATTTTGAAAAAGGGTGATACCTTTTTTTTCAGGATGGCAAAAAATTTTGGGGGGCCCGGGCCCCCCCCGGCCCCATATGGCACGACGCCTCTGGCTTTCACCGTGCAACAAATGCTCATGGTGAAAGTTGGATTTACGTAAACCGCGGTTCATAATTCGAAGCAAAAAAGGCGATACAAGAAACCTTTCGAAAGCCTAGTAGGCCAGCTCTGAGAAAGATCAGCTTAGTGTTACGCAAACTGTGTTTGTGTGGCTGAACGTCTTTGTTTGTGAAAAACTTCCTTGAAAATGTCTTCAGACCAGGTAAGATGATATTGTCAATATTGTAAGATGATGTATTAAGAGAAATTACTTCCACTAGTCCAGAAACCAAGGGTGCGGGGGGGGGGGGGCAAAAAGGGAAACTACGCTAAAAAATGAAACAATGAACAACTACTGGCGTGACATTACTCCCGGCCCACTTTCGAACGCCCCGTTCGACTTACAACTATCGACCTGGGCCTTTAAGGAAATTAATGTCAGCCGTAACTTAAGCATGGTTATGAAAACTGAACAATGGGCATGCAAACAGAGTTACACAAACAAGATAAGGTTAGCCGGTGTTAGTAGGGGATAAAAATTATAGAACGCAACGCAGATTGCCATAACAAACCCTGTCAACAGTGGTAGCGCCTTACAACCGGTTTTTTTAATAGATTCTTAAAGCTCAGTCTAGACAGGTTATTCACCGACCCTTTTGTTTGCTTTGCACCTTCTCCATCGTTTCCCTTACTATCTCGAACGTTTTTCTCAGCCGGTTAGCGACCTCAGTTGCCGGGCTGGTTGGCTCAGAATCTTCTTGCATAACATCAGGAATAGATCCCAGTGCTACATCAATCGGTAGTTTTGGTTCTCTCCTGTACAAAATAAAGAACGGAGAATACCCGGTAGACTCCTGCCTCAAAGTATGGTAGGCGAAAGTCACGGCATCTAAACTAACGTCCCGATCCCGGTGATGGCTGCTTACGTACATGGAAAGCATGTCCGGAAGTGTGTGGTTCAGCCTTTCAGATAAGCCATTACATTGCGGGTGATACGCAGTTGTCGTAGTGTGATTAGTCTGTAAGGCCCTGAATAAGTATTCCGTAAACTCTGCCGTTAAGCAAGTTCCCCTGTCGCTCAGAATTGTTTCCGGAGCACCGTGCCTTAGCACCACTTGCTGCACGAAAAACTTCGATACCCCATCTGCGGAAGCGCTTGGGACAGTTCGGGTTTCTGCCCACATTGTGAGGTAATCAACAGCTACTATAATGTATTTGTTCCCCGCGGCGGTCTCTGGGAATACACCATGGAGATTAATTTGATTTTCTCAAATGGTCGCTCGACTTTTACAGGTATCATTAACCCTTTCTTCTTCGAAGCTTCACCCTTTTTTGTTCGACAATCCTCACAAGAAAGCACATCGTTGGACACGTCGCGCGTAATTTTGGGCCAAGAAGTATCTCTTGGAGACTTTGACCCACGTGCGTTTCAAGCCAAGGTGACCAGCTGTACGTCATCATGACAAGCGTACAATACGTCATGTTTTAGGGGTGCCGGTATACACAACCGATGGCGCTTTTGTCCATTCCTAACATTTACTCTAAAAAGCTTACCGTCATGCAAAGTGTACGGACTCACCTTTCGACGGTCTACGGCACTGGGATTTACATATTCTAGAATCCCGATAATCCTTGACCACCTGGGGTCATTTCGTATTTCATTTCTTACATCTTTAACTAGGTGGTCAGTAAGACCGACCGCGAAAACTACTGGCCCGTGTTCATCTTCACCCTCCGCTACTGGGGGTTCAACGGGATTACGTGATAATGCGTCAGCGTCACTGTGTACTCTTCCGCTCCTGTGAAATATCTGGAACTCGTATTCCATTAAAGACAGCGCCCATCTAGCAAGTCGTCCTGACGGCTCCTTCTTAGTCATCAACCAACATAACGCGTGGTGATCGGTGACCACTCTAAATGGTTCACCCCAGATAAAAGACCTGAATTTCTTTACAGCCCAAATGAGGGCAAGACATTCCTTTTCAGTCGTCGAGTAATTTCGCTCACTTTTGTTCATAAGTCTACTGGCATAGGCAATTACTCGTTCAGTTCCGTCCTGTTTTTGTACCAGCACGGCTCCTTTACCGAAATCGCTTGCATCTGGGTGTATCTCGAATTCTCCTTTGAGAACAGGGTGGGCCAAAATGGAGGGTTTGCTTTAAGTCCTCGAATGCCCTCTGTTGGTCCAAACCCCAAACGAACGGGACGTTGTTCTTGGTAAGCCGAAACAGTGGCTCAGCTCTTGATGAAAAGTCCTTAACAAATGTCCAGTAATGCGAGCAGAGACTAGAGAAGCTACGAACGTCTGTCAGGTTTTTGGGGACCGGAAATTTTTTCACGGCATTAACCTTGTCTCCTTCAGGCCGAATACCTTCAGGATTGATCACGTGACCGAGCACAGTTACGGTCTCGCAGACAAAATGGCATTTGCTCGGTTTTAATCCAGTCTCTTTTAGACTGGTCAGTACGGAGTTTATATCAGATAAATGCTGCTCAGAAGTTTTGGAGAAGATCACGACATAGTCCAGGTAAACGAGGCAAATCTGCCACTTACGGCATGCTAGGATGACATCCATCATCTTTTGAAACTTCGCAGGAGCGTTACATAACCCGATTGGCATCTTCCTAAATTGGTAGAGGCCATCCGGTGGGACCTAACCGCCTGCTGACGTACGATTCCCGCGCTAGACGAGACCCCTTTGTCTGTACTATGGCGCATGCTAGGTACTACTCTACCGTTTACACTGGCTTCGCTCCGGCAGTTGCGTGCAATATGTCCTGACCTTATACATTTAAAGCAACTTAGAGCACCTTCGTGCGTCCTAAAACTAAAGGGAGGATAACGGCCAACCTTACCTTGTGAGCTTCGAAGGTCGCTCCTCAGCTGCTGGAGTCCCTCGTTGAGCGCGTTCGTCAAATATCACATCATGTCCCTCAGATTGTCGCGGCTGCACGTCGTGGTGGCAAGCTCGGCACCAGCTACAGTGGCACACCTCTCCGAATTCCGAGACACAGAAGTCCACCATGACTGTGATGCCCGTGCCCTCTCCTGTCCGGCTTCTAGCTTCTTCGCTGCTTCGACAAATTCCTCACTGGTAGCGATATCACGCTGAGCCAGTACTTCAACGAGGCTCGGTCTCAAGCCGCGGAACAAATGGTCCAGCTTTTGTGCATCCGACATGTTGGGGTCGACGTCAAAGCACAACTGTAGCACTTCCATACAATACGAGTTAACGTCTCTTCGGGCCTCTGAACACGCATTTGCAGCTCCATAAGCTTTTTGTATGCCCTGGCTTTCGGTACAAAAGCCTTTTCGAATGCCAACCGAAGTTCCGTCCAATTTGGCACTTTTCTGCCCTGGTTTTGAAATTCTTTTCGAAACCGTGTTGACGCCACACCCTCCAGGCTTGCTCCGAAGAACCTTGCCTTGTCATCTTCAGACCACTCGTTAAAGTCCGTGGCCTCTTCGTAGTCATATAGAAACGTAACGGCGTCAGAGTCAGTACTCCCATCGAAACGGGGAATTGGTGTCGCTTTTCTTAGTGGTCCTCTTTCGAAGAAATCGAAACGGTCCCAGAGGACAGTACGGCACCCTCTTGGGCCATTTGAAATTGGATTATGGAAGGCACTACACTACAATCAAACAACAGGGGTAGAGATAAGCCGCGAACACGTCGGCTTTGTTGAAGGTGGCTAGATACCGACCCGTCTTCGGATGGGTTGCTACGCTGATCACGCTCTTTACTCATTAAGAGCTACGAGCAACTCACTCAAGTTTGTTTCTACGCACAAGCACAATGATGGCAAAATCAGGGTTGTTACCCCGCATCTCCACCAAAATGTCACGTCACTAACTAACACATGGATGTGTTTTACCAGTGGCGGCGCCAGGGGTTGCCCCGACAGATATTCGGTTTCCCCGACGGGGTGTCCATTGACAAAAGAACATGTCGCGAACGTCAATTTCAGAAAATACGAACAAAAATCGATTAACAATTAAAAAATTAGTCTTTTAACTCATAACCAATAAAGAATTACTAAAAATAGGCATGGCCGCATGGGACAATTTTTGCAAGAAATTTCCATTTTTTCGTGAGAAGTTACCATAAAAACCCGATGGCCTAAGAGAAATTCGCTGAAGTTTTCTTGAATATTTTTATCAACGTGTCAAAAAGTACCTGGGATAAACAGAACAAACAACATCCATAAAGTTAAATACAAGAAAAAGTTACGATAAAAGTATTCGACATCGTGGGTATCGAGCTGCAAACGCATTAACAACNCAACGTGTCAAGAAGTACCTGGGATGAACAGAACAAACAACATCCATAAAGTTAAATACAAGAAAAAGTTACGATAAAAGTATTCGACATCGTGGGTATCGAGCTGCAAACACATTAACAACATCGTTTAGATCCAAGAGAAGCAGAACGGGATTTGTGCACCCCGAGTATCATGAGATTATTCAGGCGGTCATTGCTCATCGTTGTCCTCAGATGATTCTTGATGATCCTAAGAGTGCTGAAACTCCTTTCACATTCGCAAGTCGACACAGGAAGCGTGCATGCAATAGTAAGAATACGGTCAAGCTGAATGCATCCTTCAGTCGTCGAATGTATTGTTGAAACTGTATTAGGGACGCTGGGCTATCGTCTTCTCCTTTTCGGGCAAGGAGCCGCTTGCAGTTCTCAATCTCGATGGCTAACCCGTCTGCAGGGTGAGGCAGGGGCGGCGGAGCCATGGGGGCAGTGGGGGCAGATGCCCCCATGAAAATGCTGCCATGGGGCAGTTCCATACAAACTGCCCCCGTGAAAGTTTGGGAGGATTTTATCAAAGTTGTATGCTTTTGTGTTGTGTTTGTCAAGCGCCGAGTAGGTACAGTAGATACTTGTCCTATGTAATCGAAGTAAAGAATCGCGACTGACGCACTTGATGCTTTTGAACATACACAGAGAAGATTCTCGCCGACTTCATCTCAGTGAAGTGTGTAAGGAATTTGTGTCTCGCAATGCTGAGAGACGAAATGTGTTCGGCTCATTTGAGTGATTACTTACTCTACTGTTTGGCTGCTAATCGTTCATTTGAGGGCAGCCGATTTTGAATTAGGACGCCTATTAGCCATTCCGAAAAGTTTGTGTATTCATTAATTGCTTGCTTATACGTACGGTATATAGATGTTATAGATGTATCTCGTCTCATAGACCATTCCACCAGGGTGCAAAATAGGTAAGTGCATTTTTTTTACAGTTTTTTACGAATACATTACATATAAAGAAAAATAGGTAAAATATTTTTTGTGGTACCGCGCACCTAACCCCCACTCCTCGGTAGAAGGTATTGAACTGCCCCCCTGACGAAATTGTAGTTCCGCCGCCACTGGGGTGAGGAGGTGCTATTCACAATGCAGCTCAGAAACAAGCAAGCTAGTGACTGTTTCTGTCTCCACTGCCCAATCACCAGCTTTTGCTGACTTCAACCAAACAGATTGTTAGGTATATAGGTATCAGGATATTTTACATGAACTTGAGGGAGGGTATCTGTTGACTCCAAAAGTTCTACACAGTGTATGGATGTGTGGGAATGAATTGGTCTAATCTTCGATACAGTCAGCAAATCTCTCTCTATGCAGATACTCATTTATAGGTCTCCCCGACACCCATTTTTGGCCTTCCCCGACGGGGTTCAGCAATTCCCCGACGTGGTGTGTATGGACACCACGGCCCCCCCCCCCTGGCGCCGCCCCTGTCAGAGTAACGCTCTCAAATGCGTTTTACCTTCTCTTTCTTGAGTTAGAATTATAAGAATCCTAATTTTGAACAAAATGAAGCAAAAAAAGTAAGTTTATACAAGTCATAACAATGTAATACACTCTCAAAATGTATTTGCGTTTAAGTTTGAGCATCAAAGCAAAGCACAGTGGTGCCATCTATTTTCAGATTCAATCAACTTGCTAACTTCACACACAAAGAAATTGTTAACTCACCGGTTTTCCCTCCTTAACTCTGTTTCTAAGTGTACTTACACACAGTTTTTCGTTCTGCAGAGTCTATTTCGTCACGTTTCAGTTTCACATTCAAAAAATCAGTTTAATCCATGTAAAAAAAAACATTTCATTGATTGCATACATGTGCACCTTATTCCCACTGGGGAACCATGGGGTTTGTATTACCTTTCAGGCAAGGTGAAATTTGTGTTGCAAAAATCAGTAGCGAGAGTAAAAATTTAATTCGTTCCCAATTTTTTCTGTCAAGACGTGTATGTGTTGCAGGCCCGGGACAACGGCGAGGTTGGAGCTCGGTAGAATCGCTTCTTATTCGGCAGTGCAAGTGCCTCAGGGTCATTGCTGGCTTCCATCCGAGGGACTATCCGTTTCCTCCCATAGGTCCCTGGAGTGTTTTCGGGCTTGGCCGATCAAAGTTGGCCTCTATTTCTTTGCCTTAGCTACCCAAAGCGGTCCCACAGGATCTGTGTCAATTCCGAAACCGTCCTGGGGAAAACCCCTTTTGCAAACCTTTCGGTGCTACGATCACCGAAGTAAAAAAAAAGAAGAAAAAAATATAAAGAAAAAACACCGGCTGCGGAGCTGTTGTTGTCGAAGCTGCAACAACATCTTTAAGCGAATCAATTGCGAAATTTCGTCACTCTTGTGTGCCTAATCCGTTTCAAGATCACTGCCCTTGAAAAAAGAAAGAGAATTCGGGAATTTGTAGCACTAAAGTTCGTTTCAGTGAATAAATCATGAATTCGAGCCTAAGGATATTGTTAAACAAGGAAAAAAGCGATTGGGCTTAATTTCTGGGTAAGCTACCTTGTTTTGCATCTAGTTTACCAGTTCTTTGTATTATTTACGGGAACTTTCTCAAGACTTGAAGCTTGTTGGTTGAGGTCTTTAAAAGATGTACCGTGTTGCAAGGCAAGAGACGAAAGTTTTAATAAGAAAAACAACAACTTGTTGAGTTGTTTCAGTTGCTCGCTTATGCGAGTAAAACCCAAGTTTTCGGAGAGAGGGAAAGTATAACAATGTATCCTATAAAACAGAAGCTGAGACGGATTAACGCAGTCTTTTATTTTAAACATGTCATTTATTTATTCACAACACAGCTAATTAAGCTGCGAGCTCTTCACCAGCTAGCAGTATGGTTCCCACATACTCAACTTTATCTTCTCTCTCCCACACATACATTCCCCCACCTGGGTTTTCATGCTGAAATGATAACACAAACGATCTCAAAGCCAACTTTGGTGGCAGTTTTTGCTATGACGTTGGCTTCGTTCTTGTTTTTTTCTCTTTGTTCGCTATCATGTAAGTCATTTTGGTGAATATATTCAAGGATCTTTGAAATAACAAAGATTTAAACACAAAAACAGGGTTAGGGAGTGATTGTCAACTTCGGGGGGCAGAAAACGCATTATGACGCTATAGGACGCCACGTGGTCGTAGCGGTGATGCTACTGTCGATACGGCGTGGAGAGTTTACAATGGAGAAATAAAACATTTTTTTGGAGGGGAGAGAATAGTTTTTCATGAAAACAGTGGCTACTAACAGGGCGGTAAATAATGCATGTGTATTATCCGGTGTGGTGTTAACCGCTCCCCGGGAGCACTTCAACCCTGGCGGAGTGTAGCTCTTTTAGCCCCACTAAAGCTGCCGCTGCTTCAAGTAATAATCGTAATTGTGTCGAGTTTAATTAAAACTTGGGACGTAAGGTAGCTCATTTGCCCTTCAACATTGGGAGCGTCTTCATCCTCGAGCGGCCCTCAGTCGCTCTTTCATTGACTCGGGCTCTTTTTTAAAACCAACCCTTCTTCCCCGTCCAAATGAAAACTCGTTTGCCTTTAAATGAGCTGCGAGGGGTTGCGTTCTTTCTCTAACCTAGCTCACCCAAAACTTTTACTCTACGCCTTTTTGTCTAAAAAAACCTTCTTTTGCCTTCCTGATTTCCTTTGCTAGGCAACATTACTTCAAGTAGTTGAATTTATAGAGTAGTTTCGTATCACAGAGCTGCTCCTTTTATAAGCTAAAGCCCGTGGAATTACTTCCGCCCAAGCGATTTCCTTAAGAAAAGTGCCAGTTCATGTTTTTTTGAGAAGGCCATCAGATTAGCCCACTGTTCTCCTTCTTGTGGAACTTTAAAGCCTTGTGAGTGGAAGATTCATACCCCAAAAAGGAGCTCAATCATCTATTTTTCACGTATTTGCATTGTTAATTTTTTTCCTAAGAAATTTTGACGTTTTAAATTAAAACCGTTCGTTGTTCTTCCCAAACATATGTACACTTGACTAGCGAGGGCTAACATACCTCGACGTGCATGTTTGCACCCAACCTGGGTTAATAAATCTACCCTTGTGTAAGCGCTGCTTAGCGGTCATACGTCAACATGACGCTCCATTCTGTTTTACCTGACGTTTCCACCGACACGTCAACATTTTACTATTAAAATTTACTTTATATAATAGTTATTGCGCGCTAACCATGGTTAGCTGGTGGAAACGTAGGTAAACGAAGTGGGCAATTACCCTCAAGTTAACTAAGCTTTCTTGTAGGCGGGGCTTGGAAATACTAGCAGACGGATTTACGGATTCATTCTTTCCCTACCATCTAAGGCAGCCTATTGGTATCGATATCGAAATTCTGACTACGCGATATCAATCACAAACCGTTGTTGATGCCGCGCGGAAGCAGAAAGTGAATTAAAGCTCGTTTTAACCTCAGAATGGTGGTGTTTTCGCCATTAAAAGCCCCAGGAAGTGTGACCACAACACAGCATTGGGTAATTATAGTACTCTGATGTGTTCTTTGTTGGACAATTCTCGTTTTAACTCCTTTTTTTGTTAATATTTGCAGGACCAGGACTCGCGGTTTCCGGGAAGGAAAGGTAGCAAATAAACCTTGAATTCTATCCCCCTTAGAATAACGTTGTGCTAACCAAGTGTCACCACGTTGGTTGACAAGCTAATCTCCGGTGTTGGTTATCCAAGTCCTCAGCAATGTGTGCGTGTCACTTACTTTGGCTTGCAACTTCACGTAAAAGGAATTTTAGGGGGGGGGTTAAGGTGGTCAGAAGCGTTACATTATCGAGTCCTTCACTTGTCACTTAGGCTTGCTTGATTCCAATCCGTGGGAGACAAGCGCAATTTTCAGTCTCATTCACACTTTTCTTCATTTACAGTCTTTTTTTTTTTCCGTTTTTCTTCTTTGTTGTTTCGGTCTATGGAAGCAGAATGGAGGAAAACAAGAGCACGAGAATCAAGGAAAAAAGGCAGAAATTGAATCTCGGGTGGTAATAGCTAGGACCACTGGCACTCCGACTCTGAGATTGGTTTGGCATGCCAAACGAAGCAGTACGATTCCGCAAGGGGGAGCTCACTTCCGGTTTCCGGGCAGAACGCTCACTGTTATCTGTAGCAATTAAAAGAAAACAGTCGTTATGAATAGACCATTAATATTCAATTTGGGGCAGGTCAGCACATACATTCGTCAGCAGATTTTTTATGGGTGAAGAAGTGATCGTAAATCTTGGGTCTGAGTCCTAATTGCGGTGGATTCGAACAGTTTCCGAGAAATCAAGAATCAGTTCTGGGATTTATTGCGTCTTTTTTTTTACGTGACATAGATTTCAACCGTAAAAATAGTGTGGGGATTTTTCAGATTTGGTTAAATTATTTTCGTTTCATGGAATAGAGTGTATTTCAGGATATTATTCACTGTAGCCTTTCTTGTGAAACTACTGCCAAGGCCGAAACGGTGGAGCCAAAATCTTTTACAAAAGACTATTTAGCTATTAATGTATCGCTCCGAAGTTCCAAAAACCTGAAATAATCTCGTAAAAGAAAAGTTAGCGTAAGATCTTGAGACCTTGAGATCTTGAGATCTAGCGTAAGTTGTGTAACCGAAGCAGTTGTGTTCTAGATCACAAGCACACAATTGTGAACTCAACGTATCTCAACTTCTAACAATCAAAATCAACAACACTAAACATTTGCATATTATTTGTTTCAGTATACTTAATTCTTTAGTGATTCTGGGTTTTTGGAAGGTTTGGAGATTCGATTTTGGTGTTTTGTTTTAAAAAAGCTTTTTCAGGTTAAAAAGGAAAATTAAAGTAGATTTTTTCTCTGCTAATCACGGAAAATGGTCTTCCATATTGCCATGATTGGACATGCTTGCCTTGTAGCAGTTTATGCGCCACCTATGTGTCTTAAACTAGCATGAGGAAGGGTAAATAGTGTGTGAAAACCTACTGCAACGCGCAATAATGTTAGTCGAAATTCTCTAGTAGTGTCATTTTACATATTTACAAGCTTATTGTGGCTTGAACAAACACCCATTGCTTAAGTGAAACACGAATGACAGCTTCACACAATGCTGGGTGAAATTCAGTACCGAACAGTGAGTGTCAAAACCAACTGTACTCTACTATTTCAGAGAACATTAGACACTACACTGTTTTCTGAAATAGTAAAACGACTTTTTGGAGAGTTAATAATGAAACTTACCTTAACAAGTTTCCTAAATCTCCGTAAGAAATTTTTTTTTCGTAATATTATGCTAGTATTGTATTTCTAGCAATAAAGATCCTTATTAAATAATAAATAATAATAAATAAAGATCATTATGAGTACGAAAGTATTAAGGTAATTATAGTGCACTAAGTTCGTTAAACTGCGTAATGAGAATCGTGAAGTTATCTTGCGATCGCTGTCGCCTTAGTGGGTCTAATTTGCAATTGCGAGATTTGTGCTGATGTGTCTATCGTTGTGGACGTATGTAAGTGGAAAATGAAGCTAAGGGTGAGTTTGAGGGTTAAAGCGAGAAGAGTTGAGTGGAAAAGACCAACAGTTGACGCGGTAATGGTAAACTTGATGAGGTTTCCACTGTTCTGCGTCGCTTTAATCGTTATTGGAAACCTTACACATTAGCTTCTTCACTTGGCACCACGTCACATACGTTCCCTTCACCCACCCGGTGGGGGTGTCTACCTCAAAGTACACACAACCCACTCCCCACAGATGCTTTTCCATCCACCTTACCAAACTCCTTTTGACATCCCTTGGAATTCCAATCTAAGAGTCACCTTATACAAGACATGATGAATCTCTTTGACTCTCTAAATCTCATTAACGCACTAAAAAGAACTCCTGTCAAAACTTGAGTCTCCCCGTCCCTTGCCAAGTGTTTCCACCGAGGTAAAGCAACTCGAGCAATGAAAGTACGGTATGAGCTCTTTTACTATGCATGAAACCCGAAAGCCATATTTTGGCAATTTTTAAAAAATTCAATTTTGAAGAAAAAATGCTGTAAGCTCAGGTGCGATTGCAATTCCACGTGTAGTCACCAAGAAAAAATTAAAATAAAAGGGGTAAAAAAATGGAGAACTAAAAATTGGAGACAAATGGGTAAGGAAAGGGTTAGAAAAGTGACACAGATGTTTCTCATGACCATTTCCCGTAACTGAAGCGTTCGCTCTTCCGCCAGTTGGTCTCTCGTTTGTTCATGCATAAGCTTTGAGGGGTTGGGCGGTCTAATTATTCCCGTCGGGGACGTTTTGCTTTCTCGTCGTCTTCTGTATGGTTAATTATGTAGCGAAACTTGCTCATCTCACAGGTGCGTTAACTATTATTTCAACCAAGTTATAACGTACTGGAGACTAGTGCAGTACATTACCGAAAACTGGCAAACGTTTCACATACGGAGTTTTGAAAACATGAAGATATATACCTGGAATCGTGGCACGGGAAAGCTTATCCGCTTCGCTTCGTTGATGCTGACCGTCTTCTATCAAAGCTCGCTCTGTTTTAAAAACAAGAAACATAAATACGCACAAATTGGTGATTCATTACAGAAAATTTTGAAATAACGCCAGAGAAAAGTATATGAAAGTCATTTTGGTAATTAAATTTAAATATATCGTATAACTCTTAGTTTTGTCAACATGTCAGCAGGGAAGATTACTTAACACGTTGGGAAGTTGAGAAAAGCGAATTCATATTTTTAGAGCTAGCAAAGATTTTTTTTAGGAATTTCCGGTGCGGAAAATCGAGGGAGAATTAATTTTTCGCATTACGTGAGTTGTGAGAAATTCTCGCAGTCTCTGTTAGTTATCTTTGCTAACGAAGAAAAAATGGTTAAATTTGTTGACAAAATAGGGAGTTTCCATAATCGGTTTTGGAGATCTTAAAACTGGACATATAGTGTCAGTTCAGTGAATTTTTCAAGGTTTTTAAGTTGCATTTGTAGGAAACAAGAAGTGGACTTTTTCAAGAACAACTGATAGTATTTTTCCGTTTTGTACCAATTTTTCCATAATTTTTCGTAGCTTATAAGTTTTTTTTACGTCTATAAAAATTAGAGGAAATGTCAGGAATATTTTGTGTAATTTAAAAAAATCTAACATTCTTGAGTTATCACTTGAGTAGTGTTTTCTTTCATATATTAATAGAATTTTTAATGAGCATGATGTGCAATATTATAGTGCGTTAAAATGGTAATGTTTTCCTTGTTGAATGTATTTTTTATTTCCTTAACATGACCCAGTTTGTTAGCGAAATTTACTAGCATTCGTAAGATTTAAGAAACTTGGAGAGTTAGACGGGATTTTGTGGTCAAATATTGACAGAATAATTTGGTTGGGGGGCTGATTTTGGGGTAATTCTTGGCGGCAGGGTGGGTTGGGTTATATGGGTGTGGTTTGAATGTTAAGATAATCGTTTCTTACCTGCCCCGCGGGTAATATCCATGAAAGCTGGAACTGGTTTCGGCGTATTGATTTTGATTTCTAGAAAAGTGGGAAGGGAAAACAGATTGAGATGTTGTGTGTCAGCTTTGAGTCGAGTGGATTCCGGCAAAAAGGGGTTGAGCGAAAGGACTTTCTCCAAGGGAAGCGCACACATCTATACAGTACATACATACGAGAGGAACTCGTATAGCTGTGCTACAGTGGCATGCAAAGCTATCTCGTGTTGATTCAGGCTTATTGAAAAGGGAGAAGAGCGTGTAGAGAGGCGAGGAGAGAGGACGACGGTAAAAGCACAAGCAAGCGGATGTATATTACTGCAGCATTGTTACCGTAAAGTCGTATAGTGCCTTCAGCTTTGCCCAAGGAATTGGAGGAAATGCAAGTGTAAGTCCCCACGTCATCCGCATTGAAGTCTCGAATGATGAGGCTCATGAGGACTTTGTAAGAGACCCGCTCCTCTTCCAGTTGATATTTCTTCCTAGAACGGCAACAAGCACGAAAACACGAAATGGTTACGTAAAGTTGCCAAGCAATTAGGGAAGAGAAGATTTTCCCCGAAGTTGAAAAACAAATTAAAAAACAATGTCAAGACGAAGGAAAGACAGTTTGAAATAGTTGCAATGGTTGATCATGTATTAATGCGTAAAAAAAGGTTTGGAATTAATTAGAAAATAATTATTGTTTTTAATGACGAACTCAAAGATAAAATCTATAAATAGTGTGCTAACATTACCTTTCCAATACAATTCAATAGAAAATATTTGTACCTGGAACTTAATGACACAAGGCAATATACGAAAGCCTACTGTGTTCTGGATTGAATCCGAAAGAAAACATTTTGTTATGTTATCATTTATAGAAAAATTAGTTGAAGGTAAACTCGATGTCCAAGTACAGTTTTTTACTCCAAAATTCGTTAAATATTTCTTTGTTACCCAACAGTGAAATCTCTTAACCGTCCACCGTACAGTTAAAATTGATTGTTGTTAAGAATTAAATCACGTGCGCCCAGCCCGTAAGATTCATTCCCATTTTGACCTCCTTGCGAACCAGACCAGTTTTTTAAGTTGAAGATTCATTGTTGTAAAGCTAAAGTGAATCCCTAAAAGTAAGTGAGATTGCCTACTATTCGTTACTTAATTTTAGAAGCATAGCACCCTTACGTCATTAGCAACAATTTTTCCAGCTTCATTTGATCTGGAACACACATATTGGATTAAATTAATAGATTTATCTGAAATCCAACCCAGACTCGACACTTGCACTCAACGACTGAAGAAATAGTTGTTCAACATCCATTCCTATATTGCTTTATATTTCAGAGTTAGGAAGGATGTGACGTGATGAATGACTGTCAGGGTCTAGATATCCTGAATGTGTAAAACAATGTAGAATCGTAGTTCTACATAGTGATTTCCCTTTTTGTGACGTTGGAATCTTCGGTGAACCCTTGAACAAGAATCTAATCATGGTTGTGTAATTGGATCAAGTCTCTTATTCTCAGGAGCTGCGGCATTCCATTCAACTTTTTGTTGCTTAGGTTTCAGATTTCTTGCTCTGAACTTTTTTTTTTATAAATGTTGCTATATATATCTCGTTGGTACAATACTGTAGTTCGATAATAGTAGCTTTAATGAAGAAAAAGTACCGTTGCCTTTTCTGTGTGGTGAAATTTATTGAGTTTCGTTAGCAAAAAAGGGAGTTGTGTTCTGAATGGGAATATCAAGCTTATTTTTCCCTTCAGACCCTAACAAAAATATTGAAAGAGCTTGAAAAATAAGCGCATGAATGAATTTCTTGACAATTCTTTTGACATCCAAACAACTGCTCTTTTTAGCAGAGCGAGAAAGCGAGGACTTATGAGCCAAAAGTTAATCTTTTCATCCGTTAACTGCACCAGCGGTGGATTTTATCGTTTTTGCCGCGAAGCAATATATCACGGATTGCTTAGAGGTTTCCGTAAACTTATAAAAGTCGGAAAGGAAAAGCTTCTTTGGAGTTCGTTTCTTGTCGTTGTTTTTCGGGACATTCGAATTTTTAAATTTTTGTCACTGTTTTCAAGGGCATGCGTGCCTTCACTGGAATTACTTCATAAATCTTAACGACATCTTAAACAGATGTTTATTCCAACGAGCACTCGATTTATTGATTTTTAACATCTTTTAACAATTTGTTCCATTTAATGAAACAATTCTAGTAAAAGTTCTGAAAAAGCCGAATTTAACCAATTCAAATTTATGTGCATTTTTTAAAGCAGATAAATTCTTGACGGATTCTTCTAAAATTATCAGAACAAGAAGAATTATTTTTATTATTTATTTTTTTGCATTTTTTTCTACTTAAAATAGGAAAAGAAGGTAGTAAGAAAGTTAAAAGTAGTTGAAAGTCTAGTGACAGAAATGCCGTCGAGGAAGTGAAAACTATTGGAGAATTAACGAGGTGATTGAGATGAGAAAGTTTGATTACCCCTGTAGCAGCATTTCTTCTTGGCGCCCTCTTTGCCAGTAATTAACAGCCGGTGGATACGCTTCGACGTGGCATTGCATCTTGATCTCGCTTCCGGTCGGCGCTCCTAGCAACTGAGTTTCCACTTTGACAGAAGGCTCGACTGGATTTTAGGAGGGTGGGTGGGTGTGAGAGAAAGAGACACGTTTGAGAAAATGGCTAGCATTCCAAAGAAAGACACTCAGAACCAAAAGAGCATCCAGAAAGCTTGTAGCTGCAAAATTACACCAATTTGAGGTAAGATTAATAAATTGTGGCAATTCTTAGCGTCATTACGAACTCTTAGAAAATGGGGGGGATCCTCAATCTGTCTGTAGTAAAATCTACCCGTGCATAACCACAAAGGGCTTTCTTGCATGAGTGCAAAGCAATTTGTTCATTTAGCCCTGCCCAAGGAAATTCTTGAAGGGGAGGAAGAAGGGAGGACGATTCCTTTCGTCTCCTTTGTGTCGATTTGTATGAAAAGGCATTCCTTTTCCACTCGCTGGCTTTTACGAGAAAATTGGCTTTTAAAATCGAGAATCGCAATCATGCCAAGGGTGCCACCAAAAATGTGAGATGGCTAATCTGTCCCATTGGTAATAATTTTTGTGGGCTTGTAAAACCGACTTTTGTTGGAGAAAGCAAAGATGTAACGGGTACTTACAGTTGATATTGAGCGTCACGCGTTTGCTAACAGCAGGTGGGACATCGTTGGAGGCGATACACATGTAAGCGCCCATCAAACGACGATTCACACGGATTAAGCGCAATACTTCTCCACTGTAACTGTCCACTGAAATAAGAAAAAGGAAAATACGGTATGAGGTGAAACTAAAAGAATCAAGGCTTGTGTACACGAGGATAAACACACATGTCGCCTTATTAACAGCCCTAAACTTACTTAGTTCGCTATTTGTGTACGTAGTCTTAAGCTAGACTTTCGCGGTTTTGGAGAAACATTGACACGGCGTAATCAGGTAAATTAAGAAACGAAAACTTCGCAGTCTATTTTTTGTTTTAAAAAAGTCTCGCGTGTGATGAAGGTTTTGCTATCGTTCATAGTTTGCAAATTGAAGGCAGGTCGTCAATGCGTGTGCTTTTGAATGAGTAGCTCTGTGATATTTGCAATTTTTTAATCTGAGTATTGCAGTAATTACTGTAATTGCCGGCTAAAAACAGCTGTCTGAGACAAGTTTAGGTAGCATCGAAGATGTTTACTGAGGTATGATAGGTGAATTTTTCTCTTAGTGTGAGTTAATTGTCCCAAAGAAACAGCCTTTTCTACCTTCTGCTGGTTATCGTATCTGTTTAGCGAGTACTGCTAAATAGTACAGTAGGGATGATTCTAGATCAACTGCTCAGCGGAAGAAATTAACGTTTTCGCTAGAAATCTAGGCCTATTAAAGACAGGCTGCTTGATAAACGCAAGTTCTGGCCTGGGATCGAACTCGCGTCTCCCGGGCATGATGCGACGCTGATGACCACTGGTCCATGGAATGACATACTATTGTGTACAAATTATCCAAATAAAGCCCAATTGCTAAAAGGACAAAAACACGTACGAGTAAAACACTAACGCTGTCATGAATAGTATATCGTTAATTTGACACCTTAATCTGCTACGATATTTTACATCGCGCTGATTGAATTATTGACTCATGACCAAATACGGTTTTTTTTTTCTTTTCAGGACTCAAGAGAGAGCCTCATATTTCAAGTTGTATTGGATTTTTCCTGTTCCTAAAAATGCCAAGAGAGTGTATGTGGTGGGTTCTTCGTTTGCATTCAACTAGCTTTAGCTAAGTGGCACTCGCGGATTTTCCGAGGTGGGTAAAAGCTATTGAACTCGTAAAATTCTTTTAGTAGAAGAAGAAAGGGTTAGGAAAGGAGGTGTGGAAAGGGAAAGGGTAAAGGAAAAGGAAGTGAAGCCATAAATTGTGTGGAGGTTCTTGAGGCTGTTGTTTACCTTTGATACGTTCGCGGCTTGGATAACTCCATTCTGCAGTGGCAAGAGCAGCCGCGGGTGGTGGTTGTTCTTTGTGTACGAGCTGTTTCTCCTTTTCTCGATGAAAGACGGAACGAGGAAGCGCGTCGTAGTGCGAATGAGGTGCTTGTCGTTGAGATCGTTGGGCCGTATTATTTTTAGCGTTGCTGCCGCTGGCCAAACTCATAGCACCGGGGCTTTTACGAGCGGGCGAACCCCGAGCCGGTGAAGCAAAGCCGGTTGCGCTTTCCAACGGTCCCGGCAAAACGCTCCCGCCTCCGGGCCAAGGTTCAACTGCTGCTAGGCCCCCACTTGCACTCGAATGGTGCATGAAATGAGTGTTACTACTGCTACTCAGTCCATAGGGAGCGGTGTGGGAGAGTGCGCCATTGGATTTGAGGATAATTTTGTCTCCGTCTTCCCGTCGCCAAACAATGCGAGGGGCAGGGCGCCCACTCGCTCGACAAACTAATGTCGCATTGTCGCCTTCGTTTACCGTCACATCACTCGTACTCGCGTCGTCCAAGATGTCAGGAGGCACTGCAGGTTAAGTTTGACACAGACGTCAGCAAGAGATAAAAAAGAACCGGAGACAAAACAAAAAAAAAAATCTTGTTGTGAATGTCGAACATTCCTTTGCGTTCTTTTCTTATCTGCCTTTCTACTTCTCAAATAGTGCCGAACCTTTTTTGGAGCTCAAGACCCCTTCTCATACCGTACGCATGCCATAACCGCATTTCACGCGTCTTTGGTATCTTATGCAAGCGAACCCCGATGTAAGATAACACAAACCCTGATATAAAAGAAACTATGGAAATTTGTCTATTCGAAAAGCTGCTCATAAAAGAAATTAATTTATGTTTTTTATTTTTTTCTTCTAAATTATTCTAATTTCTTTAACGTATTTCGATGGTGTATATAAAAAACTTGTACAATTTACCCATACTTTCCTATATTTTTGTACCACTTTTTTTGTGGACACTTAATTCATGCAAGGATTTCCACCCATTTTTCGTTGCGAATTCTTTCCAGGAAAGCAGGTTCAAGACAACCCGTATGTGTGAGACATTGTGAGTGAAATAGTTGCTTACACCCGGGTTTTCTTACAATTAGTTCTTTTGTCACGGGACTTTAAAAAGCCCAAATTGAAATCGTGACAATTTGTTATAAAAAAAACACATAAATTGATTTTCGCTTTTCTAGCTACTAACACTGTAATCATGTAGCAACAGTGAAATTTAGTAAGGGTTTTAAATACTATAAATGTGTATAAATATGTAATAAGTGCTCTAAAAATAGTAAATAGTTTAGTAATGTAGTAAATACTAAATGTAGTAAGTACTAAATGTTTTAAATAGAACAATGAAATTTAGTAAATAGCCATTATCTATGCTTACGATGTTAGAAAAAAGTACGCAATAAAGGTAGTTAATTTCGTTATAAAATGGTTCGTTACAACGAGATTAAACTGTACAGATTAATTTTACGATGTTATTGTTACTTTACCAGAAATATTACTTTCTGGAATTTAGCAGATTTTAGGTGTGTAAATAAAGTAGCACACTTTATGTTAAGCTTTTCAAATGTACCCGCTTTTTATTCTGATTATAGAAAAATTCCCAAAAATTTTCCAATAGTGACCAACTCACGTCTTGACATCATAATAATAATAATAATAATAATAATAATAACAATAATAATAATAATAATAATAATAATAATAATAATAATAATAATAATAATAATATAATAATAATAATAATAATAATAATAATAATAATAATAATAATAATAATAATAATAATAATAATAATATAAATAATAAATAATAAGTACATAAAAACGGCGCTGTCAGATCCCTAATTCTGAAACAATCAAAGCAATAACGAAAAGATAAACTACCTTGCACGTCAATGCAGCCAACTTGCTTTTTCATGACTGCAGTGTTAATTTGGCACACATAGCAAGCTCGGTCTGATTCTTTCACCGGTCTGAGGTGGAGATTCCAAGTTTTGGCACCGTCGTGACTTACTGACACCCGGCCGTTATGGGTGACAAGTCGGCGATGGAAGCTTAGGATTGTTTGGTCGTCGACTCGTAACCATCCCACCTGCAAGGGCGAAATTTATTTACAGCGGGTTTTCAGAATAGAAACAAAAAGACGCGACAAGCCAGAAAGACTCATAATTCATTAAAAAAGCTCACGGAACGGTTCTCCACTTTCATGCTAGCAAAATAGGAGTAGGCAAAGCGCCATAAGACCCATAAAGGGATGAAAGATAATGTAAAGAAGAAATATTACTTTGTAGTCGCCTAAGTGGTTGATGATGCACGACAAAATAGCCTCACGCCCAATTGGCACTGTAACGTTGCGGATCGGTTCAGCAAACTCGGGCTCCAACAAGATATCTGGAAAATTGAAACAAAAATTTACTATTATTTATTTTTGTTTTCTTATTTTTATTTTTTTTAAGCACAATGAAAGATGAAGCTAAATATTATACTTAAAGCTTCCTTTTCTTTCCTTGCCCTACGGGCAGAGACACAAGTTCATGATTGATGGAGTTACCCTCCCCCGGAAAAGGTTTTTAATTTCTTTTCTGCCGTCTTCCTTATCGCGGAACAGAAGCTTGTACATGCTTCAACAAATTGACATATGCTAATTTATCTGATTCTTGGTAGGCAGTGAAAAATTGAGAGCCGAAGCAGCTTGAGCAAAGTAATTTCTTTTTCTGGGGTCCCTCGTAGATGGAGGAGGAAATTCCTTTTTCAGAGGGTGTACGGGACCTGAATTGAACAAGCAGCGTCTTTGACACATACTTGACAAATTACTTCAGACACAGGGACTTTATTAAGGGAGAAATGTTTGCAAGTTTCCCGTTCCCTTCAGCCGGGCAACGTAAAGCGTCGATTATAGGAAAGATTGTCTGACTGATTACAGCACGTCACGTCCCTTAATTGTGTTTCTCCAAATTCTTTTCCTTTCCAATGCACACACAGCGCATTACTGCCAAAGAAGAAATATGTTTCGAAGTGTTGGAAGAGACCATGAAAACGTCTTCAAATGGTCCGTTAAGCAACGTTGAATGATGTTTTGCAATGGTTGCAGCATTTTTAAATTTTTAGGAAAAAATGGAAAACTTAAGAATTACTGCATTCTTGAAGAATTACTGCAAAGCTTAGACTTGCTAAACTTGTGAAGTTGCTTTGGTGTGCATTAGTTTTGTCGCAAATGTCCACTCATTTGCGAAAGAAATTTGATTGCGAAAGGATATAAAGAAAGGGAATTTCTTCAGGAGAAGAAATATAACTGTCAGTGCCACGGATAGCTACATCCGTTCGCGCAAGCTAATTCGCCACCCAACCCGGCTCTTTGAAAGGATTTACCCCCATCAGCTATGCATTGTAACACGGTGACGTCAGAAATTAGCTCCAAATAACGATGCAGCATTAGTACAATTTCTGCAGTGATTTGGTAATTTCTACGGTTTCACTGTAAAGTGTTAACCGCGATCTATTTCAACTGTAGAAAAAATGCTTAATAGCTAATAATGTTAATAGATCATTTAAATATTTAGTAATTAGGTTCAAAATTGCTGCAGTAATACGATTTAGAAGTGTGTTAGTTTGAATACAGGTACGATGAAGATTTACGTATATTTTTTTTACTCTATGTAGCGTTATATAGCGAGGAAAACGTGAAGGAAAGGGAACGTCTTCCAGGAATAAAATACTGCAGTGATACAGATAGCTCCAAGCTTGCGTCAGCTAATTCTGCAGCTAATGCAGTACAGTAAGCATCCCATAACAAGCTTTAGCGTATTGTTCAGTATTGTTGGATACATTCTTAATGAGGTAATGATATTAGCAGCTTTGCTGAAGCAGTGAACGTACCATTTCTGTTATTACTGCAGAGTATTACTGTTATATATTGTTATTCCTTAATTTCTACTTAAAGATCCTTCAACGCAAGAAATAAGTTCTCCGAACAATATTTGTGCAAAAAGGGCGATTTTGCAACATCTAATGACGAATGGATATTATTGCTGCAGTAATACTGGTCGGTGAAGGTAGAATTTCTTTTTCCGGTATTCTGGGAACTAATATGTAATAGAAGACAAAGAATTTGCTAGTAGATCAGAATGGGGTTTTGGATAAGACTTTTTCATACTGACATTTCTACCTCGCTATGTTTAAAGTTTAGGGCAGATTTACTGGAAAAGTTTGAATATTTTAGCTGTCTGGAAGATGGTTGGAGCTGTGAGTCGCATCCGATGGTCGATTTACCAGACGTAGGACGAAGCAAGTCTTCCGAGTACTTTACAATGAAAGAAGATTTAAATCCAAATCCTTATTACTGCCTGGGGAATATGTTGCCTCAGGGTACACGCAGTTTTTCATTGTCTCTTTTTAAACCCTTTTGTTTTATAGCAGTCCATCTTGATCGTTAAGGAAACCTGACAACTAACTGTTTTACGATGTGTTGTACAACCCATTTTCTCTCTTTTCCGAGTGCGTTAGTTAAAACTTGGTAAAAAATTAATATTCCAAATTACTGTGTCAGTAACTCAGAAGTGTTTTTTAAATTACCATAGCGTAACTACTTGAACTATTGTCATAAAAATATCAAATGTTATATTTTAAAGTTATATTATATATATAATAATACTAAATTTAATATATTAAAGGTTATTAATAAATTAAACATTTAGTACTAAATATTATGTATTTTGCTGTTAATCTTAAGTTTGGTACTTCAAATGCAGTAATGTCTCAAGTATAGTACTATTGATTCTTAATTGTGAAAAAATTTTATTATCAGTGTCGTAACATTGTTTCATGATATTCGTTATCGATTAAAATGTGCCGTGTCAATTCAAATCTCTGTAGGGACATAACATAAAACCGTAAAATTCGCGTTTGACAACATACGACGAGTTCTCGTTCTCTATTCTTTATGCATTTGACAATGTATTGACAATGGCAATGCATCTCAGTCGTATACAGTGGAGGAATTATGCGTTTTGTCCTTTCAATCTTGGGCTGAAGATCTAAATATTTCATCGTACACCATGACCGCTACCGATCTGAGCTTTCCGGTTCTCCTTAAAGCGCATAGTAACCGCTTTTTTATTTTTATTTCATTTTTTGGAAGATGGAAGGGTTGCAAACATTTTGCTTGACCTCTTGTAAAATGTCCATTGTAGTAGAATTCAGGATAACATCCAGTTGTTCCAAAATGGGAAAATCAGTAGAGAGAATTAATTTTTGCGAAATCCTCAGTAATTCTTGTAAAACTTTCCGTCTATGATTTTTCCGCTTTGAGCATTTTAAAAGATTTTCTAAACTTGTCGTCGAATCTTTGACAGCTTCCGAAATTTAATTGGATTTCTGCAACATTTCTTTGAATGTCTGCGATATTTGTTTGATTTTTTTTAGCATTAGTTTAAATTTCTGCAATATTCTATAAATTTCTTTAAAATATCCTTGAATTTCTTTAAGTTTCTGTGGATTTCTTCGAGAAATATCTTCGAGATTTCTTCAAACATTGCTGCGAAATATCCTAATAATCTCCCGAGTTTCATTTTAATTTTCTTTAAATATAATTCAAAGTTATCCAAAAATGATTTGAAATATTTTTTTTCAGCATTTTTTTAGAATTTTCTTGAACATTTCTTTGCAGTTTTAATACCTTTTGTTTAGCGGTGTCGCTAAGCAAAAAATTGCTTACTTAACAGAATTTAGTGGATAGTCTAATTCCAGTTAAATTCGTTCTTTTTCGAAAGTTTGCGCTCCCGAGTCGCAAGTTCGTCCAGCTTTTGAGCAAAGGGGAATTCCCCTCATCAGTGACTAACTTTGCCGTGAGTTTTGCACACAGACACATGGCGTATCACTGCTGTTATGCTGGTTCGCTTACGAGTACATGCTCTTAAACAAGTTCCTGGACTCTAATTTAAATTAATCGGCAACTACCTGCCAATTTCTTCCACTTAAGATAACCACCAAATTTGTGCGTTTTCAATTGTGATTGGAAATCTGAATCGCAAACTTAAGACCTAACATCCATGAAAGTTCAACAAATTATGATTACTATCACTTCAGTTATACTGGAAATAACTACAGCAATACTGGAAATAACTGCAGTAATACTTGAAACCTCTGCAATAATACTGGAAAACACTGCAGTAATATTGGATATTTCTGCTGTCACATTGGACAGTGTAATTTGACACTAAAGGATATTTCTACACAAACAGAAACATTTCTGCATTGTTACTGAACCTTACTGTTGCATTTGTTCTGCAGCATTATAGCAAATTGAGCTGATAGTAACAGATTTCCGTAGATGCTAAAGTGATCGACTCTGTGTTAGGCATTTCTGCTTCGATATAGAAAAGTTCTACGATGTTATCAGACATTACTGCACTTATACCGGATTATTACTACTACGTTCGCTGAGATTCTGAAATTTCTATGACTACTAAAATTGATTGTGTAGCAATAAATTTTGCTTCAGTGACTTCCTGCTGAGGCAGGCAACATTTCTGCAACGATATTGGGCATTACTGCATTACTGGCATGTTAATGCTATTTAAACGTAAATTTCTAGAATTTCTGCTAGCCATAATACTTCTTTTGTCATAACGCTAGTCTTTACGCATTTTTTTAGGAAATTTTATCTTTTTTTAATTTACATATTTAAAGGTTTATTTTTAAAAAAGTATTTATTAAAGAAATGCAAGTCTTAATGCTAGTTTTTACGTACTTAACATTTTTATATTGCGTTGATTCTTTTAATTAAAATATATTAAAATTTATTTTTTAAAGATTTAAAATATTTTAAGATTTATTTTTTTAAGAATTAAAATATTTTAAGATTTATTTGTTAAAGAATTAAAATATTTTAAGATTTATTTTTAAAGAATTATGTATTACATAATTTTTCTTTTTCAGCAAAATTTTTGTGAATGAACCCAAATTGAGAAAAAAAGCTTACATAATGCTAGTCAGAACGTATAGCTCGACAGAAAAGGGTATCTTTTGTGTTGTGACTATTACCTTGCGCTCTTGAGCTGAAGGGCATGATAATAGCCGCTACGTAGAAAAAGCTGAACAACATCCACGTCTTTCTGTGAGGCACGAACACCTTCATCCACTGTTGGGTATTATTCATAGTGCTGCTGTAGCGTTTGGGATTCATGATTATCCTTTTTTTTCCGTTTCTTGGGTCCTTTTCGAAACAAGTTCCACGGTAGCACACCTGCTGAAGCAATGTATGCCTGCGTCAGAAATTGGTCAATTACCTGTTTCACGCACACACCCTCTTTTGCTTTTACTCTGCCAAAAAAGGGCTTCTTTCACCTTTTTTTAGAGCCTTTTGTGCTCTGATTGCATTTGCTTACACAATTCCGAAATTCACCCAAAACTTTTTATGCAAAGTTATAGTACCCGTACAGGGATCCAAATCCAAAGGGTTGTTATTTTTCGAGTTTTAAGTGCAAAGTTGCGCACTTTAGGGATTTGAAAACCCTAAGAACAAGCCGTTCTGATTAACGCGCAATGTTGATTGCTGAGAGTGGCTCGCACCAATGAATCTTTTGTTCCGGCTACCAAGTTGAGACAAAAGATGACAAGTGACACATTTTTTGCACCCGTAAGAGGGTGAAATCCTCCTATGGGAGTAAAAGGTTCTGGCGATGGCAGTAATAGTATCTGTTCTCATGTAAAGCTCTTGGTCGCGAACATTCTTTACGAAGCAACTTGTGCCCTTGTGTGTCCCCGCTTTGATGTACAAAGCTGCAGCACTCCAGATTTCCACGTGGTTGCTGCTACAGCCAATCCCGACCCGCCCGCCGCTTTTGCCAGCAGGTACCGGCCAAACTTTTCTAATCGGCTTGGTCGACTAACCACTCGGAACAGATCTTTGATGGTCGTCGTCATTAACTTATCGGATCCTTTTCAGGGTGCGGTGCTCCAAAAATGCTTTACAATTCCGTGTGTCAGGCTGGTCACGTTGTTAAATATGGAGTGAAGCTCCCTTTTTAGGGGAAATATTTATTTTGTTCGAAATCAGGAGCTTCTTCATTGTTATTTATTTGTATTTAAGATCGAGGATTTTTTATTTTTTATTATTTTTTTATTTTTTTTTTAGTGTTTGATTTTTTAAAGAATTTTCTGACGGGTCACTTTAAGAATTCAGTGATGTATCCATTGAAAATTGGCACAGGAGTGGTAGTGACACTGGTAGTAGTTAAGAGACACATGCACGAAGAAGCACAGAAAGTGTGTCCTGTGTGTTGCTCGCTATGGGAGCACTAGATCACTGGCAACTGAGCCGAGAAAGGGGATGAAGAAGGATCTTTGCTCTCCATGCTGGGATGCTGTGCTGGAATTGCGTTGGAGATGATGACACATGCGCAGTAAACCGTTAAAAGGGATTTCTGCTGCATAGAAATGACAGCAGGGGGATAATAGTAAAGTCGTTTTTTTTTCCGAGGGAGTGAATTTTAAGATAGTAGGAAATGTCGTCCTTTTTTTCACCCTTTGCGTAGAGAGCTTTGGAAATGTAGAGAGCAAAAAATGAGCTTTTGCATGTTTTAGATACGGTAGCACTTCGAACGATTACTTGCAGTAATTTCCGTGTAATCTTTTCCATTTAATTTTTATTATTTATTGTATTAAATATTTCGTTCTTTGACATTTAATCGTTGTAATGCAGCTAATTTTTGGTTCAAAAGTGAAGTTGAATAGCGTGAAATTATAACAGGGAATTATAATAGGGAAATTATAATAGGAAAATGAAATAATTTTCAGTGTAAGAACATTTTGTGAGAAACGAGGAAAATACATGTTTGTAGGCTTTGGAGTTAAGGGCTGGTAGTACTGTTACAGGTGGCGCTCCGTGCGGTAGTGTCATGAAAAAGTTTCATGTGCAGACATGCTGGTCCCCATGTTAAGAAATTATAAAGCAAGAGAATACGTGACAGTCCACACTCACGCTGTATATAAAACATTTTTCTCGTAGTTCACTCATAAGTAAATCATTTGTGAAAAATAATCATGTATTTCTCGCTTTAATACCATTTTTGCCTGCATTCCGTTAGCGTCTTTGACTTGGGACCGTTAGTGCTGTTACAGGTGGCGCTCTCCATTGGTTAAAAAGCGAATTGAAATCGACGCACACTGAAACTTTTGACTGACAATTAAATGCTAGAAAATTATAGAGAAACTGAAAATGAGGGCCTCGTTTTTCCAGAAATACACTGCGTTGATCAGCCTTCGTGTAACTTAAGTCAAAAAGCAGTTTTCAGCCTTTTGCTTTCGCGCAAATTCGATGTTCATAATTACCCGTCAAACTCCGACCCTTTTCCTGTGTTATGGCTTACGGCGTTTCTGAGACTGGTGAAGTGAGCGCGTCTTGGTCAGGCACGAAGAAAAAACGCATGGAAAGGGGGTAAAAAAATTAAAAAAATAAAGTTGAAGTATTTCGAGCGCACAAGACTAAAGCAATAGCTTAAACTGTAGGAAATGCAACCAAATGCGAGTATAAAAAGAAAAATAGTGTTAAGGCTTAAGTACCTCCATTTTGCCGGTCTCTTTTCACTCATATTTTTCCCCAAAAATAAGTTGGATCATTCTCCGTAAAGAAAAGGGTCAAGCATATTCATCTGATCAATGTTAACAACAACAAAAAAAAATAATTTTTCTGAAAAACTTTCATTTTAAAAATTTTTCGAGGAATTTATTATCGACTCGTGCACAGTAGTGTCGTTAAATCGAATCTTTAAAAGCATGTTATTTGCTAAAATCTTATGTAAGTGCATAAAAACGCTTGGTATAACAAACTGCACCTATAACGAACTACTAACCACCTTGCCAAAGCCATTTATTTAAAACGCCTTTGTAAGCCCGTTGAAAGTGGCGCTCTCTTGAGGAGAAAAATTAAAGCAAATCCATTTTTCACTTATTTACATTCCAGTCTCCGAAAGATAGTTACGTTTGAGCTGAGTTTCGAATTTACATAGGTTTTATTTCCTGTTTAAGCCTTAGTGTATAGCAAATGGAAACTCAGTTCATTGAAAAAGACAATTGACTCTTTTTTTTTACCCCTGGTGGCAGAAAAGCAGGAATGGGTAAGGATCTAAAGCACTGTATCGCGAAACTCTTGAGCGTCCTTTACTATTTTTGAAGAAGTAAAACCAGTTAAGGACGATTTCTGGGGGCCGGAAACCCCGGAGCCGAGGTCTATATCCCCGGGTTCCAGGACGAGTAAGAGTAAAAAGGATGAGCAAGAGAAGGAAAAGCTAGATTTATAGAGCTTTACGTGGAAGCCTATCGAGATCTCGGTGCTATTGTTCTCTAAAGTGGACCACGAGGTTTTCCTGCGTCTTGGAATGCTTAGCCTGTTTTATGATGAAAGCCCAGCCTTTTCTTTACGCGCTTGCCTCCAACAACTCCCTAAATCGTCCCCTAAGACCCCTTACCCCTCCATCCCTTAACCTTTCACCCTATCGCCCCCATACCCACCCTCATCAAAACTGCCACACTTTTCTCCCTTACTAGTTTATTACCTTCAGTTTTGACCTATTTTGTATTCTAAAACGCCTATTCAGAATAAAAGGTCACGTGATTCACTCATTTCTTTCGACACCTCGCTAAAGGGTCATACTTCACCCTCACAACGCAGCTGACACTAAATCTCGTGAACTTAATTAGTACTTGGTTATTAGATCGCTTTTAGCACTCGAATAAATTCCTGCCTAGGTTAAGAGTCCGTCAGAAAATATTTTCGCGGCTTTTTTAGCCGTGTAGGCTATTAATGTTTCGGAAGAAATAAGAAAGTAATAACACTAAATTTCCGACCTGGGTGCTTTGTGATGATTCATAAGTGTGTGAAGGACGAAGAAATGCTGCCCTGGGGCGAAGAAATCGTGAATAGTTGTTCATTTTTCTAGAATTAAACTAAGTTTACTGTGAAATTAGCTACAAGATTTTTTCCGATTTTTTTTTTTTTTTTGCTTTGAAAGATGGCCAGGAGCTTTTAGTTTTAATAGCGTGTTGGAACAATCTCTATAAAACTATGTTAACACAGAAATAGTCAGATATACGCAGTAATTCATTGTTAAATAAGTTACCATTGCTTAGCGGTAATGTCGCTAGTAATTTTGCAACTACTAAGGCATAACTTACTGGATTTTGGCCTTATGTAAAGTTTTTTCACTGTTGAAGTTCATTAGTTTTGGTACATGTTGCTCAAAGACACAGTAACGTGTACTTAAATGTGTTAGATATTTAGTCTTCGTATTAATATAACTTCAGTAAAAGAAAATCGAACTATAGAAGTGGTAAATAAATTGTGGGACTATTCCTCGAATAATGGCGTTAAGAAAAGTACCAGAATTTACTAGACAGTCTGTATTTCTATTTTTGATATAAAAGCCAGTAGTTTCTGAGACATTGTATCACCACATTACTGTCTCTTTGATTGTATTAGACATTTAGCCTTCGTATCAATCTAATATCAGTTTGAAAAAATCCGAAAAATTAACATGGCCAATAAATTCCGGCACCGTTTCGCGAAATAAGGCATTAGAAAAAATATCGTAATTTATTGGACGTTCTGGTATTTTTAATTATTGATGTATTTTTTATTTATTTATTTATTATTTTTTTTATTTATTATTTATTTATTTATTTATTATCTATTTATTTACTTTTTTATTTATTTATTTATTATTTATTTTTTTTGCTGTATTTACTGCAAAAATAAGAAGTACTTTCTGGGTGATTTTGTAATCATATTTCGTGAATATTCCGGACCGGAAGGGGAAACTTTCTATGTAGGGTGGAGGGTGCGACACTCGTACGGAAGGAATAGTCAAGCGCCGTTCTAGTACGTAACGAACGCCGTGCAGCAATAGAAATTTGGGGAGTCTGGATGATCGGTGTGCTTTATTCCATTAGCGAAACGGTGATGCATTCGGAAATGACTTGACGTCCTCTGGCGGAAGATTTGGGCACAGGGGGTGTTTCTGGATAAAAGGTGCGCGTATTAGTGTGTACTCTGTACGTGGGTTTGTTCTTGCTTGACGTTGCCACTCTTCTGCTATTTCTTCTTTCCCCGGTTTCTCGTGGCATTTGTGGGGGCCACGCTTGTAATACTAACTGGCCATTCGTACCCCGAGTACTGTGTACAAGTTAGAATGCAGGACTGGGAATGATATTATGACCTTATTTCTGTTACTGGCCGGTAAACAAGCGCCCGAGCTCCCGTGACAGAGCAAATAAGCAAAGACTTAATTACTTTTCGGGGAGTGCGGAGCACAGAAGTTAGGTTGCGGACTTGGCCCGCAAGCTTTTACTGTTTAATTAATTTCTTTGCTGTCCAAATACACTGGACTAGTGTTTTATTCATGCGGCAAGGTTTGAGAGAAAAAAAGGGAGGATAGCTATTGGCACATAGAGATGGCGTCAATGAGTAGGCGAAATTGCAACACTTTGTGCGCAAAACCTAATTCCAATGAGAAAACTTTTCTATTGTAGTGAATCTTCTTAAAGCCGGGAGGTTTGAAGCAAGGAACGTTGAATTTGAAATAGTTACGGATATGCATGCAAGTGGGTTGCGACAGTACATACTAATGGCACGCAACTTTTCGCTGAAAATAGAAGCAAAGTATTTAAGCCTTACTATCTGTATAGATATTTCAAATCAATTCGAAAGGAAGAATTTTTTTGTAAGTCTTCTAAGTTATTATTGCATGGCCTTTCGTCATGAATCTTCCAGAATGTTTTATCCCGTCTATAGGAAAATTCTTTGTTGCCAATAATGAAATTCTCCCCCTTCGCTCCGTTAAGCCTTTTTTACTCACTCCCATTTTGGCACGGGATTAAGACAGACGGCAAAACTTTGGTTCAAATTTAATTGTTACCTGAGTTTTCCCGACATAGTGATTCAGTACAACTTAAGCAACCTAAATTGAAGACTTGTGACTGTTAACTCTAAATACATCGAATAACGGAGTGTAGTCTAGAAGATCATCTTCTTGGTCCAAATTCCCTTAAGGACCAATAGAGTTTCAAGTATTCTACAGATGAGTATTACAAAGGAAGAATATGGCCAGTTTGTAGCCATAAAGTGTTATAAATCATGTAATTTCTTGAGTCAAAAATTATTTGCTAGTCTAAAAATTTCTGGTAACAATACAGAACTTACAGCAATTTAAAATGCATGGCTTAGAAAGGTTCATCTGTTATACCAGTTTTCAGGGTCAACAAAATACGATCCATAAATTTCGAAAAAAAAAATAAGCTGATACATATTCTTTTTGAAGGACGAAAAATATTTGCATTCAAAATTCAGAAAGGAATTCTGCCAGAAATAAAGTGGAAATTTCGTTACAAAAACCTCTTTTTGTATCGTTCTCAAAGAAATCGAAAAGTATATGCAGTTCTTAAAAATTATTTATGGAATTTTGTAAAAAATTTTAAAATAGTTCTCCCGAATATATACAGCCAAACTTTACTGTCAGAGATTTTCAAAGATTTCTGAGATTTTCATTGATATTTCTTTAGTGAGTCTTGCACAAGTGTCCCGCTAGAGGCGCTGTATACGACGGAGCTCGTCATAGGGAGTCTGACAAATTTCCCTTTTCCTATTCGTGTATCCTATTCCCTGTAATGTATGTATTCATGTTCATGTTCTTAATTTAACTGAAAAGACAGTCGTCAATTCTTCAAACGCAAAAAAACGTGTTCCCCGTCCCAAATTTATGTGTAAGCGCGACCTTCCATGTCTCTCCAAATGTTCCGCAGTTATAAAAGTTACTTTCAGGTCATTTCCATCTAAGGTGTGACGTAAGGCAAAAATACGCATACCAGGACGACTTGCACCGTTTAAAGGTCTGTTCCTCCGCTTTAAAAGTCACGTTGAAACTCGAAGGGAGCCAAGAGTTACATACTTAAGTTGCTGGCTGGTAACTTGTGCCAAAAAGTGTCTTTTTATATGAAAGTAAACTTATCTGCACCGAGCCAGCAATCCCACGAGTGTGAAACTCCTGCTATCACCTTCACATGGTACGTCTTTGTTTCATAGGACTTGAGAGATGAAAAATCTTTTTTTTTTGAATCATCACTAAAAAGAAAAAGCTGCATGGAGTAGACAAGTTTGAGTACGAAAACTTGTAGAACGATTTCTATGTTTTTTACAAGTTCTTTCGGTCCAGGGAGGTGGCGAGCAACCCGAGCGAAAAAACGCGGTCGACATGGATTTTTGGGTACTTTATTATTGGGCCAAGTTTCCATTCTAAGCTCGTTGGCTCGCTGATATAACCGTACAATGCTGTACTACAACCCCCAAGTCAACAGCTGGCGAGGTTACGGAAACAGAACACGTTCTGATTCAAGCGGCCCACTGATGGGATTTGCCTCGCCAGCCATAACACAATTGTTGAGCGTCAGTATAGTGTTTCGGCCACCAGTCCCCCATATATACAACACTACCTAACAACAGCACCGCCCTTTCATCCACGCCCACCACCATATGAGCTCAAAAGCCACAATTTAGGAATTTTTTTTATTGCGGTACGTAATAGTGACGTTTTAAGGGCAGAAATGTACTGGAAAGCTTAGAATGTAATCAATTGTTACTGCAAGCCTATCAGAAGCATATTTATGTGCGTTTTTCTGTGCTGAGCCTCGTCAGTTCCGTTTTCTACCTATATGAACGCAGCCTAACGTTATCGTTGACTTGTTGTAGCGACTGAAAAAATGGGTATGAGTAGTATGGAAGGTTCGAAACTCAATAAAAAAGATAGGTGAATTAAATTAAGACTGTAAGTTAAGGTAAGTCTTATTTTTAGCTTCAACGTAGTTTTTAGCCACAAGAACGTATAAAATAGAGAGTTGAGCGCGTGTGGCTTATGGTGTGTTTGTTTGAGCATTGGTTGGACAACCTACGGCTTTGCTGTCCGTCTTTAAGCAAACAATCACGTGCCTAATGTAATGTGTTCTTGAGAGGAAGTTGAATTTCCAGGCAAGAAGCTGAAGAAACGTGATTTAGTTGTGTAAGGCGTGGTATACAAGTAAAGAAACAACTTTTAAGGGGAAAAATATTATTGTTTTAATATGTTGAACTGTTTGAACAAGAATTTTTCTATTTATTTTTAAGTATTTTGGTGCGCATTTTAAATTTGTAAGAAATTCCTGTTCCGAATTGAATCTGGAAGGTAACATTTGTTTATGTTATCCTTTAAAGAAAATTAATTTAAAATAACAAACGAGGTAAAAGTACAGTTTTGGACTCCAAACTCGTTAAATATTTCATTGTTACCCAACAATCAAATTTATTAGCCGTCCACCGTAATATTAAAATTGATTGTTGGTAAGAATGCAAGCCCGTGCACCCAACCTGTAGCGTTCATTCCTCTTTTAATTTTCTTTCAAACCAGTCCCGTTTCTTCAGCATAAAATTTGATTGTTATAAAGTTATAGCTAAAATGAATAACTGAAAGTGAATAAGTGACATCGGCTATCATTCCTTCGTTGAAAGCATATCCCTTACGTCATTAGCAACAGTTCCCTTTCAGTTTCGTTTGATATGGAACACGGTGAATTCATAGTATTTTGCTGTAAGTTCGTTAATTGGACTTTCTACTGCGATGCCTGTTCCAGTAACGGTGTGATAAAAAGTCCAAGATCTTTACGAGTGATAAAAGCAGTTAAAGTGTGAACTGTATGTAAGCACCATGACGCCGTAATCTTACTCTATATTGTTATAAACCCCTGAGTCCTGAAGGTTAAATGTTTTACAAGCTTCTATCTCTTCATTTCCGGTCCCAGATTTTATGATTCTCGTTTGTTCTGCATTAGTCCCTAACGGTGCGGACAAATCTGTCTCGACCCCCGACAATGACACGTGGGACCGAAACTTAGGACGGCACCGTACGCCTCTGAAAGAAATATAAAGGTGTGCAGAAATGTATTAGAAAATTTATTTCTGTACTTTACCCTTTACATATAGAATTATAACCGCATATATGTGCATAATTACTAATGCATTCAACAAGTCCTAGTGAAATATCTAAAGTAGCCAGAATCTGTCACGGAAGTTGGCAGAAATTTAATTAGAAATATCCGAAGAAATAACTTGAGACAGAATTTTAGCAATTTCTATTCTTTACATATGCTGAGATTAGGATCGAAGTAAGACTCTTAAAATAGCATTTCTATTACTCCAGAATAGCGTAGGTGAGATAGCAAGAACCACGCAGAAGTGATCTATTCTGGGCTGTTGTGTACGCAGAAACTTCATTAACATAGTAATTACTCGGTATTTCTGCGAAGTGTGGTGTACTGGTTCTTAATAATTCTCACGCGCAACCATATGTACATACTTCTTTGTAACTTTGTCTTTTAGGTTGTATCATTGCACATATTTACACTGAAATTTCCCTTGACAGCTATTTCTTAACCAAATATCTCTTATCCGATAAATCTGTCTCGATCCTGTGATTTCCGTAATCTAAACACTACTTAATTACCTTGATAATTTCATAATATTCTTTCGAAGGCTTGCATAGAGTAGAAAATTTGTATTTTCCTTGACCAGTTAGACGTTGCTGTATAACCTGTATTATTACTTTATTTCTTCTGAATGATTGTAATGATTCGAGTTGCTTTATCACTATGCGTAAAAAAATATTTTCTTTAGCCAATTTCTCAGATAGGAATATTGCATTTCTGCCCTCCGAATCACTCCATTCATAGCCGCTTTTATCTATTAATTTCTCCAAAGTGATTCAACTGATCCAAACTGATTATTAATCACTCCATGCACGCCAAACTCTTTTGAAAAAAGCTGTAACTTAATGCATTAAATCTAGATTTCTGTAAACTGATCCTCCGTTATCCGATAACAACTTTTATTTTATGTCTTTCAAACGATCCAACTGATTCACGGCACTCTATTGCACATGAATACGTGTATGGTTTTAAAACTTTCTATGACAAAGCTGTGATCGTTAAACGTCGTTTCGTACAAGTTTGAAGTGAGTAGTGATAGCTATTACTGCGCAGCGTAAGGTTCAGCGCTAACAATTGCTGGGATTAAAAATTTACATGCCCAGGGGCACAAGGATACAGCGGAAGACAAAACAGTCCCGAAGCGTTTTGGAGCCGTTCATTTGTGCCGGTTTAATTCCTTGTTGGCCCTCCTTTCTCCCGCTGGAGGAAGACCATTAATCCTAACGTCTTGACAGTAATACGCATAAAATAGCCCGTAGGTGAGTCGGAGAGGAATTTAGTTGAGCTTCTCCTCGTAAAGTTTTCCCCCTCCCGGTGGAGGAAGTAACTAAGAGGACACGGAACAGCTGCATACGTGATAATCACGTCACAACAAAAGCCTGCCACGGTTCACCTCCTTAGTATTACTGCAGTATTACTGCGTAAACTTGGCTTTAACTCCCCTCTCTTCCCGTTCCTTTTCCCCGGTGCTCGCACACACACCTTCCTCTTGTTTAAGACAGACAAGTATACAGAAGCGGAGAAAAAGAGGGGTTACTTAACTTTTATTTCTTTTCCAGAAAGCTGTCAAAAGAAAGGTACTTGGGACGCTGAGCCCTCCTTTAACCCTCGTTCCTTGCGTAGGAGACAAAAGTAAATCCGCGAGATCATTACACCCTTATACCCGCCCCAAATACTTGCACAGTAATGCCGATAAGCATCTTTGCCTACCCTTCTTTGCGTTCTGCCCCAAAGAACGCACAATCTTTTCACGGATTATTGAAAAGAAAGATACTGAAGAAATTTTCGAAGAATTACTGGCTGGAAAAAAAGTTCAAGGTAGAAATGCTCGAGATGGGGAGAGAAAAATTCAGGCGACAATTTTAGAAAAATTGAAGAGCATCAGATACAAGAGTTGTTGAAGCACACGTGGAGAAGAAATATTTGACGCGATGAATTTGTGAAAAGAATTACTGGGAATTATTACTGAAAATTACTAGGAAAAGTGAAAATAGTTTAAAACCTTTCGGAAGAGATTCCCGAAGAAAATAACGTTTTAGGATTTCTGCAGCAGTTTCTGGTTTTTAACAAGTCTTTGCAAATTCATAGAATTTCTTTGTCATTATTCATACAATATTTATCGTGACTTTTTTATTTTAGGAAAAGTAAAAAAATATAGAAATTAATTCTCCTTGATTACTTCACAGTAAATAAAATCTCAATTTCAATTTCAGTAGAATATCAATTTCCGAAATTCTCAAACTGCAATAGAACTTTAAGAATTTCACCCATGCAAGAAATAAATATCCGTTACTTCTACCATATTTGGACAAATCTTTCCCCACATTGTAGGGGAAAAACAACCCCAAAAGAAAAACGAACACAAATAAACCGGTGTAAGAAATGTCTTGGCATCCATCTTTGGCAGATTGAAAGCCTTGTTAGCCCCGGGTCAGTCCAGCAGTCATTTTAATATCGAAGGCAGGAAAACGATATTGTGTCTGTCAAACTATTTTTTCTTCTTTTGTCATATTTTTCCTCTTTTTCTTTTCTTTTTCTTTACCAACAAAGCAATGTTGCGCCCGTACTCCGATCTTGCAACCAATTCCTGGAATTCGTATGAATTGTTTGAAGGAGGAGGGAGCATTGGGAGCGAAAGGAAATGGAGAGGGTGTTACGGGGTTGGAGGGGGTGAATGGGAATCAAGGGAGTAATTCGGACCATCATTTCACTGGGCTTGTTGCTCTTAATTGACCACATTTTCGACATCCCCCAAGTGTCTTGGTCCTTTCTCCCTCAGATTTTATATCTTCTCACCCTTACCCCCACCCCCTTATCCTCGAAACACACTCTATCCAAGCTACGTAACGCTCACATGAGTTTGTTCAAGTCTCATGTGCCGCGGTCTATCTCACACGCATTGAGTTGTACACAACCTGATACTTACTACACGTTGTAAAGCAGCAATGGGAGAAGAAATGCACAAAACGATAAAAATATCTTTTAAAACACTCGAGGCTGCGACGGTGAAGCGCTGAAGCAGTGAACCGATTGATTATGCAAATGAACATTAGAATCCGAGCGCAGTACGCGGGCTAGAAAAGAGAGGGCGCTACTAGAAGGGGTATCGCCTGCAGGCTTAGGCCCCCTTCTGAGGAGGGTGCGGAAGAAATTCCGTTCTGTGTGATGATTGCGAAAGCGATTTTGCTGGCAACAGCGTTTTTCAAACGCGACGACTTTGCATTTTCAGTTAGAGGGTTTCGAGGCAGAAATTCAAACTCTTATTCCCCTCCTCCCGTTGGTATTCCATCACCATAAACATTTATAGCACAGTCCTGCAAGTTCAATTGGGAGTCGTTTGGCACTTCGACGTGGCCTTCTTCGTTGAGGATTGCCTTGAAAGAGGGGAGAACAATTACATGCCAGTAATTCCCAACTTTACCGACAGACGCTTGTCCAGTATATGTGTGTAGGGGAACGAGTTTAAAGCAATGCAGAATGGTTAACTTGGGCATTGATTGGGTTGCTGCCATCGCTAGAACATGAGCTTCCTGCATAATAGACATGAGTGCGGTCAGAAATGGGATCTCGACTTGTTGTATGTGTCTGAACGGTGGGTACATATGAAATCTGAACTTAAATTATTATTTTTATATGTTTTTATTATTTTTATAATTTTTTTTATTTTTTAAACATTTTTTTCATTCAAATTCAAAAACGAAAACTATGTGAGCCGCGTAAATCGAATGCCACGCTTTAAAAAGCATTATAAGGGAAAGGGCACTGCACGCGTAAGTCGAGGGAAAGTCTCGGAAAAGGAAAAATTGAGCCAAGTAATGAAGATATCGCATTAACGAGCTTAAATAACGAATTGTTGTAAAGTTCCTTTAAATTGTTTTAAAGAATTATGGCTAATGCGAACGTGGTCCACAGGTTCGGGCAAAAATAAATAGCATTTCAGGCAATAGTGGCTTTTACGGTACCATGTTGCTATAACGAACCCTTTTAAAGCGAACTCTCCGCTATAGTAAGCGTTCCTTGTGACACTGAGGCTTTTTAAAAGTAATACGCGTCTGATATAAAGAAATTCGGGTATAACGAACAGTTTTTTATCATACCGTGTGGTTCGTTATAACGAGATTTCGTGTAAGAACGTCGGTAGTGACGAATAAATTTCTCTTGAAAGTTTCTTATAGCGGATTCTTTCTTTTAGGATCTTAAAACTTAGGCTTATACATTTGAAAAATGTAAGATTACAGCCAATCCTTGAAAACATTTCAAGTTTGAAGGCTCTCAAACCGCGTAACTCGAAAACGGTGCTTTAAAAAGCATTATAAGGGATAGGGCCTTATCCGCGTAAAACGAGGTAAGTGGCCGAACGTTGTGGAAAACTGGCCGAAATCTCTAGAGCATCATAATTAATTATCAGAAATTATATGGTATAGTGAATATTGCTACAAAGAATACATATAGAAGAAATTTTTTAGGAACTCGTTAAAATGAGGACTATAGCTCAAATCTTGAAAACGCTTGAAGCTTTAAGTTTCGTAAACGCAAAAATGACAGAATAACACGGGGAAATGTCAGGTATAATTTTGTTAAAACAACTAAAAAATAAAAATAATTTCCTGTCAGTAATGTTGCTGTTAGAGATTCCTATGCATTAATTTAAAACGTTCTTCAGAAAAGCTGTTATGAAATTTTTGAACTATGGTTGTGAATTTCTTCTGTATTTTATAACATTGAAAATCGGAAATGGGGCAAAGCAGTCTGTTTTAAAAATAATAACAATAATAGTAAAATAAGTAGATAAATAAATATGGCAAAAATAAAATTATGAATTTTTTTTCAGGTACATCTTGCGATACAGTAAAAGTTCGTTATAAAACGGTTCGTTATATTGAAATCTATCGTATTGCCTATCGAAATTCAGTTTTATCTAATTTTAACAAACTATCGCCTAACAAGTTGTTCCTTAAAAAAATCAATTTAGGATAGTAATTCAATGGTTCGAAAAGCGCAGGTTTAAAGCAACCCCGGTTTACGGTACTTTACATGCACACTGCCTTTAGTTTTCCACTTTGCTTCCGTGAGTTCCGGTTGTGGCTCTTAAGCAGCTTTAAAGCTTTAATCCAATCGCTACCGTCGCATATGGAAAGACAGTTTGCGTGGAGTGGTCATCTATCAGTGTCATGGCGTAGGTGGGTGGGTTGGGGGGGAGGAATGGACACGAACATAAGGTCAGATAGATTTTCCACAAACCTGACGTATGTTTCAAACTTGAACTGGCTGTTGGCATCTTGGATGACAAGTTGGGTGAAACACATGTGACTTGTAACGCTTCAAGGCTGAGTAATTCAACTCCGTCGCCCTCATTGTTGTGACCCTGCGTGGGGAACTTTTGACGGAATTGGCTTTTGGTATTTTTTTTAGTACTTATTTACCATGTTTACGCGTTTGTATTTCTTTTTTCACTATTAGCTAGTTTATTTGTATTTTGAGTGAATTTGTGATACATTTATTGCGTTTGTGGTAAGTTTCTAAAATTTTGAAGGTTTTACTGTTGCAGGATTACTAGGTACGATTGGTATACAGGCAAGATTTCTGGGGCAGTCTTCCATGTAATGAGAGATGTAACGCTTAATTAGTGTCGGATTTGAGATTGCTCGCGTGCATGCATAGCAATCGTTCGGGTATCGCTTTCTCAAGTTCGGACAAGATTGAATGTCGCTCAAAGACGGAAAGGTCAACCAAGGTTCAACAATACCTTCCCTCAATTCCAGCTCTTGTAATACAAAGACCTTGGTGGGGGTAAAAGCTCCTTGCACATTTAAATTGAACCAAAATAATGAATCTAACCCCTTACAGTAAGCTTTTGTACCGAGATTTCGGACCTAAAATTCTAATCTTAAATAGTAAGTGAGGAAATAAATTGGATTTTAAAGGCTTATTTTCCCCTTTTTTTGGTTTATTTTAATGTCTTTAACGATACTTACAGATGGTTTTTGTCAGATATTTAGACATTACAGAATCGATACAAATTACGCATTATGGCAAAAAACCGCGAAGACAACGAATTTAAGAAAACCCGTACATTGTGTACAAAATTTGCATATTTTCTTTTTCATCAATTAAGATAGTCAAGAATTTGGCAGAGCGTCGAAATGAGAATTAGTTTACCCCACACTTGGCCGTAAACTGACACACGGTAAAGGGAAAAACTGTCAATCAGTCAAGAAAGCTGTCTGAGACACGCGATAACCACATATGGTGGCACATTCTTTAAGTTTGTAGTCATGTAACCAAAGTCACGGTCCCATTTCTCACTCAACGAAGTTTGGTAAACACATTTGGGTTAAACACGTGCCAGTTTGTAGCATTAGAAACAAATGCAGACGGAAGCGCCAGTTGCCATCTGGTGGCATATGCATTAACAAAAAAATAATTCAACAAAATGCATGGAAATACAAAAAAAAATTCGGTGCCGGTTTTTTTCGTACATGTGTTTTGTTATTTCGTTGTATCGTGTTTTCAAATGTTGTATAGCAATAGACGTAAGTTTACGCGAGTAAAGCCAATAAAAATAGAATTTATTTATTTTTTTGTTATTTTCTTTTGCTTTTATTTTTATTTTTTATTTTATTTTATTTATTTTTATTTATTTTTGCTGAAGGAAATATTAAAATGTTCATTTTCTAAGAGTGTTTATACAAAAACAAAGAAAAAACTAGAAGGGAAGAGCAGAACAAAGCCTAATTGGGGCAAAAAATTTTAGTGAACATATTATGTAAAAGATGGCGGTAAGTATCAACTCTTATTCCATAGCCACGTGGCCGTGTGACTGTGCGTATCAGTTAGAAACCGTTGCAATCACAAACTGTATATGCTTTTTCTGTAATTTTAAATTATTATACTCTAGTTTACATATTAAGAATATCACGCCATTAATGCATTTTTTGCAGTTAGAACTTATGTTGAAATTTATATTTTTGTTTATTTAATATTTATTATTATTATTATTATTATTATTATTATTATTATTATTATTATTATTATTATTATTATTATTATTTTATTATTTATTATTATTATTTATTATTATTATTTATTATTGTTATTATTTCTGTTACAATTACTATTATATTTTGTTATTATTATTATTTCTTAGTCCCAACGGAACCATTCTACATCTCTGGACGCGATTTCCCTTAAGATTTTCTCGCATTACATCACATTATACTTTCAAAATGCTCTATTCTGTCTTATCTAATACCCTATAAATTCTTTTACAAATTTCCTTTGAACATTTCAAGGTTAACGGCACAAGATGACTGCATTCCGTGCTCCTGACGTTTGAATTCTCTGCACCCTTTTCATTCTCCCTTTCTGTTGCATTCAATTCTCCCCTTTAAAACCGTCTTAAGGGCTCTAAGATCATTTCTCTCCCTTTTCTAAAATCTCCCTCCCCCAAAAAATGCTCGCAAACGCAAAATAACTCCTATTTCCCCAAAAAGAGCATCTTGTGAAGCCATAATTGCTTTAAGATACCTTCCTTAGGGCCTGAGACACATTATTACCCGATTCAGTGTTATGATTACGTTGAAAAGGCTGCAGAAAAAGATGGAAAGGGTGGAAGGAAACATTTCTACACAAAAACCCTTTTTTGTGTCCGGGGACACAAGTTTGGAGCGGTGCTTTTGTCAGCTGGTGAGGTGAAATTACCCAAGCGTTATGGCCATAATATAAAGTTCGCCTCGCTCGGCGCACTTTTTCTGTCTTTGTCGCACTGAGTCTCTCAAAAATTCCTTTTTTTTACTTCTCACTCCCTCCTACCCACCCTCTCGCCATCATTGCTGCAGCAATAGCTCAGAGCGACATTTCTTCTCTCCCTCCGCCCACTTTTTCCACCTCACAAAAAATAGCTTCGCACTTTTTTTCGCTCTCGAGCTCGTTTTTCCTCTCCCAAAGGCTGATATACTCGAACACAAGTTTTTAAGGGTGGGAGCGCCCTGGAGTGGTATATACTGCTATGATGAATATTGCAGGCCTCAGGTGACAGGTAGGTACGTTGTTCTATATACCGACGGTCCCGGCAAGACAAATCTTTCGTTTCCTTGTTGGTGGGTGGGCTGGAGCGTCTTCTTCTTTACAGATAACACATTCCACATGATACCACCCAAACCACCCCCTTTAACCCTCCTTTCAAAGGAAAAAATGTGCCAAGGGATGAACCCATGGGGAAGCGACCCATCATTTAGGTTCTAATGGTGTTCACCTGGACAGGTTTCCACGCTTGTGGGGGGTGCTTCACACATTTACAGGGTGAAGCATCTCACCCCCTGAAACCCCCCACTTTGCCACCCTTCGTGTCTCTCTTAAGCGATGAAAAGCGGAATAGCGTAGCTCCAGACTCGTAAAATAGCGTGTTAGCGTGTGATGGCAGGTGCACACAAGCAAACTCTCTTCTCATGATGGCCTTCTCTTTTCTTTTGTACCACATTAGTTCTTTCAAACACCCCAGCTTACCCCGGGTACGAGAGTCAGACAAGAAGTGATGTTCGCAGGATCTGTTAACACCATCCCAGACAACTTGAACATGTGCTAAACAAATCAAAACGATGATGGATCGAGTATTGACAACAACAGAAGGGTTACAGTGGTTTAAAAGGGGGTTGGGGGTGAAAAACTGTCCTCGGTATTTCTTTCACAACGGTAAAAGTTAGAACAATAATGAAAAGGAAAAGTGTAATATTAAAAAATAATTCCGAGGCCTAAATTAAATTAATATCTATTTAGATTTGGTATAGTAAGTATACGCTATTTGGTTCATATGTTTGTTATGTAATTTATTTTTGTATTTCTCTTGACTGTATATAACAGTTTCACCGCATAGGCGAAAGCCTACGTGGTCAGTCAATAAAAAAAGGATACGATCACGTAGGTTAAAGTTAAATTAGTTAAAACGGAGTAATTTGAGTTATGTTAGGGTGTTTTTGTACTTGGGTTAGTCGTTTTAGTAACATTATATTTGATTTTTACATAAGCTAGAAAAGTTTAGCTACGTTAGCTCGTTTTTTACTTGGGTTTGGATTATTTTAACTTAATTTAGCCGTAATTTAACTAACTTGTGTTAACTAACGTAACTTTTCATTGAGTTTGCCTGAGTTATTACACGAATACCAGGTTAAAATGCGTTAAAACGGGTTAATTTAAGTTAGCTTTACAGTATTTTTAGTTATGTTAGGGTGTTTTTTTACTATTTTTAGCGTAGTTTTTATTAAATTATATAATCTTTTAATTAGGTTTAGATTGTGAAGCTAGGAATTGAAAAGAAAGGGTTAAGAAAGAGTTATTACATGAATGCTAGGGTGAAATACGTTAAAACGGGTTAATTTGAATTAGTTTACAGTATTTTTAGTTATGTTTGGGTGTTTTTTTACTCATTTTAGCGTAATTTTCGTTAAATTAGATCATCTTTTAGTTAGGTTTAGACTGAAGCTAGGAATTGAAAAGGAAGGGTAGTTAGGATACGTAATGAGATTCAAACCCAAGTACAGGCGTAATTTGGGGGATTTTAAGTGTTTTGGACCCGGACAAGCTATACAGCGCGTTAAAGAGGGAGCCACCAGCTGCATTTTCCACGCGAAATAGAAATTCATAGCTGTTTTTCTCATTTTGTCTTTTGTGTGCGTGTAAATGCGAGTGTTAAGTTGTGTGTGGGGATGTAAGCCGAGGAAAAGGAGATAAGAACAAACATACCTTCCACCCCTTCACCCCACCCACCGAGTACTCGGCATTTCTAAGCTTTGTGGGTACAACTGTGAAAAAAATAAGCTCTTGCGTATGTATTTCTGTGCTGTATGTGGTAGCACATGCTTTTGACTGCTTTTCCGGTTTGTCACTGCAGTGTAGTAACGCTTTTGTCCCCGCCTTGACAAAACGCTTGAACACACTCGTACAGTGTATTCGGTTTGAGGGGTGTATTTTTCTTTTTTTATTCATGTCTCGTCTCCGCGTGGCTTTAAACGATTCATGACTGTACTTTTCTACAGAAAAGAATTGCTAAAGGACAGTGGGGTGTTGAGTCAGAATTGTTTCATGTGTAAACGTGTTAAAGCTTGGAGAACATGAAGTCCCATTTAGGAATTTTTAAAATTTTAATCGACTTTTTTTAAAAAAAATAGATGATTGAACAATATTGATTTTTGCGTTTCTTGGAATTTAAATCTTAAAACTGGTTATACTTCAATCAGGTGAAAGACTTTTTGGCTATTTAACACATGAACAATTAAATCAATTTATTGCGAATTTTTTAGGTGAAATTAAAAAGTCTAGCTCTAATTAAAAAGTAACAACAAGATTGTTTCTTAACAGTATGCACCCTTAAAATCGTTTCCGGTTCGACTTTACTGACACGTGGTCAAGCGGAAATGTGCCAAGCCTGCGGGCTGTCAGTGGCGCTTCTGACGGACCTATGCGAAATTGTCACAAGCCTGCAAGTTTTTTCTCCTCAAAGCGTACTTTTTCTTCACCAGTTCTGAAACACAAGCAATTCTCAGTACAGATAAAAACTAGAAACGTATAACTCCTTCACTAAAACGATAGCACGGGTTTCGTAAACAATTATTATAGTAAACAAACTCCGACATTTTGATAATTGAGCTCCGGTCATTTAAAAATTGCATAATTGCGTCAATCTTGACTTGAAACTACAAAATATTGTAAAAAAAATCCATAGCAAATCAAACCAAAACATGCGCATTGATATCGATACCAAGCTTTAAGAATCGATAATTTCGCTTTAATAATCGATAACTTCGTTATAAGTATCGTATCGCTTTGTAAACTATATCGATGCCAAGCAGTGTACAAGCGCCAAGTGGCGACTAACAAGAAATTTCCTTCTCAACACTAATTTGCAGATCATGTAGGCCGATTTATCGTGTACAAAAAGAAATTAATATGTGTAGAAATTACTAGACATTTGCTCTGATCAAAATATTTCTTTTCTTCCCATTAGAAACAAATCTCTTGCGACAGAAACCCTTACGTAATGGAAACTTTTGTTGCGTTCCTTTTTTCATTGTTGTAAAGCATATTTCACCTAAACTATTTGGATTTTTATGTGTTGTTAGCACTTGCGTTAAAGGAACTTGAATTTCGTCCTCGTGGACAAATTTCCCAAACTTACATTCCGCGTGTCTCTTGCATTGCTATGCTAATTGGTGACGATCTTAATTGTTGCAGGGTGTTGGTACCCAATGTTTCATTGTATCTCGAGCCTTGGTGATAAGATAGGACAGAGTCAAAAAAAAAAAACGTAAGAAAAGGTCTCCTAAGACAAGTTATATGGTTTGTACTTGTTGTCGACACTGTGTTTTTGGCAGCTTCACTCGTCGCAAGCATCCTTCTTTCTTTTTGTCCCCCTTTTTCCTCTTCTCACACGCTTTCTAAAAGAAACGCAGGGTGAGAAAAGACAAGATAGGCTCCACCGCTGGTCCGGAACACTAAATACGACGAGGCCGCCCATATATATATTTTGTGGGATGGGTTCAGGATGCTGAACATCGTAAAACTCGAGCTTTTCCCGAACTGACGCTTCTTTCTTGCGTTTCCTCTTCTTCTTGTTGCCCTCCGCTTCAACATTGAGGGAACATTTGTGCATTGGTTATGGTCTACCAAGTCCGGCAATCTTGGATGAATCCTTGTGCCAAAACTTTTCTCTTTTTTCTCTTTTTTTTACTGTGCATTTTCTTCCAACAAATACTTGAACTAACGGAAACAAGAAGCCTTAACGACAGGTAGGTGCAAATTTGACCACTTTGGGGGGCCACGTTTACATTCTCTGGCGCTTTCAACCACACGTTATTGCTGCCACGCTTCTCTTGGCAGAAATTGTACTGGAAAAAATGGGAAAAATCCTTTTGTGAACGAGGTTAGAATTTGAGTGTATTTTTGGTGTAAATTCTCGAAAGGAGACGGGAATGGATAAAAAGAGCGCAGAAACCAAAGAGTCTTGGGCTTTTATTACTCTTGGGCAATTTTTGAGTGTGCAAAATTGCAGAAATAGCCTTCGTGGCGTAATAAAAAATTGAGAGCTTGGAAATAACTTCTTTTGAAAAGGTTTTATTTAGGGCAGTTACGGGATGTTATAGTTTCGCAACGGTGGATGACAATTGCAAAAGTAGTTCAAACGTAGTTATATTCAGAAGCTTCCATGGAGCTGAAATTTTTTTCTTTTTTAAGGGGATTAGGAATCGTAATGAGCTTGAGTACACCTTAATGACTTGTTGCTGACGAGATGGAAAAGTTGGAATGGCAAGGAGCTTGAGTACTCAAGAGAAAGCGAAAGCTTGCAACGAGAGACACGAGCAAGTTCCAGATCGGTTTAGGATCGTTGATAATTAGGATTTAATGGAGTTTTTGGTGTGAATACATTACGAAACTTATAGGGCTTCCTCCAAATGCTGTTTCTCCAACCTTCCGGTAGGTGCGCCACTATACGGGCGCAAAAAGTGGCTTGTAATAAAGCCACCTCGCAAATAAAAACTCTAAGCTTATTAGATTCGCCTAATTAAAAATATTAAACAAATAAAAAATCAATTTCTTATTTAAAAAATAGCAGAAATTGACTAGAAAAATTGTTCAGATATCGTTTTATAGTATAACATTGTAATACAGTGTTACCACAGTTTCTGTATTGAAACATTTCCTGGCAATAATTAAATTCACAATCGTTCACACAAGATGTATCAATAATGTCACAAAGGAGGAAAGCACAGAAAACTTTGTTAAAGCCGAGTTTCGTTAAAAATACACACATAAAAGGAACATGTTTTAAGGGTAGCGACAATGTGTTAGAATTTTTGAGCGAATCACCCCGTTTTCCTAAACTCGTTTTAAAGCGATTAGGCTGTCAAAAACTAAGGGTAAAAAACGAAAGCAATTATTTATACATCTGTCACAAATTCGAAGAGAGCGACAAAGTTTGTTTCGTGGAGGGATTTTTGAAATGCATGAATTCAATAATACGAGTAATAAATAACAGAAAAGTGCTTTCCCGCCCCTCACCCCCTTGAAACTTTCGCCTCCAGGCATATAACTCACAAAAGTGCTTGCTTACCCCGCATGCAACGCCCCCTAGCTTTGTAGACACAATTTATAACTGTTACACGCAACCTCGACTTACTATACTACTTTAACAATGAATCTCCTATAAAAAATCAATAAAATTCCTTCAGTATATTTCTTCCCTATTGCCCCTAATATTATTTATACATTTCAAAAAATAAATTCTTATATAACAAAATATTGACCAGATTTTTTTAAATAATGTCTCATTCTTTTAATTTTTTTCTTTGCTTTTTTATTTTTCTTTAATTTTAATTTATTATTTTTTTTAACCCGAAATAAAGAAAACTCATTACAGACGGGTTAACAAGGGGTAGTAATGAATTTATGGACAACAACACGCGTTTCACTGATTGCAATGTTTAAATTATCTATAACTACCGCATCAACCCTATTTTTTCGTTTTGAACACGGTAACGCCATTTGTAAAACGACAAATAAGCTTCTGTGGGATTCTTGGTGATTTACAAAGTACAGCATAGCTGGTAAAAAGTGTATTATGTGGACAAATATTGAAGACAATTCCTGGAAGAAAAACTCTTGTTCAGTAGGCAGAATGTCGGGGTCGATGATATTCCAAATCTGCGCCATGAGGATAGCGCCTTCCAGTGCAATTGCTGTTAACGCCGAAGTACGAGCATCGACGAGGTTCACCTTCCTGATGGAAAAAAGCGGAAGCTGTCCAGCCAGGATTGCCCGAAACTTTAGCAGAATTCGAAAATACGCTAAGCCAAGCAGCATTATCCAGATATGCGAACTGAGTACGATTGGCCAGTAATTCTTGTACGATCTCGTAAACCGCGTGGCACAGAGAGTGACACGGATGCCTTTGTCCAATGGAGGCTCGAAAAAGTACCGGACACCGGTGTAAAGTACCGTCGTACTTATGACGAACACTAACGGCATTACTGTAATGGTCTTTTGGCGGAAATTCTGCAGAAATCGGTAGTGGAACACGTACATGTACCGCAGAAGGCCCAATGCAATGATAAATACACATGACAGGGCGCAAAAGGTGAAAACGTACCAGTCGTACAAAGTACACAGTACTGGATTTCGGTCACTGGTGGTTAACATGTAAAGATAGAGAGGGACAGCAATAGTTATTGCTGCGAGACCGGTGAACGACTGGTACGCTATTAAATGGTTTACTGCCGTCCAGCCATTTTTAGAGAGTGAAATAAGAATGCAGAGAACGGCCGAGTTGTACAAAGTACCGCAAACGAAAATTGCACCGTATAAAATCGCGAGTACGTTAACTTGCCATAAGGTCGTTGGACCAAAAGTTGGAGTTGGATGCGATACGTTGGTGTCTAAAATGGCTTCACTCATGTTAACAGTGCTTCACGGTGTACTAGGAAAGACTGCCGAAGAAATTGTTGGGTACGTGTCAGATATGTACCAGCTTCGTTGTCGTAATTTTTACTTTCTTACGTTACCAGACAACCGCTGCACTAATACGTAGTTACGCTGAGTGCGTCATTTGGTGGTTGTTGTGTTTCTGTCACCAGTTACAAGTTACCTACGCAATACAAGGCTGCAATGACGGATTTTTCCTGAAATAGCGTGTAATAAAGCACAGGTGCTGGAAATCATGTACCCAAACGTGTTTGTCGATAGCGACCGGACTTACGGTACAGTGATCCTGCCAGAAGATATTCATCCGCGAGAATCATTTGTGTTATTTAGATGATTTCCGGCACTTGTTTACGTGTATTGAATTTCTGGAAATTAGAGGACGTAATTTATAACGCACCGTCAGATGGGGTTATTCTGAACACGTGGGGTAACTTTGAACACTTTATTTTCTGTAGCTCTTCAAAGTGGAATATATTGTGTCTTTAGGTTCAGCGATAAACAAGCTTTCTTAGCATACAACACTAAGTTTCTGTATTGAAACGTTTCCTGGCAACAATTGAATTTCTGAGACTTTTTTGGCACATTTTATGCTTCTTGGAACTTTCACTACCATTAAACGACTGTGGTAGTTAGATGCTCCGCTTTTTTAAAAAAATGACACTAAATGGACTAGTCTTTGAATTAAATAATCAAAACACGGTCATAACCTTTTACCTGCAGAAAATTCGATGTTCAAAATTAACCAGCAAACTCTGACCCTTCTCCCGTGTTATAGCTTATGGCTTCTCCGAGTCTTGCGAAGAGAGCATAAATTTTGTCATAGATGCTAAAACTGGGTTTACATCTTCAAAATATAGCATTTGCAAGCATGTGTTCGTAGATAATACATCTATAAATAATATGTATTACTTTAGTGTTTATATTATTTCCTAGTGTTTACCTGTAGTCAAATCCGATGTTCAAAATTAACCAGCAAACTGTGACCCTTTTCCCGTGTTACAGCTTACGGCTTTTTAGAGGCTCGCGAAGAGCGCATACATTTTGTCATAAATGCTAAAACTGGGTTGACATCTTCAAAATGTAGCATTTACAAGCATTTGTAAGTAGGTAATACATCTATAAATAATATTTATTTAATTTTCCCGTTTTTTAATGTTTACCTGTAGTCGAATTCAATGCTTAAAATTAACCAGCAAACTCTGACCCTTCTCCCGTGTTATAGCTTATGGCTTTTCCGAGTCTTGCGAAGAGAGCATAAATTTTGTCACAAATGCTAAAGCTGGGCTTATAACTTCAAACTATACCATTAACAAGCATGTGTTAGTAGGTAATACATCTTTAAATAATATTTATTTGATTTTACCGTTTTTTAGTGTTCGCCTGTAGTCAAATTCGATGTTCAAAATTAACCAGCAAACTCTGACGCTTTTCCTATGTTATAGCTTACAGCTTTTGCTGAGGCTCCCAAAATGGGCGTAAATTTTAGGTTCAAAATGTAAAGTTTTTTATTAGGTTTATTTGAGTTTTACTTTGGTTTATATCTTGAAACTTTTGCACGTTTAAGTGTAATGAACGCACCTAAATGTAAATTTATGTAATATTTGCATTTTCTAGCAATTTGTTTTTCACGCAACTATTTTTTTCTCCATTGGACCTCTTAATTTCTCTTAATTGCTTAATAGTCGCTCTATAATAACCGCGTAATACTTTCTGTAATTTTCTTTAATATGACAACGAAAACCTTGCAACGTATTTTTTATTTTTATTTATTTTTATTATTTTCCAGTTTTTTCCAACTTGTTGCGTAAAATTATTCATTTCCTAGAATAAACTCCAAACACCCCCTGTGAAAACACAAATAAGGTTATCCGCCCTCCTCACTCTGGGGTAACTGCATTGTGCTTTACAGCTACCATAACCCTTACCTCCACCCTTAACCCCTCCCTACCCTCTCTTGAAGTAATCCACCCTCATTTCCTATTCCATATCCTCGCTCTCCGGTGCAAAGAAATTTGCAAAGGAAAGCTCTATATCTCCAAGCTAGAAAATGCATAATAAAACTTACAGTAGCCCAGGTTTCTTTTACGGGTATATGCCGGCGTTCGTCGTTCGACGCTCGGTTCTACTGCAGCTGTGTATGTGGAGCTCAAGGGAGGTAAGAGGGGATTTCGATTGTCAACTTTTCGCTGCCTGGTCAGCAAACTTGGCAATTGAATTCCGAGGGTAGGCTGAGGGTGAATTTGAACGCGGGGAAAGAAAAGGACTGCCAAGCGCCCAAGGGGATCAGCGGCTTCCAAAGTCATGCATGGGAAATCATACAAAGACCAGCCAATTTCCATTTTTTTACCATTTCTATCCACGTCTTTTTTTTTTTTCAACCGTCCCCAACCCACCCTGCCATCACCCCCTGTTCTCCGAGTTGCACATTTCGATTGACAGAAAAATCTCAGAATTTTATTTTTATTTCTGACAGATTTTTTTATGCTCTAATCCCCCGGAGAGTTTAAAGAGAATCGCTTTAGTTTTCTGTCTGAAAAGTACGAAACAAGAAGAAAAACTAATATATAAGAATGATAAAAACAAATATAGAAATTAGAAAATGGTAATAAGGGATAAAAAGTGTTAGACAAAAGGAAGCAAAAAAGACTGGAAAATTGATACTTTTGCATATCAAGGAAAGAAAATGGCTTTGGGGGTTTTTAGCACGCGAACGGGGGTATTGTTATCAGCCACGGTGCAGTTAATAGTGTGAAATTAGCGTTTGTTCGAGCAGAAGGTGATGGGGCTGGAAGGGTTGGAAACGGATCTTGGTGAAATGAAGAAAATCTTTGGGGAGAGTATTGTTTTCAGGTTGAAAAAGGGGGAGGAAAGGAGAGAATTTGAGAGCAAAGAGACGAGCACACACAGACAACACAAGAGAAAGCCTGCCAGCTTAAGCTGCTAAGAAGCCAGGCAAATTAGGGCCTTCTCTGTCTCTGGGTTCTCTCTTTCCTTTACACACATACACACAGTTGGTTGCCGACCCCCTTGGCCACCCTAGCGTTCCCTTTTGGCGGGTGCGTTTGGTCTTGTGGGAGAAGCTGGCGTAATGAAAGGATTAGGGAACGTGGGACGCCTGTCTCGCCAACACTAAGCTCTTTCAAAGGATAAAAAAGTACGACACACAAAGTGGGAAAAACAGCCTTCAAGTTCTTAAATCTTCGTCTTGCTTACTGCTTCATTCGCTAGCCCCAGAATGGAGAATGTCTTTTATTTCCTAGCCGCTCAAATTCAATATTCCTCGGCACCTATGCAACTTTTTAAAGCTTACCCAACGGTTATTTATGGCGGAAAACAGCTTTTTATTAACAAAGGGAAAAATGAGAAGAAAGAGTTTTCGAAGAATTTCAGAAAGTGATTTGGTTGAGTCATATATCGTGTTTTAATGAGGTTTTGAGGAAAGCTTTACCATCTAGCGGTTGTTCCGCTAACTAGTAAGGGAATATTTTTACCAAGCAAACAAGTGTGAAAGAGTTTCACATTGGGTCCAATTTAGCTACTTAAACCGACCTTAACTAGTAGCTCCTCATATTGATATCTAGAATAATAGTCTTCTACTGGCCTGTAGTAATTCTAATCTTAAGTTTCATTCAGGCTCCAACGAAGTCTCTTAGCTCAGCACTTCTGACGCCGCGATTATGTCTCCCTCTTTTGTGTTTCTATATAATTTTCTTTGTACTTCCATTAACGAATCTCATTCAATCCCTCACGAGTATGCTATCAAAGAATGTTTTAAGTAAGAAAAACTAATACGAATATACGTCATTCGTATTTTCCAGTGCTTGTGCCAATTCGGCTAAACAAAACAGTAATATTTCTGAATGAGCCCGACAGATGGCTCCGTCGACTTGAAAACAAAGAAGGCGATTGTTCGTTTTTTTTTCTACGTACTTTATTATACCACGCTCGTTAAAACTTTACAATTTACCCAACACTCCCCAAACCATTATCTCAACTTTTTATGTAGTTTTAATGTATAAACAACTCGTCAACTCCGTTTAACGGTTAGGGACGGAACGGTATAAACTCTGTAAAAATGGCTCTAAGCTTTTTTTCTAAATCATCCTATTTCAACTCTCTGCAAGCTAGTAACAAGAACAATACGTCGTTATACGTTAACGTCACTAAAACCACCATAGTTTAAGTCACTGCGTGTATGAGAAAGGTTAATAGGAAGAAAGACTGACAAATCTCCGCATCAAGGAAAGAAGGGAGGGGCTTAGCTTTTTTTTGAAATTATTAACTTGTTTTCTTTTCAGTCAGTAAAATCTCTCTCGGCAAGTGACGTCATTGGAAGCCAAGCAGGAAGCGTCGTAATTGTACCAATTTCGGAACATTTCAAACGTCACCACATTCGCTGCACGCCTATCTTCTTTCGTAATGGGAAAAGCTGCAGTAGATGGCGTCACTTGATGCAAGCTAAGTGGCAGCGGGTAATGGTCGTAAATTTTCAAGAAAAAAAGTAACTCTCTCGTCGGTCGATCGTCCTCTTTGGTGTAGATAACCAAGTCATCTAAACGCACATCTCCGAGCTGCTTCACACCTTGACGAGTTAGCCACGCCTCTACGTCCTTCTCCTTAGACGAAACGTTTAACTCACTTTCTTCATCTTTAGGAGGATCCAGTTCCACTAAACTGGTTTCGGTCGGATCTTGGCCCCCATTCCGACTACTCCATTGCCGGATAAAAGTTTTATCCATCGTTAAGGGCTCTAGCGCGAAACCTGGTTCCGGCGAGCGCCGCTGGGCGGCGTACTGTCGGTACAGCGCCTCGGGCATAACGTACGCTATCTGGTTTTGTTTTTTTCTGAGCCAGCCTCGCTTTAACCGAGCTAAAAGCGTGTCAGAATGGTTGGAAAATAAATCTTGTACTACAAAGGCGTCGACGACGTCGGCTAAAGCCATTACGCGCGCTTCGAGCGCTTCAGGACGCGTAGCGGAGAAGAAGTAAATTAAGCGGCGCGGGAAGTGTCGCAAGGCCACTTGGGGGACCACAGAGTCGTTCAGACGAAGGGTAGAGGGTATACTACACTGAGGACCGTAATAGGCAATGTTGCACGGGCACGTCGAAGTCACTGGAGGGTTACGCTGCGCGTTTGGCTCGGAGGGAGTGGCAAGGCCAGGGCGGTAGCAAAGCAAGGCATCGTGTGAAAGGGGTAACTTGATAAAAGGCAATTGGACAGGGCGATCGGGTAAGTGCAGGATCTCGGGCCACAATAGGTCCTGGTGGGCAAATTTCGGGCTCCAGATTGCGTAGTAGATCGCGTCTGATAAAACAATTTGTTTAGCTACTAAAATCACTAACACTATTAGAGTTAAACTTCCCAAAAGGAACGGCAGACTGCGTTTTTGACGCATGGTGAGATTCTGAAGACGGTGCAAGATTCTGAAGAATGGTGCAACACCATGGCACGCAAAGAGAACTGGTAATTAAACCATGGCAGTAAACAAAGAACGGATCACTTGGTTTTGTTTACGTGCTTTTTGGATTAGAAAGTACTATGTGCAGGTATCCGACGCTTTTGAGGAAGCCTAATGGTTGTAGTGTATGTGACTACCGCTAGATGGCGTAAGATACGCGCTTTGCCCAGACGTAGCCAGAAACGGATTCGGAAAAAATCAAAATGAAATGTTTCGAATCTATTTCGGTAACTCAAATCATGAATTATTACAGCAATAATAAGCGAGCCGGTACATGGTAAAAGCAACTATATAGTTCATGGAATTAACGGCGATTATAGGCGATATATGAGAAGTTTTAAAATTGTGATATTTCGTAATCAGTTTGTTCGCTTAGACATTTTGCCGCATCAGACGTAGAGGTGGTTGCTTTCGATAGAGTCAAGTATTCAGGTACTCTTGGGCCAGATTTACCTTTATGGTAACCCTGCATCATTTGTACCCTTTGACGTCTAGCTTGTTCCCTCGCCGAAATATTTCTTAACCAGCCAGCCCACAATTCCCCTGCGCGTTTTTCCTTAAAAACGAAAAACCAAAACATGGCCGCGCCTTGCAGGGATGTAAACAAGCAAAACAAGTAACTGAACAAGATCCGTGTTTGCCCGACTGCCAGTAAACCAAAAACCCACGACAAGCCCATCAGTACAAACATGGAAATAGCCATGTTAAGATGACGCAGTGTTAAATTGCTTTGATTTCTGTTAGCCTGCGCAACAGATTTCATAAACAACACACTCACAAGAATGCGCACATACACTACCACATTGATAACGCTTATAAGGCCCACTAGAGGGAGTAAGGTGTAGTAAAAGCCTTCAGGCGTTAACCAACAATGACGATTACTTCGCATATAATTGTAAAAATCTCTTTTCATTGCTGTGTTGAAAATCACCGGTACGGTAGGCGTTAACCAAGCAAAGAGACATGCTTTCCACATAAAGCGTCTCGTGTAAGAATTAAAAACTTTGACAAACAGTAAATAATGACAATAAGCTTCCACTAGCATCCAACAAAAGGTAGCCAGCATGAGATAATGCAACGAAGCCGCGACAGTTAAACAAACCAGCGGATTTTCTGTGCTTTCGAAACCTCCAAGGAAAACTCCTAAAAGCAAAGCCAAAGCTAAGGACAAATTGAAAGTCACGTGACGACCCCAGGCGTGGCTAGAAACCTTCCTAAACTGGGGAAAGAGTATGTAAGTGGCTATGATACCCACCAAGCCTACCAAAGATAAACCGCAACCTAGCATGGTAATAAAATCCAAAACGGTTTCATGAAAACCGAGATCTACTCGTTCCGCGTAAGCGAAGAAAGTAACAAAAGCAGAGAAGTGGTTACACTGGCAGTGGTCGAAACCGTTCTCGTTGCCCAAGTACCAGCAACCGTCCGTGGACCAGCCTCCGGCCCCATAGTTGCTTTCAGGATTCCAAAACGTACATAAAATGCTGACTCGAGGATCAGATGCGTTTGCTTGCTTAAATGGCCGGAAATAAAGCGACACTGGCTCTGCAAGTTTCACAGACCCGCCTTTCACGCCCACTTGTAGTAACGCACTATTAGGAGTGCAGTTAAATGGATGCATAGCTTCGTTGTCACCGTCGCTAGGGTTGGAATGAAACACGCGTACGGTTTGTTTACGTTCTGCTGCGGCTGCGTCAACCAAGCGGATGTTTGTGTGGAGAATGAACGTTAGCGATGAGTTCCTTCTGGAAATTTCAGGCAGCGAACTGGCGTTTAATACCACCGCAGCGTCGTCGTGGGCTGCATCCGCTATAGATGGCGTTGACTTGATGGCGGTGCATTTCACAGAATCGTTTTGGTCACCGAGTCGAGTAGTTAGGCCTCCAAATAATAAAGAAGACGAGTTTTGAATAGGCATTACTCGTGCTTCAAAACTGGGAGTGGTCAAAGGTAAGTTGCCGGATTCTGTCCGCGTAAGAATCTCTTCCAAACTGACTAATAAACTCGTGGACACCGACGGAAGCTTTTGGGCAATAGCCAAAGTCTCCGTGTCGATGGCCAGAACCTGAAAATACAAATTTATGGAGATTATTACCGGTTTCAAGTAAATTAGGAGCTTATTCCTATGTAAGGTTCCTATTTGTGTTACTAGAGGCGCCAGTAAAAGTTGCAGACAAAAAATCTGTCTGTTTAAGTTTATTCCTTTGTTTATGTTGTTCATTAGTAATTAAAATAGCTCTGTTAGATTTTTTCTTATATAACAACAAAGTTTGACAGGGTTTGTTAACTTTCATTCAACTAGAAAAAGCTCACCAAAAAAATAAAGTAAAAGAAGGAATCAGGTGAACTGCGAACCGAATGCTCACAAAACTACGAACAGCAGCTGTAAATACACGCAACACTCCAAGGTTTGTTTTCACAGTAGCGCCTCTACTAACGCATCTGCCAACCTTAAATTTAGAATAAGCTCTGTAACGAGCTATATTACTTGTTGGATAATGCTTGCTGTTCGGTTTACGTCTAGTTCTGAGTAATTTAAATCTCTATTTGTCGCATCAAGTAACAATCTGGACGTGAGCTGAATATCCACCAAAGAAGGTTCCCAGGTGTTGGTAATGTTTTGTAGATCAGCTAAGACAGATGTCGCGTTTGTGGTATTGTTCATCATGTCAATGATCTGATCAGTAGTGTGAGACGGGACCGAGCACACAAAATCAGCTGTAAGATTTTCTAATTCCCCATTTCTGTTCCAGGCCTGTAGAAACACATGCAAATCAAAATACCGTACATTTTTGAAACCACAATTCCAATTACTGGTATCGTGGCGAATCATAATATGTACATAAAATGGAAACAAAAATAAACAAAAATAAGCGCGTATTGTTTAGACTCACTAGATGTCGCTAGTGACTTTATAATAATTTTCTTCCTGACCAAACTTTGGTACGAAAGAAAATTTGAGAAGTATTCTTACGTCCAGAGCTACTTCAAACACTGCTGTTAAAAATCAATCTTAAAGCGGGTGTAAAAGACAAATGTAGTGGGTAACCCCGTATGTAAGAGAATATAAATTAAGCGATACAGTTACGTCAGTATAGAAAAAAAAAACTTCCTCCAAATATACTTTGCTCCTATTTCTGCTATTTCAGGCATATTCACCTGAATTGGTCCCCATTTTGCTCCAAAATATGCGTCTCCGTTGCACGTCCGTTGTACAAGTGAGCCCCCTTCTAAGATACATCTTTCATCGGCGAATGCTGTTTTCTGCAGCCTGGTTTCCGGCCACGTTAAATTACCAAATTTCTCAAGCAAGCACACCACAGTACTTCGAACGTCTTCCACTGAAACGCTATCGGGAGCAATTAAAATGGAATTTAGCTTACTGTATGCTGTTTGTTGCGACGACAATGCCGGGTAATACAGATCGATGTGGTATCGCACAAGCAAATTTTCTTCATTTGGTATATCTGTAGCCACACGGTCGAAGTGGATATTGGTTAGGGGGTAGAATAGGTTTGTATCATTATTTTTGATCATTTTGTCAAAAATGTTCTCATAAAGTTGACGAGATTGTTTTAAACATGATCCTTCAATTAGGCTTGGTTCGAACAACTTAACGTAACTTGATTTGTTCAACAGCAATCGCGATCCGTCAGACTTTTGCTCCATGAATTGTTCGCAATTCGGTGTATAGTTAGAGTCTTTCACAATCACGACATTTCTATACCGAACTGCTACGATGAACCGGAACTCGTACCGTCGCGGGCTTAAAGTGTTTGAACGCAGAAAAATCGAGTCCAAGCTCATCGACTCACAATGTACACTCATGCTATAGCAAGAAATGGCTATCTCCAACGAAACCTCATTGGAGTAGTTTACCAAATTACTTCCATTCATATTTTGGATTTCTCCATCCGTAAAGCACACAAGATTGTTCTTTACGGAAATTAAATTCGCTTCCTTGGATTCGATCGTTGGCCGCGCGTCGTATTTTAGAATGGCTCTAACGACACACGCGTATGCATTCCATTCTATTGTTAAATAGTATTTGAGCTCTGGTTTTTCCACAGGATTGTACTCGAGCTCGCAAACAGCGCCACCCAGTCGAGTTTGCGGTGGCTGGAGCGTCCAAGAGCTTTGGGAGTATTGACTCGTGCTGCCGTAGATGCCGTAAAGAAAGTCTGTGTCGTTGTCTACGCCGGATGGCGTGGGGATACACTCGTTCTTCACATTGACAAAACGACATTCATTGTTAAGGCTTGGACGCGCTTGACGAAAACCAAGCCATAGTTCAGAGTCTCTTTCAGACCTCATAGTATCGTGGAGCAGTTCGGAGTTTCTTTTAAACCGCGTAGGATGTGTCACAGGATGTACCGCAAGGTTTCGAAAAGGTGAACGAGGGGGTTTGAATTGGATGTTTCTTTCAAACCTCATAGGACTGTGGCGTAGGACGTAGGTACGTAGAAAAGGTGACAATATGGCCAGTGTGGCATTAGGGTGTTTCTTTTGACATTCAGCGACAGCTTCTTCCCAAGTAAAGTTAGACGTACGCTTGATAAGCTGGTAACAGGAATGACGGCCAAGTTCGTTGGGTAGTAGATGGTCAAAGCCGCTGCATTTCTTTATGCCATAGATGCTTGGTGATATTGGTTTAGTATCTAAAGTTGCATTGAAATGCGCGATTTTTTTTACGCATATGGTTGGGTAACGCTCGGAACAGTGACGCGTGAGGAGCGTTTGCTTCTTGGTTGACCACGCCAAACAAAGTTCTTTCGAATCTAGGTCACTGTAGTCCAGTTGTATTACTTCAGAAGTAGTGGAAGTAAGGTTAAGTTGCATTTCCCAGTTGTTCAACGTTGGTAACTCACCAATGCGTTCTATCCGTAAATTGAAATATTATTCAGTTCGTCTTTTACGTTTTTTTTTTTTTTTTTTTTTTTTTTTTTTTTTTTTTTTTTTTTTTTTTTTTTTTTTTTTTTTTTTTTTTTTTTTTTTTTTTTTTTTTTTTTTTTTTTTTTTTTTTTTTTTTTTTTTTTTTTTTTTTTTTTTTTTTTTTTTTTTTTTTTTTTTTTTTTTTTTTTTTTTTTTTTTTTTTTTTTTTTTTTTTTTTTTTTTTTTTTTTTTTTTTTTTTTTTTTTTTTTTTTTTTTTTTTTTTTTTTTTTTTTTTTTTTTTTTTTTTTTTTTTTTTTTTTTTTTTTTTTTTTTTTTTTTTTTTTTTTTTTTTTTTTTTTTTTTTTTTTTTTTTTTTTTTTTTTTTTTTTTTTTTTTTTTTTTTTTTTTTTTTTTTTTTTTTTTTTTTTTTTTTTTTTTTTTTTTTTTTTTTTTTTTTTTTTTTTTTTTTTTTTTTTTTTTTTTTTTTTTTTTTTTTTTTTTTTTTTTTTTTTTTTTTTTTTTTTTTTTTTTTTTTTTTTTTTTTTTTTTTTTTTTTTTTTTTTTTTTTTTTTTTTTTTTTTTTTTTTTTTTTTTTTTTTTTTTTTTTTTTTTTTTTTTTTTTTTTTTTTTTTTTTTTTTTTGTTTTTTTTTTTTTTTTTTTTTTTTTTTTTTTTTTTTTTTTTTTTTTTTTTTTTTTTTTTTTTGCGTGTCTTTCCTAAGCAAGGTTGACATTTGCGTCACTAGTGCTGCTAATAAATGGACTACCATGTTCAGAGGTTTACCTTCACTTTCTTTCAGAACACGCGTAAAATTAATAAGTTTATGATGAATTCGTGGAAAGTGAACGTCAAAAAACACGTTACAACACTTCAAATAGGAATTAAATGAAAAAGAAAGTGGATTAAGAATCACGCGAACCACGAACTGCAGTTCACGTGTTCCACAAACTTGACATTTACATACAAAGAGGCCTCCACATAGTGAATTCGATTGTAGCGCTTCTAGTGATGTAACTGACAACCGTATTATGGAATAACCCCTATTAACTGAATACGTTTAAATTACCTGGATTGATGAAGTACGGATACAGCGGGCCACCAGGAATTCTGCGTCTTGAAGGAAGCCAAATTAGGTCCTCTACAAGTTTAGGACTTCCTTCCTGCCTCTTAATGAAATCTAAAGTGCTTTCTATCCAATGCTGAGCATCGTAGTCGTAACTATTGCGTGCAGGGTGTCTCTTGTATCCACCAAAGCATGCAGCCATTGCATCGGTCCAAGTACTCGCCGAAACATTCTTCAAACAGTAATCCCGATGATCACTTCTCTTTTTCTCGTATCCTAGTGGACAAAATCCGATTTGATCTTGCTCTTCCCACTGCGAGCAGTTCTGAGAGCAGAGAAAAATTATAATCGTATATTATAATCCATATAATAATATATATAATCCATAATAATATAATATATAT